>LPNX010020890.1:126002-183393 GCA_001517045.1 Pseudotsuga menziesii | reverse complement strand
CTTGATCCTCCTTCTCTCTTCTTTGAGATTTCTGTAAGGGAGATGCCATTCTTCTCCAGGAGATTGGTCAACATATCAATCTACTTTTTCATACAAGAGCTTTCAGTGTGATTTCCCTTCGAATAGTATGAGCACTTGTTCATTTCACCTTTGTTTTTCTTCTTCTGGGTATTTTTCTTGGAACCTTGTTGATCCTCCGGAGACTGCTTCTTGTCTCTTCTTTGCTCAGGTGTATTTTTAGCTTTCTTTTTGCTTTTAGAATCCACCCTTGAATCTCAGCAACCAGAGCTTGGTCTTTGGAAGGTTTGATGGTGCCCATCATCACCAACTTGTCTTGTTCTTGTGTGAGAGATTCCATGAAATCTGCAAGGCTAGGCATCTTCCAGGTTCGAGCTGTGAGTTTTGTGGCATAGAAGGTCGAAACAAAGACTGAGTAGTCAGGTCCTAGCTTCGAGAGGATGGCCAATACGAGCTGATCATCTTTCTTTTCGATACCACACTGCTTCAGCTGCAAAACTAGTGCTTTGAACTTGGAGAAATATAGCTGCAGGCATTCAAAGCTACTGGGACTCAGAGAAATCAGCTCATTCTCGATCTCATGTCCCCTCATCTCATCTGTCTTTCCAAAAAGATCAGAAAGCTTCTCCCATACTTGATCCGGTGAAGTTAATCCATCGAGATGGAAAAGGAGGTCTCGGGAAATACTGAGACATAGGAGGCCATAAGCCTCATCTCTCCGATTGTGCCATTTGATCTTCTCTGCAGCTGCATTGGGCTCTGCTTCTGTTGCCATAGTCACCCTGTAGAGGCCTTTCTCTCTCAACAAGATCTCCATCTTTTCTTTCCATTCAAAAAAGTTGAAGGGAGTCAAGATAGTTTTCTGTGAATCCATAGCTTTAGAAAATCTGTCCCGGCTGTCAGTAGAAGGCTCCCAGTCTTGATGTCGAACCTGCAAAACAATTTTTGAAGGAGAGTAACAACCTACAATGGCTCTGATACCATGTATAAATTCTTACCAGAAATAGATGAATTTCACTCACAACAAATTACAATTGATCATGCAAAATTGTCAACAATGGAGACTGAAAATGGAGCTGTAACACAAAATTATATTAACTCAGTGTATAATCGCCAACCCTGTAATAAAATAGGTTGCTGTATATATAGAATACATCAATAGGTCGAATGCATAAGGAGGCATCCAAAACTAGCATAAAGCAGGCTTATCCAAAATAGGCAAATCCCCCATAGGTGTAAAAAGCTGATCCCAAATCTATCCTGAGGCTCACGAATTGGCAAGGACGCATGGGCAAGCTAATGAGTGGTGGAATGGCAGCTCATACATGCTTTTTCATGGAGGAAAGAGTGGAGGATGAAAGGGCAAGAAAACAAGTTCACCTCACCTAGTCTTGCTTTCCTATGTGCCTTAAAACACTGAAAAAGCAGAAGGGCACCTAGGAGGCCAGGAATAAAGCAGATTTGATTCCTAAGGATTTCCCAAGCGCTACATGAGTCAAATATGGCAAGTTTGACCTCTATGGATAGGCAATTAGCAACTTGCACATGGTGGGACTCATGAACTAGGCAAATAAGACAAAAATAAATGAATTAATGTCTAAGTGGGTAATACTATGGGTTTGATTATTCTAACAATGTGCATGTATAACATATTCACTACCATCCTTGAAAATATGGTATTTATTCTTGTCCTTGTAAAGTATAGCCTTCCAATCATACAAATATGGTCTTCCAAGTACAATTCCACATATATCCAATGGTAGTATATCAATCTCTACCTCATCTTTGAACTTACCAGAAATTGCAAATTTTAATATACATTTCTTCGTTACTTAAATTGTGCATCGTTAGTGATCCATCCTAGTGGATATGGATTTTCATGAGGCATATTATCTAAACCCAATTTATTTACCACTTCTTCAGAAACTAAAATGACTTGTGACCCACTATTAAATAATGTATCAACTTATGTATGTTTCATAATGACTCGAATATGAAAGTGTTCACCTCATTTTTTTATCATCTTGACTAGAAGAAGATTGTACACTTGCACTTGTATTTCCATGATGAGAAAGAGACGTACCTTCATCTTTACCTTGTATTCCAATAGTTGTGACGTTGGTCTCATCACTAGAGTCAATTTCCACATCCTGCAACACTAAATAAATATGCTTTTCTTTTCCTTTATCCTTATTCCTCCCATACCTTTTGGTATTAATTACGGATGTAACTTCGAGCAATGTGATACATCATGTCCCATCTTGTAGTGGGAACATGAGGGCTTCTCACCTTCTTTCTTAATAGTAACAATATGCTTACCTTTCCCTTTTCTTTTAAACTTATTTCAATCCGACTTGAAAGGATTCTTGGAATAGTTTTCACTAGTATTTTTTCCCTTAGACTCAATATGGGTAGCTTAAACACATACATCACCAAAATTGTTAGGGTTAAACATCAATATAGTATGTTTTAAATAACCATGTAAACCACCTATATATTTAAGAAATGTTTTCTTGGTATAGAGAGGAATACCCAACACTAAATCATTTTTCCTGAATTCTTGTGTATAGTCTTGAACACTCTGTCCTTTACCCCATATGAAAATTTTCCAATCCATCATAGCCTGTTGCATATACCCTAATGGATAAAATTGGTTTTTCAATGCTGACACAAACTCATACCATGAGGAAATAACCTTACCTTTAACAAGTGATTCCTCCTAAGTTTTATTTCCCACCATATGAGAGCAATGCCTCCCAGTTGAAGTGAGGCTAACTGGATTATGGATTCATCTCCTGCCAGCTTTGGGATTCTACAATAAAGCTCTATTTTCCTAACCCAATCATCCAATTTCTCATCATTAACTTCTCCATTAAACATGGTAAAATTATAGTTTATTTCACGTTTCAATAATGGTGTATTCATATCAGAATTCTTAGAGTGATTTTATGTGAATCTGATGAAGTACTAGAAGAACTACTATTAGAATAAGATGATGATGATGAATATGATGGAGAAGGTGGAGTTTTGGGAGGATCTCCTCCTTTATATTTTTTTCCCAAGGTAGTCCCTGATGTTTTCATCTGCTTCCTTATCTTCTTCTCCAGTCTTCTTTGATAATTTGCAAACAACTTCTCTACCCTATCGACCATCTGGTAGGAATTTTTTTGGAACAACTTATCATCTTCTACCTGATAGTCTTCATCTGCCATTTTTTTGTTCTGATGTGCATGCCCAACTTTCGGGTTGAAATACTCAAGTTCTCCTTGACTAGATTTAAGCTTAGACCTAGTTAGCATTCATAGACTCACAATTCTTGTGTTAGAACTGCGTTGATACCAACATGATCCATAAACTCCAATACCTTTTAGTTAACTAGTAAGATTTTAAATGTGAATTGTTCTTAATTGCTACGTTTCAATAAGACAAAAACAATAAGCTTAAAGAGTATTAAATTGAGCACATAGATCTTTGGACAAACACACAACTCACATGATAGATCACACAATTTACTCAGTTATTGAAGAATGAAACAGTGCAAAATTGGCTTGCAGTTGTGAATGCTTTTCATTAATCAAAGATAAATTAGATCATAATTACAATGAAGTACAATGGCTTTAATAGCCACAAGCAATTTGAATCCACATGAGGAAATTCGAATTGATTAGACTCTACTTGATTCTAGGTAATTAAGACCTTGTCTAAATCACTATCGGAGGACTCAATAGTTAACTGACCTTGTCTAAACCATAACCAGAGTTCATCGAAGTTCGAAAACACAACTGAAGTGTTACATTCAGTGTTGACTAAGGCTAACTGATCGTGGTAGGTGAGAAATGCACCCCTCCTGAGTGCAGTGAAGTAAACCTAGCGCTAACTGAATGTAGAGGAATAGAATTGAATGTAACTGACTCCTAACTTATCTTAGCTAGTCATCAATTGAACTGAATTGACCTTGGTTGGTTTTGACACTCCCAGTGGCTCCTAAATTGTAAGGATTGGTCTAGGAGGATCCTAAACTGATGCAATTAAGTGCAATTAGTTGAAGTGAGCCTCAATTAGTGTTCCCCACACTTTAGTAACTAAAACATGTGCCCCAATTAGGCCAAGTGAACCCAATGGTGTTAATGACTATAAATAGACTAGATGGACTCCCGGTTTAGACATGACTCTCGATTTAGACATATGACCAAATTGGACAAGGGAGGATTAATAATCCTAACACCCCCCCTGAATGCTAACTTGGACAATCTGTGGGCCCTGGTAACTAAGACCATAGGTCACCCATTACATCAAGTAAAGTAAAGTAACTGCTCAAAAACAAGGTGCTGGGGAAAAACCACATGGGAAAAATCCCCCCCCTCTAATTTAAGCAGGTAGAATCAGGATCAATCTGGTTCTTTTGTGCACAAGTATCTTGGGGCTTGTCATGTGAACCTCTCCATCATTATGTCTGGAGGAATCTTACTCTTTGGTAGAAGAATGATATGCTCAACTAAATCAGAAATATAGACAGCTGCCGGATGAAGACTGGACCCATGTAGAGCAACTGAAGTCAACCGATAAGTGAGAAAAGATTCTTGAGGATTCAGAACATGTGAGGAACAATCAAGAAACTGATATGTTGCAGCCATGAACAGCAAGCCATGAGTGGTAAGAACAGCCCCAAGTGTTAGGAGCAAGTGTCCAGGCGGATGCAAAAAATCTTCCTCTTTACCAGTTCTGTGAGGAGACGAGCATGTGATCAATGGTAGAGAAGCATTGGGACTGTTGAGAGCGAATGCTTGAGCTCCATAGTCTGATATATCTTTTGAAATAGCTAATGAATCACATAATAAAATATCAGCAACCTCATATGAGGAAACTAACATCAAATCCCCATCAGCAATTTTGAAGAGAAAGTGCGGTACTTGATTTTTCACACCAGAATTGGTGAGAGCAGCTACAAGCATGAATGAAAGCTCTTGTATTTTAAAATATGAACCAAATAATATCATATCAGAAAGTAAATTAGATCTAAATAGGTTCAAAACAGATCCAAAACTGTGAAATGGAATCAAATCCCCAGCAACAGTTTTGTAGGAGACTTGCGGTACTTGTTTCTTCACCCCGTTGATGAGAACAACTACAAGCAGTACTGAAAGATTATGAATTTGATATATTAAACCAAGAAATATCAGATCAGATCAAAATAATATCATATCAGATCCAATTAGGTTAATATTAGATTCAAATAAATGGTTAACTGAGACGGTGGATGCACAACTTTCTTCTTCTTCAAAATTTTGAATTTTGGTGCATGCAATCCTGCAGGAATTTGCTAGAAAATATAGATCATGGGGAGCGAATGGATCACTCTGGTAATCTGATATTTCTTCCAAAATATCCAAGGTACCACATATTTTCACACCAGCAGCAACATTAGAGGGAGAAAAATCAAATTTCTCTTCACTTTCGGAAGCAATTATTGGTAAATTTTGCACAGAATTCAAAGGAAAATCACCGGTGAATGTTTGCATGGAAGTGCAGCGGTGTTTTTCTTCAATATCGAAGATTCAAATGTCTTCTTTTGTTTCAACAATATGAGGAGATGAGTTATCATAGATCTCATAAACTTTCAAAGCATCAGGAGAAGGAGTCACTGCATGGAGACTGTCTTCAATTCGAATTGATTGTGTAGAAGCTTCTGCTTCTTCTTCATCTTGAACAACTTCATTAGAGAGAGTAAAGGATGAAAATTTTGGATCAAGATTGCTTATGGTGCTGGATATTCTCTCCAAAATTCTATTATGATCCTCATCAATCACTCCAAAGGTTCTGTCCAATCTTGTCCAGAGTTCCTTCGGGTCTTCAATAGATCTAATGAGGTAGCGCAAGCTACAAGAAAGACCCATTGCTATTGTTCCAAAATATCCATCACTTTTATTCAGCCAGTCAATCTCGCTAAAACACTCTTTACTGAGTCCAATAGAAACCCAACAGAGACCTTGTCTCATCAGAGATGAAATCATCATCTTCTTCTATTTTGAATAGTTTGAGGACAGGGTGAGAAGAGGAACTGATGAATCCATTTGAAGTTGTACCTGCAAAAAACACAAAAGGGGCACCGTAAGGTCGACAACCTACACATTTCAGGTTTTCACTTTTCATCACACCCAGCATAGTTGATCAATATTGACCAACAGTTCCTTTACTTGGGGTATTAAGTGGTAAACCTTCTGCTTCTGGTGCAGAGCTGGAAGGATCAATTTTGCTAAAAAATGATCCAGTAGGAGATCTGAGGAGGATAAGTGCCTTGTCCGCCAAGGATCTGATACCATATTAAATTTAGCACATAGATTTGTGGACAAACACACAACTCACATGATAGATCACACAATTTACTCAGTTATTGAAGAATTAAACAGTGCAAAAATGGCTTGCAGCTGTGAATGCTTTTCATTAATCAAAGAGTAATTAGATCATAATTACAATGAAGTAAAATGGCTTTAATAGCCACAAGCAATTCAAATCCACATGAGAAAATTTGAATTGATTAGATTCTCTTGACTGTAGGTAACTAAGACCTTGTCTAAATCACTATCGAAGGACTCAATAGTTAACTGACCTTGTCTAAACCATAACCGGAGTTCATCGGAGTGCTAAAACACAACTCAAGTGTTACATTCAGTGTTGACTAAGGCTAACTGACTATGGTAGGTGAGAAATGTGCCCCTCCTGAGTGCAGTCAAGTAAACCTAGCGCTAACTGAATGTAGAGGACTAGAACTAAATGTAACTGGATCCTAACTTATCTTAACTAGTCATCAACTGAACTGAACTGAACTTGGTTGGTTTCGATACTCCTAGTGGCTCCTAAATTGTAGGGATTGGTCTAGGAGGCTCCTAAACTGATGCTCTTAAGTGCAGTCAGTGGCAGTGAGTCTCAATTAGTGTTCCCCACACTTTAGTAACTGAAACATGTGCCCCAATTAGGCCAAGTGGACCCAATGGTGTTAATGACTATAAATAGACTGGATGGACTCCCGATTTAGACATATGACCAAATTGGACAAGGGAGGATTAATAATCCTAACAAAGAGAACAATACAAATAGAATTATGAGGATATGCAGAGACTGCAACCATGAAAATGAAGATTGTAACTTGTTAACGAAGTCTAGTTTAGAATTCCTACATCTTTAAGCCAACTTCGAGTGTGACCATTTATATTAATCCTTCAATGAAAAAGGTTACATCAATTCTAGAGAATGACAGAAATATGACTATATACAAAGAGAATAGACACAACCAATGTGATACCTCAATTGTACAAATGGAGAATCTTAGTCTTCCATGTAGTATCTCCAAGCACTAGACAACATGTTATTTGATTCTATAGTCTAAAATCATTATGTCTGTTGAAATCCACTAAAATATTATTGTTCCAACTGTGTATTTCTTCCTCTCTCTAGTGTCCCAGTGTCCCTCTTTCTCCATCCATGTCTACAATAGTTTGTTAAATAGAATAATTAGGTCGATGAATATTTGTGGATAGTGTGCCCAATTTGTGACAAAATCCATCTTGATGCCCAAAATACATATAGGATAAGAACCCATGCCCAAATTAGGAGAACAATGGCATGAAATAAAGATAAAATTTAAATATTTGTGTCCAAATATCTCTATACAAACTGAAAAACCAATTCTATAGACATAATTTATGGTTTAACCCAGGGTTGTCGACCTAACTACCATAGAACAAGTTGGACTGTCGATCTACAATTCGTTACTACAACCCGACTATCCAATTATGACTGTCTGATGTATACCTTCCAACGTTGACTTATTCTAACTGTCCTGACATGACGTCAGAAGTCAGAAGTCAGAACAGGAAACACAACTTCCCCAATTATCCTACCAACTCTTGATTCCTAACTATTATGATTCTGATGTCGAAAGTTGGAAGTCAATAATTAGCATAATATCAAGAAACTGTCATTTCATCTCTCGACTTCTGACTGTGGCCTAATCTGATTTGGTAATTGGAGATAGACCTTGCTTCCGCATGCCATGTGTCAAAAGGTAAGTGGTCCAAATGTTAGAATTTCAAATTGTGATAACTTCCACATCCGAAGTCCAAATTTGACAAAATGGATATCATCGGAAAGATTTCGACGAGCTCTATACAAATATAATCTTTTCTTAACCCTTTGAAGAGTTTGAATTTAATTCGTTTGGTTATTCTCCTGGATCAAGTGTGCATATTGCATAAGAGGAGCTTCATTTTATATTGGAGAGTCTCACAGAGATTTGGATGAGCATTGAGAGTGGTGAACTCTCAATTTGGTAGTGGTATCCTAGAATCCTTTAGAGTGATATATTGTTCTAGGTGAAAGTGATGATTGTACAGGTGTAGCATCGACGGTGGGATCCTAGTATTTCTTGGTTCATCATTTTAGAAGGTGGCACATGAGGTAGATCCAACCATCACTTTCAGTATCCTATCCATGTGGAGCAGAGTATTAATTTCCTAGGTGGAATACCTTGTGATGGAGGGAGTATGTGTTTTCCTTTTCCTACTAAGTGGCTTGGGAGACTACAGGAAGCTCCTAGTGTGGAGACAATGCATTGCATGGGTGGATGCAATAGGAAATCTGCATTTCTCAGGTTCATTTTGGAACTTGGGATATTTTTGGACCCTAGGATAATTCTTGGACTCAGTTGCTTCAGTTGGGTTATGGACAGGATAGTAGAGAAGATGCAGCTATCTCTTAATGGTATGATGGAATTTCATGAGCAACCGAGAGTCATGACCATTGATCAGGATATACTTCATTTTCATGAATTTAGCATAGAGTATGGAAACAGAATGGTATATTTCATTTGGATGCCTATGCAGGCCACTATCCTCAGTTTTCACATATTTCTCAGTTGGGAGATTCACGAGGGGAGTATGTAGACATATTATGATAGTGACATGGTTATGATAATAGTTACACAACAACATAATGGTAGTTCCCTTTTAATATTAGTTGGGTATCTTAGAGTTACAGTGCAGGGAAAATTTTTGGTAGCACACCCTAAGTTGAGAGTCCGTTTTGGCTTTCATGTGATGATATTCTTAACAGACCGGTTTGTTTGGGAGTTGATTGTCTGGTTGCAATATAGATTCCCTCTTATTATTTCCATTGGTAAAGAGTTTTTCGATGTCAATACCTTACAGGACCATACATTGAGCAAAGTGTACTTCACCTCCTTTTGGTTGGGATGGAACCATGGCATCATTTTCAACCTTAGTTGTGTAGTTCACGTTGTGGGATATAGAGTTGATGACTTGGTCCACTTGAAATCACAGCCTTATGAACAATAATCACTAAGGAAGGAGGTATAAAAATCAATGAGCATAATTTGAGGAAGAAGAATAAGCATTACCACTCCCATGTTTAAATTGCTTGAGGACAAGCAATCTTAGGCGGGGAGGATTATAATGTCCCCAAATTTTTTCTATAGACCACTCCATTGGATGAGGTTGATGGATCGTTTGAAGTAAGTTCGTTAAGTCATGAAATATTATAAAGGTGGTGATGTAGGTAAAATATTTATAGAGTTTGATGTCTAAATTGTGAAATGATGTTGCATTAGGCAATATTAGACAAGGAGGGCACATAAGGAGGTTGACTTGGGACCTGCATGAGTTGTAACTCACTCAAATTCGAATTATAAGGTGGCATTGGACACATTCGATATGGAGGGTGCATTAGTGGCTGAATGATTCCAAATATGTGGTGCAACTCCCATCCAAGGTGGAAAGAATCTACCATAGAGGCATCTCATGGGTTATAACTCCCCAGTATAAAAATAGAAAATCTATGACAACCTATGACATCTATGAAAACATATGAAAAAAATAAGGTCTTGTGACATATTATGACAACTTACGACAGCCTATGACATGTTGCATGTCCTGAATTTATCCTGGGAGGGCGCTAGAGGTGAGGGGTGGGCCCACATGCTAGTTTAACTTCCCCAAAATCAAGCTAAGATTCTCTAATTTGAATTCCATAGGACTATGAAGTTATTATATGGAAAAATAATAGTATATATGAATTAAATGTATCCCAAGGTGTCATTCTCTCATAAAAATAACATTTATCAATATTTCATTAAATAATTGTGAGAGAAATCTAGAATGGGGGGAATGCTCCATGAATATTTATAAAAAGTGTGAAGACACAAGTGAAAGGGTTTTTTGTTCATTGTTGAATTTTTATATTGGATAGATATCGTGGCTTCTCATAGCTTGGGATATGTTCCCCTTGCATTTGTGACTGGTTTGGGTAGTCAAAGATTCCACCATAGCTAGTAGCGAGGAGTAGATCGCCTAGATCTCTTAAATATGCTTCATGGAAATTGATTGAAAGGGAAAATCACTTTGATATTTCTCTACAAATATGTATTGTAGTTTTTTTATGTTCACATACAGTATTGGGATCGAAGTCTTGAAGGTGTGTTGAAGCTCCAGTTAGTAGAAGTGTGAATTTGTGGTGCTTCTAGAGCACATTGTTTGTGGTAATTTCTTCTTAAGGAGGGAGTACTTGTGTCTGTCCAAATATCAGGAGGACTGGTATAGTTGTATATCACTCATATTTCATGGAGGGTGCACTTTAGGTGGTATATATTAATTTTGGGTTTGGAATATTGCTTGTGAAGTGTGCAACAATGCAAGGAAATCACTCATTTGGAGTAGTAACTCCCCCTCTCTTCTTTGTGATTTTGTAGTATCCATTTCTAATATCTTTGTAGCACTCATTTATCTGTATTTCAAGCTTATATATCAGCCATCAATGTACTCTATGAAAATTATCCATTGATAATAAAAATCATAGAGTTATTCCCCATATGTTGATCAATATTCAAGCACAATTTAATCTATAAGTAAATGGTGGAGTATGATAAAATATTTTAATGTATGGTTGTGTAAAATTGATATATAGGTTTCAAACATTCATAATAGTCCTTTTTATCTATTCAAAAATCCATTTTTCTTTATTCCAATGTGTTTGGAAGTATTTTGGGTGTATTTAGAATTTCTATGGTTGTGGGTGTTCTCAATATTCTATCGGTGTAAAAGGGGGTCGAAAGTCACTTTTTGGTTTGACCATTTATGAATTTTTATGAGTTTTGAAACATATTCAATTGCATAGGGATCATTGTTTCCAATATGAAACACTTTTAATTCATTCAAAAAAGTTTATGTATTCTGAAGGTGTGAACATTTTACTGTTCAGTTAATCTTCATATTTATGCTTGCACTACCCTAGTCACAAATGTATCTTGGCCTTGAGTTTTACGATTCAAAATATCCATGAAATTTCTATGGAGTATGAAAATCATTCATTTATCATGGTCTAGATGTGTTTTAATTGAGTTGAGGCTGTTAGGAAAAAAATGGGTGGATTAGGAGTGGTTTGGAACAGATTGTAAATTTAGTGTCTTTGGGATCCAAATTCGAACTAGTCTTCCTAGATTTGATTGTATGTGATTAGAGTCAAGATAATTTCTCTGATTTTTTTTCAGATTGGGGATATTATAGTGGTATCAGAGCATGTTCCTTGACAATTTTGGTAACTCAAGAGGAATTTGAAAAAAAATTGAGATTCAAAACTTTCCAAAAAAGTGCATCAATGGTAGAAGAAGAAAACTCTAGCAATGGATAGAATTGTAGATAGTAGAATCTTACCCATTTTCCTTCCTATCTTACCATGTAAGGAGGAGAATATTGAGTAGTAAAGGCTAATGAGAGTCCATGATAATTAATTGAATCACTTTGATAGGACACAACATAAGTTAGAGTATAATTTGCAACAATGTCAATCCTTGCTACCAAAATGCTCTACATCAAAACTTGTGGAGAAGACGTTTCAAATTCTCTAGGAAAGGAGCATACAAAGGTTCATATCACAAGATTGGTTCAAAAGGAATTAAATACACTATCATTGTTCATCCTTCAATTGTACATGAGGATATTAAAAATCACCCATCATGTGGGAGTCCTAAAGAAAATGAATCCATGTTCAAAAACTCTTTTCATCCATACAAAATTTTGGATCAAAAGGAAGCACATATTGCAAGCTTGAGTCTTCAAGATGAACTAAAATGAGAGGAGAATCCATCGATGAAGCAGATACACAAAGGTATTATTACAATTCTGATTTTCGTAGCAGCTATATTTCCTTGCAGCAGTATGATATAGTTTCCATTTCATGTAAGAATGTTGGTCTTGTAGAGTCCTCTAATGTTGGTCTTGTAGAATCTTCTAATGTTGATTTGAGTGTCAAATATGATATATGAATTGTGGATTCATTCCACAAACATTATGATTATGTAAATAAACCATTAGTAAATGTGCACAAGACACAAACCTTGGACAATGAAAGGGACGAATTAATTAATGAGAGATTAAATGATCCACATGAGTTGGATGGGGTCCCTTATGTGACAACATACATAGGACTGATAGGATGACATTCCATGACTTAGAGAGTCAATTTTTAGTTATAGAGGAGAATATGTTACAAGTATTGAGAAGGAGAGATGGTGCACATAAATTTATTGAAGACCTTATGTGGAGGACTCAGTTAGTGGAGAGGCATAAAGGTTTTGTTGAAGAGGTCACTAGTGCCCAACTGTGCATCATTACAAAGGAGTTGGAAAGGATGAAATCAGATTACTTGCAGCTATTTATGGACAAGGACCTTGCTATCAAGTTTGTTGAAGACATGTACATGGAGGTTTAGTAGATTCATGAGGAGTTGAGTGGATTACATCCTTCCTCCTACACCTCATATAGCAAGTTGTAAATGGATAATTGCATTCATGATTTGATGGAGGAGCCTTATGTGAAGGTTGATCATGTGGATATTTCATATTTGTAGGTACTTTAGGAGAGAATTGACATGGAGAATTTTGATCAAGTACTTGTTTTGCATTAAGAGTATCATGAGTTGCCTCTATGTGATAGATACTTACTCATGGAGGAGACATACGTGTGTACTTTATATGGACCAGCCAGTATAGGAGGTTACACATCCATGGATTTGGTGGATAGATGTGTGACAGATGTGGATACACATTGAGATCAAAGAATACTAGTTAGTTTTAAGTCTTGTGAGCAATAATAGAGTTATCTAATGTTGTTATATGGTTCCATTATTATACATGGAAGGACATGGGAGTTTCATCCAATTTAGTTGGATGGGACCAGTGACATTGATGTGAGACAAATGACCAGTGTGCATATTGCACAAGAGGAGATTAATGTTATACTAGAGAGCCTCACAGAGGTTTGGATGAGAATTGGGAGTGATGAACCCCCAATTTGGTGGTGGGATCCTGGCATCCTTCAGAGTGATAGATTGTTCCAGCTAATAGTAATGATTGGAGGGGTGCAACACCAACAATGGTATCCTCGTTTAATTTGTTCAACATTTTAGAACCTAGCACAGGAGGTAGAGCCAGCCATCACTTTTAGGAGCTTATCCATGTGGAGCAAAGGATTAGTTTCCTAGGTGGGAGACCTTATAATGGAGGGCTACAATGTTTTCCTTTTCCTACTAAGTGGATTGGGAGACAATTGGAGGCTCCTAGTGTGGAGACTATGTAGTGTAGAGGTTGATGCAGTAGGAAATTTACATTTCTTAGGTTCATTTGGGACTCTAGGATAATTCTTTGACTCAGTTACTTTAGCTAGGATGTGGATAGGATAGTAGAGTAGATTGAGCTATCTATTGAAGGTATGATGGGATTTCATGAGAAGTTGAGAGTCATGAATAGTGATTAGGACAGACTTCTTTTCCATGTATTCAGCATAGAGTATGGTAGCATGATGGTATAATTCATTTGGATTCCTATGAAAGCCACTATCTATGGGGTAGATTCAATTTTCACAGATTTCTTAATTAGGAGATTTAGGCGGGGATGATGTAGACATAGTATGAAAGTGAGTTGGTTGTGATAAGAGTTGCACAACAAGAACATGGTGGTTCCCTTTTGATATAGTTTGGGATATTAGAGTTATAGCATAGGGAATATTTTCAGTAGAAAACCCCAAAGTTAAGGGCATGTTTTTGCTTTCATATGATGAGATTCTTAGCAGACCATTGTGTTGGGGATTTGATTGAGTGGTTGTAGTATAGAGCCCCTCTTCTTATTTCCATTGTTTGGTATTTTTCCTATGTAAATACCTTGCAAGAACATACATTGAGTATATTGTACTTCACCTCCTTTCGATTGGGATGGAACCATGACATCATTTTCAACTTTAGTGTAGTTCAGGTTGTGGGATACAGAGTTGCTGACTTGGTCCACTTGAATTGCAGCCTTATGAATAGTCATCACCAAGGAAGGAGGCATAACAATAAATGAACATAAGTTGGGGAAGAATAAGAAGCATTACCACTCATAGGTTTAAATTGCTTGAGGATAAGCAATATTGGGAGGGGAAGACTGTAATGTCCCCAAATTTTTGCTATGGACCACTCCATTGGACAAGGGGGATGCATTGGCCTAAGCCACTTGGTAAATTCATGAAAAATTATCAAGGTGGTGAAGCAAGTCAAATATTTGTATATTTTGATGTCCAAATTGTGAAATGATATAACATTAGGCATAATTGGACAAGGAGGACACATAAGCGGGTTGAGTTGGGCCCCAAATTAGTTGTAAATCCCTCAAATTTGAATTCTAAGATGGAATTGGACAAATTGAATAAGGAGCATGAATTAGTGGAGGAATGAGTCCAAATATGTTTTTTAACTCCCATCCAAGGTGGAATGGATCCTATCATGGAGGCATCTCATGGGTTATAACTCCCTGGTCTAAAAATAGAAAATCTATGATAACCTATGACATCTATGAAAACTTATGAAAATAATAAGTTCCTATGATAGATTATGAAAAATTATGACATCCTATGACACGTTGTAGGTCCTAAATTTATCCAAAGAGGGTGCTAGAGGAGAGGGGTGGGTCCACATGCTAGTGTGGCTACCCCAAAATCAAGCTAAGATTCTCTAATTAAAATTTCCAAGAAAGATGAAGCCATTATTTGGAAAAATAATAGAGGAGAGGAATTGAATGTTTCAAAAGGTTCCATTCTCTCATAAAAATACCATTTATTATTATTTTATTAAATAATTGTGACACAATTCTAGAATGACAGGGAATCCTCCATGAAGATTTATACAAAGGGTGAAGACACAAGTGAAAAGGTATTTTGATCATTGTTGAATTTTGAAATTGGAGAGCTCTTATGGATTCTCATATCTTGGGATATTTTCCCCTTGCATTTGTGATTGGTTTTGATGGTGAAAGATTCCACCCTAGCTAGTAGAGAGGCAAAGATCACCTAGATCTCTTCACTCTGCTTCATGGAAATTGATTGATAGGAGAAATCACTTTAAGATTTATATATAGAGCTGTATTGTGGGATTTTATGTTCATATATAGTAGTGGGTTATACATATTAAAGGTGTGTTCAAGCTCCAGTCAGTACAAGTGTGAATTTGTGGTGCTTTTAGAGCACGTTGTTTGTGGTGATTTCTACTTGAGGATGAAAAACTTGTGGTTGTCCAAATATTAGGAGGAATGATATAATGGTTCTATATCACTCATATTCAATGGATGGGACACTATATGTGGTATATTTTAAGTTTAGGTTCGAAATATTTATTGTGGAGAATGCAACAGTGGAAGGAAATCACTCATTTGGAGCAATAGCTCTCCCACTATTCTCTATGGTTTTGTAGCATCCATTTCTACTATATTTGTAGTACTTATTTCTCTATGTTGGAATCTATTAAACCCACTCAATACCGAGGATAAAATAATTAGTCATTATTTGATTAATTATATACCCACTAGCTTAATTAGTTGGCATCCACTTGCACCTTAAAGTAAACACATGCCATCTATACCCCATAAATTATTTATTTCTGATTATGGGGTGATCTTGACCACTTTATGGAAATCCATAATTGGTAACTGCGCTTTACTGCAGATTCTGCTTTATTCTGCTTTATCTTGCTTTTTTGTGGATAAGGTAAAACTAGTTAACTAGGAAGTTGGGTTCTTTTGTTTCCAACCCATCCTTCATGGATTTCTCTCCATTTTCCAGGATTAGTATGTTTTTCCATCACTCTTGACAAATCAATCATGATTTTTTCTAATTCGTGAGGTCCTTGACTGATTTGGGAAGTGCTTTATCCACCTATGGGGGTTTATCATATTTTGGTAAGTCATCATTTTTTAGCTTTATGAGTTGTATCCATACAAATAGATTTTCCCATGATGGATTTACTATTTATGTACACTATTATTCATCATTATTCAATGGAAGGATACACTCCAATATTCATCTCTTCATTCATGTGATTTAGTCTCTTTTCTTCTCTCTATTTTTCCTGTGTATGCTTGTGAGAATTCTTAGTAATAAGATTTATTTCATTTGCTTCTTCTTAGAATATTTGCTCATAGAATTGAAGCTATTATTTATACATGGTATTAGAGCAGAAATTTTTATCAAGTTCTACATATTTTATGAGCGCATCTAGTCTCCTATCCGTCTATGAAGAAGAGCTTGTCTAGCTTACAAGATTTTCTCCTAGTTTTGTTTTGCAGGCTGCAGAGAGTTTCTTCTTGAGCACATCAATTCAGCAGTATGGATTATCCTTCATCAATAATTATGAATCCCTTAAACTACAATGAATGGAAATCCAAAATTGGCATTCTATTGCGTATTAGGGGATTATACATAGTTACTCTAGCTTTGGAGAATGAGCCCAATGCTGTGATTGAGAAAGCTAAGTGGCATAATGGGTTGGATGAAGCCTATGGATTGCTTTTCCTCTCTATTTATCCTGATCTACTCTTTAATATAGATGTTTTGACCACTCCAAACCAAGTATGGACTCAATTGGAGTTTGTCTTTGGAGTTCAAGATGAGCTAAGAGCGCGTCAATTGGAGATTGAGTTATTCTCCTGAATCTAAGCAATTTCGATTCTATTGAGAGTTTCTTCACCAAGTTCAAGTCACTTGTTCTAATGATCAAAAGATGTGGGGTTGAGAAAGAATATGATTGATTAATCCTTTCCATTCTTTCTAAATTGGGTCCTGATTACTCATTTTTTGTGTCTACTTTTCATGCTACTAGGCTTGTTGTTCCTAAGTGGAAAATGCCTTCTTTAAATAATTTTCTTGGTTCACTAACAAAGGAGAAAGATAAATTGATCCATATGGGTGTCCTTAATTCTTCCAAGGGAAAGTATCATGCTCTCATGGTTCAAGAAATAAATAATTTCAAATCAAAAGAGAAGCAAATTGTGAAGAAGCCAAAGTCAGAAATTGAATATGAAAGTTCGAAGCCTACTGATGAAGATTCAGTAAAGAAGGGTAAGAAGAAAGGGAGCACATCCAAGTGTTATTACTTCAGCAAGGTTTTTCATTCAGAGAAGAATTGTTTCAATAATAATATGGAAATCATGTCTCATCTTCTTGAGAAGTACAAGATCGAAGTTCCATATGAACTAGAGAAGCCTGTCGATTCCTCAGAACATTGTCATAGTGTGCAGTTTCAAGGTGATATAACTTGTGCTTTGAGTGCCAGAGTTAAATCATTTTCTCATGTATCTGATATATATTTAGTCTCTGATATATAAGAATCAGAAATATCAGATCCTTTCTTTGATAATCCTCCTCTATGTCTACTAGATTCATCTCCCAAAAATTGTGATTTTTCACTAGATACTGACTTGTCTTTGAGCAGCTCTTCCTCACAAGATTATATATCTGATTTAGAAGATTGTTTGAAGGATGATATGTATGTAATGAAAAAAATAGTTACACCATAAATACCATCTACCATACCTCTGAATAATCCTAATACTATACAATCCCAAGTTCACTAGTTGATTCCTCATTGGTCTCTTATGTAGTGTTACTTATCTTACATGGTTTGAATCATTTCCTATATTTCAATGGTTGGATATCCATGAACTTAGTCATATTTGTAATGATATTAAACATGTTTGTATATTTTCTAAACACTTGTGGTTCATATCTCATGTCCATCCATCATTCATATCTTTACACCTATCAGTTTTCCCTAGTTGCTCATAGTTTTCCTAGTCTAGCCCTATATCCTCATGGAGTCACTGAAGACTTTGTATTTTCTGTTCCATATGCTAATGTTTCTAATATATCATAGTTTTATCAGCCTCATATCATATCTGGGAAGCTGCTACATAATATTGGAATATTGACATGTGATTCACATCACAATTTTACAGCTATTCAGGGAATTGAGTGCATAACAAATTGTCTTAATTTTTGTACTCTTTGGGAAGGAGTATGTGTAGTGAGGATTTCTCCTCACTACAAGAGCATGAATGAATCCATTGTTCCTATAGGGCACAAGGGTAGGTTCCTACTCTTTGAAAACAGGAAAAACAAAAGGGAAAATAACATAAACAGAGCAGCAAATTAAACTAAGCTAATCTAAACAAGAATAAGCAAATGGCAGCTACTGTAAACTAGATCTAAGAGCCAATAACAGAAAATAAAGGGGGAGATGAAGCCCTTGTGAACCCCTTTGCAGAAAATGGGTTAGGGTTCCGCCTCCTTGAAACCTGCAAACAACCTAAGCTACTACAATGGCAAACCTGCAAACAATGTCAATGACAAACTTGCAAATAAAATGATCAGTTAGAAAGCAAAACAAGTAAATAAACATGAAAAGAAATTATACCTCACTTAGGTGGAAATGGGCCACCATGCCCTAGCTCATGGGAGCACCTCTCTCTTGGCTGGGAAGCAATGGCTTGATGAGATGGAGATGGAGGAGAGGGAGAGTGGGTGGTTTGAGAGGCAAAGGTCTCAAAGCATCCATGGGCAGCATAACAATAGGCAAGTGAGGAGTGTTTTGAGAGTGACCCCCCACCCTCCTTTTATATTTTTTCCAAGGGATTTTAGGGTTTTAAGCCCTTGGTCAAGGATTTAGCCCCTTCCGCCCTAACTTTAGCCCCTTTTAGGGTTTTAGCCCCTTTTTGAGGGCTTTAGCTCCTAGGGGGCTATTTTGGGCTCCTTTTTGGGGTTTTTATCCCTTTTCTTCATCCTTGGGCTCTTTTGGAGGTGTGGGGGTCAAATGGAAGGTCTTATGGAGTGAAATGAGAGTTGTGAGATGGTGTCTTTGGGTGGTGTAGGCCATTGAGAGCTATGTGGGGGATTTTTGGGTTAACAGATTGCCCCTGATGTGTGAGGGTAGGAGCTCAACGTATGGTCAACGGACATCATAGGATTTGCTGTGTAGAGGAGGTGCTTCCGGGGCTGGGGCATGGTGGATTTTGGTTTTTGTATTAATTTGGTTCCCATCAATGGGTGAGATACAATAAATGTGTGACATGTATATGGACGAGGCGGGAATTCCCATGATCGTGACAATGTCAAAAGAATCATTTGATCTATGCTCTAAAATACAAGAGCTGATCATATACAATTGATGTTACAATGCTTGTTGCCTCTATGTGAGGCTGAATACAATACTGATCTGGTACATTGGACCCATGGCATTCTCATGGAATGCTATATCGTCATGACTGATGGTCTACTGGATTTGATACATAGTTGTGTGGACTCGCTGATCAGAGTACAAGTATGCTGCATCAATCATAAAGGTATATCGAAGCACTGATGGGGCTTCTGAACACTGTCTCCAACGCAATCCAGAAATCACAAGGGACATAACCTGTTTAGATCCCTCAAGTAGACTCACCAATGTTCTAGAGTCGGGTGACATCTGGGGTCTTCGACCAAGTACTGTGTGGAACAAACCCTGTACAAATCTCAATGGTGCGATGATGGAGTTTAAGTCGAGCACGTGAGAAACAACCACCCCGAGAGGCTCTAAGGACTCCTCTCAAGTGGTCCAAGGAACTCATCAATAATGTTAATGAAACCAAGGTACAGGGACCTCTGGGTCTATCCTCTAGAATAAGACTCCAGTGGGGGCTCTTTTTCATTGGTAGTCTCCTGTGCCCAAAAAAGGATAAAAGTATACATAGGAGAGCTCGCCCATCCTAAAGGGGATGAGAGACTTCTTTACCGTTGGTAGTTCAATCAGGCCGGAAAAGGATAAACCTATACTAACTGGACGATCATTCAAATACTTTTATGAGCATGAACGAAACCAAGTTTGCTCGGCGATCTTTTCTTGTTGAGACGGCTGGAAAAGAGCTTAACGACAACTGGTGGTGAGCTTTTTCATAAAGTGCGGCCCCTCTGCCCGAGAAAGCATAAAAGTATGCAGAGGGGAATGGTCTTGTCTTGAGTGTGCCAAGGAGGTCCTTTTCATGAAATGGTCTACAAGGTCCGCAAAAGGAGGTAAACGAGACGATGTAGATGCCCTTTCCTATACTTTAGCGAGCGGGAAAGGAAGCAGCTGCACTCGACTATATTTTCATTGTTTTAAGGAGTTAGAAAAGAGCTTAAACGAAACTCCCGTGTGGTCAACCGACTGCGGGGGAACGAGCGGTGCCCCATGTCGGGATGGTGGACAGAGGTCCAAAGGTCATCCAGACAGTATGGATGGAGCAGAAGGCTCTCAAACATACCAATACATGCGTGGGATAGATCGCGGCAGAGGCCTACGAGACGGTGCGACAGAGGCACGCTAACTGAGGTGGCTCTCGAACAGAGGTCAAGAGAGTGTGTGTGTGTGTTGCGGTGGACGAAATTGACTACATGCGATGTAAGTACAAGTCCGAAGGCATTTATATGCCAAATACGTGCAAGAAAAGAAATCGTTTTGTGGACAGTGGTCCAGAGGTCTGCGTAAGGTGTGGTAAAAAGAAAAGACAATTTATGTGTTAAAAATACAAAATAAAAGCTAAAATTACAGTCCTTAAAGGGCGGCGGCTCGAGGACACTTCTATGTCAAATACATGGAAGAAAAACAAAGGGTTTTGTGGACGATGGTCTAGATGTCCACGTAAGGTGCGGTGAAAAAGACAATTATAAATACAAAAATAAAAGTATGGTACAATCCTTAACGGGTGGTGGCCCGATCGCTCGCATGAGTTGTGACCGGGTAGTGTGATACGAGTACCGGTCTGTAGACACTCGCATCGTTATGTCATGGCTCGTGAATCGAGGTGACTTGTGGGAGATGGTACTGAAATTGACTTATTAAACATGAGACAATGGTCTCATAACTAGAAAGAGGACAGAATTCTGAAACCAGTGGCGTGAACAACGTCTCAAACGGAGTCCGTATGGTCCTGTTATGTCGATCAGAAGAAATTAGGTCAAATGGGGCCTATAAAAGGGGAGGGTCCACATGGTGAAGTGCCATTGTCACTATTCATTGTGGAGTTGGAGAGGTGAGCCCTAATTCTTCATTTACTGATTTCTCTTGATCTGACTGACGGTTTCACGAGCTATGACTTGCAGATAAAAGCTCTCACTGAACCTCTTCATTTTGATGGCTTATTGACTGAATTTGACCACCTGGAGGCCCCCCATGAGCTATTTGGGGTTTCTTGTGCGCCAGGTCGCTCATTTAGAAGGGAAAGGTGTGCCCTGGGCACACCTGTTGGGCAATTATGAGTGCCTTGGGTGCTCCTTTTTCCCAATTAGGTGTGCCCTAGCCTCTTTTGGGTGGTTTTTTTATGGTGGGGATGTCTGACGTCAGGGTTTTTGCTTTGTACAGGATGATGGAGGTCAAATGGAGGGAGAGAGACTGCAAGCCAGTTAGAGATGCATCATTGTGTGACGGGGGTGTTAGAGATACACTAGCCTACTATGGGTTGCTGAAGTTTATGAGGATTCCGCTTATGTGGAGCTTGGCTTTGCTGATGAAAACTTTGATCGGTTTCTAGGATGTTGCTGAGGAGGTGTTCCTCTTCCAGGGTCAACGTATTGAGATTACGCTGGAGGATGTGTATTTCATTACTGGGCTCCCAATATTGGGAGTAGTTGGCGACCTCGCACCTGTACTGTCTCGGGGGGAGACATTAGAGGATTTATGTGATCGACACTGTTACGCTATGGCGTATGTGCGTGGTTCTTACATCCTGATGTGTGACATTGAGGATTTGTCGACACGGGTGGTGGGGACTTTACTGCAGTGCATCTTGGGTTCCATGGGGAGCCACAAGATTTGTCAAAACCCCAAAATTTCTGAAAAATTTAAAATTTTTAAATTTGCATATCGTTAACATAAATGCAGTTAACTAATAATTCAATTAGTTATATGTTACCATCTTATTAATTGAATTATCTCTTGGATTGTGTTTAGTGATAGAACAGTTCTTTTCAGTTTACTGACTTGTTTTCTTTTTGCGACCACAAGGTGGGATGTCATGCAAAAACTGGGCTTACTTAGCTTTCGAGGTAATGCAGAATGTTTTTCTGTTCCTACAGACTACATGTAAGAAGTTTGGTTGCTGCATGTCGAAATTCTAAAGTGTTTAAGTGCGTCGCAAAATTAAAAGTTCAGTAGGAAGATAAATGCTAAACAATTTTCAATGCTTACTGAGGTAAATTCAATAACTGTGTATTCTTCTAGCTGGAGTAACTTTATGGTTCTTAAAGATTACTGAACTATTTGATATTTATCATATATGTCAAGTGTTAAAAGACCTCAATTTAAACTCTTTACAAAAATAGAGTAGAAAAAGGCAGAGTTCTAGAATTTACAGTTTACCTTCCAAGTGCACATATACACTCACATTGTAATGTATATTTATAAGGGGTTTACGTATTACAGTTTCCATTTTCAACTTTGAAGTTTAAGGGAAATTCAACTTTATTTCAAACTGCTCTTTGGGAAAGATATACTCAACCTGAAAACACCAATTTTAGTTATGCAATAACTGTTCCAAACTAAGTTTATTTTTAGTTGGATAAATAACTTACTGTAAACAAGTTTTTATTCTATTCCTTTCATATCAAATAAGAGGTCCTGTCCCTAATGGCTACCATCTTAAAAGAATGCATAACACAATCATTTTAAGGTCTAACATTTATGTTGTTAAATTCTTTAATAAAGAGATTAGAAGCTTAACCTTTGTATGTTAATATTTCTCGGTTAAGAACCTTTATTCTAGGTAAAACCATCGTCAAAATAATAATGGTTATTATTTTCTTTAGTGTTTATCTACTAAACTTCTATTCTTAGATAATTATAACAAGATTCAAGGAATGGACATTATTAATAAGATACTTACCATGGTTGATTCTACAACACTTTTAATATCAAGCATTGGTTTATTCTATAATTAAAATATGGATGTTGGTCTAATACTTGTGTAAGTATTTTTCTTATTTAAACATAGGTATTTGCTTTCCTTTTACAACATATTACAAGACTTAATTCATTTAAGATTGTGGGAGTTGAGTGACAAGATAGTCATTCACCTGGATGGAAAAGCCATGAACGAGACCATGACATAACAAGTTTATGGATTTAACTCTAAAAATTAAACTCTTATGAATCCTTACTTCATATATCCCAAGCTTGTATAATAAGTTAGGTTATGCACTTATCATTCTAGATATAGTATATCCTTTAATCAATTGTGTATTAGGTAAGAATAACATGTTATGAGGTTCTATGCCACAATGCTAGCTATACCCACGATGAACATAGAATTAAAACACAATTTGTAGAATGTAAATGATGGTATAATATAATGCAATCCATGAAGTGTATAACCTTTACGCCAAGTGAGCTATAATGCAAGACTTATATGTGTATTAATGAGTTCTTGTGATTATATGGCAAATGATAGGTTGACCTCGGCTCATGACTAAAGTAGAACCTTTGAACTCAGCTCAATGATTAATGGAATCATTCCTCATGCTTGCTCCTGGATGACTATGGGAATTTACCCACCGTGCGCAAATTATTTAAGGGAGACGTGGCAAAGTTTTGGCCAAGCGTTGAGAGATTAAAAGGCCAAATCCAACCCTAACTTGTCATTCTCCTCCCTGTCTACTGCTCCATCGCTTTCAGTTCCTGTCGTTTGACTGTGAGTTTTCCCTTTGCTTGTTGCTGTGAGTAAGTTGTAATTGCTTTCCTGCATGCTTCACCGTCGTTGCTTGCTCTTCTCCAGAAAATCCTCTTTGTATGAGTGTTATTCCTTCTGCGGTTCTTTAGGAAACAATGTAGCCTTCTCTGCTAAATTCCGGGTTATTACTGTGAAAGCTTCCCGCGTTTTCCTTGCACTCAGCTTGCACTTAGTTGCTGTGGCTCTTACTCTGTCAATAACTCCTCCCTACCTTCTTGCAGCGATGAAGGGTCTCCTTCTACTCGCATTGGTGGTTGTTTGTCTGTTCTTAGGAGGTCACGCATCCCTCAGATTTTAGGTAAGAAGCTGTTAATACTTACAGTACTTCGTAAATCGATTTCTTTACATTTATAAGTATTCATTTCGCAAGTAGGGTATTAACATTAATATGCTCTTGTTACAGGTGACACCTTCAACGTTCGGGGAAAGTAGCATGAGAAAGGAACAATTTTCTATCCTTCGGTAAGCCCTGGACTTTTCCATGGTCGTCCCATCTTGTGCAAACCCTCGTGGAAAGTTAAGGGTTTGGTCGTTGTGGCCTGAACGACCCTCAAGGGTTTTGGTTGTTTTGGTTGTTTTCTTCGCTGTTTTTCTTAGTTGGTTACGACCCTCGCTTTACTGCAGGGCTCTCCGGCTTCGGCCGTGATTATATAAGTTAGTTCTTTTGTGTTTTGAGTGTTGTGTAAGAAGGGAATAAAAACTAAGGCAATATGCCATACCCTTCAAAATACTTGTAAAGACCGAGGGCTTTGAAGAGCCGTTTGATTTTCTGTTAGGTTTACTGTGTAAAGCTTGAGGCCGTGAGCCTATCTTGGAAAAAGGTTTACAACCCGTGACTTCTACTTTTGCTGTAATTATAAATTTTTACAGGGTTTCCACCCTAAGACCATCATAATAGTTGTTAATACTATTTTCCTATCTATATTCTTTGTTTATGTTACAACACTTGAAATTTATATACTTGTTTATATTATAAATGATGATTGAGGCTCGGCAGTAACACAATATTTACAGCATTTGTCTTTTACTTATAGTATACCTTTGTTCAATTATGAGGTTGTAGTTAGATGGTATAATTTTTTTTTTTTGCTTAAGCTTAATAAACTGAGAATTCTGTCACTTTGTTAAAATAATGACAGTGCATTAGTATACTTGATTTTATTTTCATAATAATTTATAAATTATTAGTAGGGTTTTTCCTGTACAATATTCTTATTTTCGTTTTGTTTTATTTTCAGTTTGTTCTGTGCAACATGTCGAGGTTATTATATATAATATACTAAAGAATAAAATAAACACTTAAAGCCCTACACAGAGTACTTAAGTAACTAACAATTACTTTTCTTCTTTTAAGTATAAAAGTTGTAATTTTATTTCATAATACTGTATTTAAAATGATACTGTTTCTGTAATTAGTACATAATCTGCATGCTTAGTCTAAGCAACATATATAAAAGAATATAATATAATGGAGAGAATATAATGTAAGACTATTGTCTTTCCTGTAAGTGCTATAGCTTCTATTGTTACTTTTACTTAGTTTATTTTATGTAAAATAATTGTAAGTGTTATTATAAAACTGATACCCTTATCCTATGTTTATTTATAACGTAAATAAACTTAGTATTTTATTACTGTATTATTATTATATTTACTGTTTTGTATACTTTGTAGGCATAATCTCTATGTCCTATATTGTCTGGTTTAAACTTCAATATAAAGAAAGTAAGAGAACTAATTAAGTCTTACATTGTTAACATCTTAAAAGCATAAGCTAGCATTTGTATGTTCTGTTAAAACTTAACTAAATAGAACATAAATAAATAAATAAATTATATTACTTCCCAAGTAAATTCTGCTAATAACTAAGTACCTGTAGATTAAATAGAGGTTCTAGCTATTCTTCCTTCAATTTAAATAATATACTTGCAGTGGTTAAATCTGTAAGTAAGTAAACTGTAAAACATCTTTCCTAACTTAACTCTACTTTAGTGGACTACTATACTCTTCTTTGCTATTCAAATAGCAATAAGGAAGTAATTATAATATCAAGACTGTTTTCTCTTCTGGAACCTACTACTATCAGTAAACAATACCATCTATTTCTCTGTTTCTAAGGACTTGACAGTCTTCATTACAGGTTAATACAATTCCTGATACAAAAGATATTTCTTTTAAAACCATACAAAGAAACATTCTGAAATTCCATTCATATTCTATTTTATATTATCATCATATCATCTTTCTTTATAATTTTACCCCTGTGCTGGAGTATGGTCTGGTAAACCCAGATGTGCAAAAACACAGTGGGTTTATATTTTTCATCAAAGATTCTATTAATAATAGACTAAACACATTTACATCATTAAACCAGCTAAATCTTTATATCATAAACTACAACATAACATTCAACCATTCACAGTCATTAAAACAACGACAGTTAAGTGACAGAACCTGTTAAACTTGGACAACAACAGCAATGGGAGGCCGTTCCTCCCTACCAACTCCTGGGGAGCGCTCAAAAAATGACTTCTCAGGACCCCCGAGCTTGCTCTGGTTTCCTTGGCTGGAACTAGGTGCAGCAACAGTTAAATACCAGTCTTCAAACTCAGTATTAATCTTGAACTTATCAGTAAGTTCTCCCAGCTAACAAGCTGTAATAAACCAAGTTACTGCAGCATTCCTCTCAAAACAACTTCCTTACTGTTTTTCCCTTTTTCCCCAATGAATTTCCTGAATATCATTCCACCTAAATGATTTCTCTCTGGAAAATATCTGAGCAGCCTCAACTCTATTCATTGGGTACTTTTAAAAGATTGCCTAGGTCTTTTTGGGTTAGTTGTCATTTATTGAGCCACCTGCTCTGATCCCACTTTCTTGGGGGATCATGACCCCAATTATAGGGAAGTTTCCACCTGCAACTTAGGAAGTATTTGAGGATGCTGCCACTTGTCTTTTGCCCTCCACCTAGTTCCTTCCACCAGTTTGACCAGTAACCTCTTATTAACAACTCTCCCAATGTTGTTGTCTCCACTTTTATTTATTAATAATAAAATATTCAGAATTACATTCCACTTCTTTTGACTCTGCTGAGTCATCAGTTACTACTTTACATTAAATTTAACATAATGTCTTAGGAAATGTAATTAAATAATTAACATATTTTTACAAAATTAGGGTATGTGACATACACACCCCCTTAAAATGTAACATTGTCCTCGATGTTACTTATTCTTCGTCCTCTGCAACCTCCTGGAACAGATTCGAGTATGCCTACCGCATCTTACTTTTCAGTTCCCAAGTAGCCTCTTCAGGACTAAGGTGCTTCCATTGCACCTTCACCTGTCCAATGGTGCGTCTCCGCAGAGTAATTTCCCTCCTCCCGAGGATACAGTCCGGTTCCACCAGAATTTCTTCTTCTGGTTCCACCTGTACAACATTCCAATCAACCACATGAGTAGCATCATGAACATACTTTTTCAAAATAGAGATATGGAAAACATTATGCACTTTCAAGTTAGGTGGTAACACTAGCTGGTATGCAACTTGACCAATTCTAGATAAAATTTCAAACGGACCACAGTAACGTGGTGCCAGCTTTGCACAACTCCCCAGTCTTAGAGAGATTTTCTTTGGTCTTACCTTTATAAACATGTGCTCACCTACCTGGAACTCTTTGGGAGTTCTTTTCAAATCTGCCTGGCTCTTTTGCCGATCCTGTGCCACCTTCAAATTTTCCTGCACTTGTTTCACAATCTCTTCCATTTCCTTCAATAATTCTGGTCCCAACACCAATCTATCTACTGGATTATTCCAGGAGATAGGATTTTTGCATTTATGTCCATACAAAATTTCGAATGGACTGAACTTAGCTGATGACTGGTAGTTATTATTATATGGAAACTTTGCTAGATGCAAGTAGTCTTCCCACTTATTTGGCTGATATTTAACATACATCCTTAACAAATATTCTAGTACCTGATTTACTCGTTCAGTCTGTCCATCTGTCTGAGGATGGAAATAGGTGCTGAAATTCAGTGTTGTATTTAATCCCTTAAACAAGGACTTCCAGAAATTTCCTGTGAATTTAGGATCCCTGTCTGAAATGATAACCTTCGGTACTCCATGTAACTGAAAAATTTGCTTTAAGAATATGTCAGCTATGTTAGCAGTCTTGTAAGTAGTTTTAACAGGAATGAAATGTGTTGCTTTACTTAATTTATCTACCACCACCATAATTGAGTCATTCTGATTCTGATTTTTGGGCAATCCAGTAATAAAATATAAGCTGATTACTTCCCATTTCCAACTAGGAATGGGTAAAGGTTGTAGTAAACCAGCTGGATGTTGGTGTTCTGTTTTCACTTGTTGACAGTCCAAACATCTAGCTATGTACTCAGCTACTTTAGATTTCATATTAGGCCAGAAATATTCTTTTCTTAGCATGGTTACAGTCTTTTGGTAACCTGGATGTCCCGAGTAAGGTGTTTTATGAACTTCGTCCAGAATCAACAACTTAACCTTAGGCACATTAGGCACATACAATTTATCCTTAAATAATAAAAATCCATCTTCATTTAGACTATAACCTTTTATTAAACTTTATGTAGGTTTCTCTTTAGCTGTAACTTGTAATTTTTGATAAATTTCATCCTGTTTTACCCCTTCTGTAAGCTGTTCATTTAAATTAGAAGCATAAGTGCTGATTGCTGTTGTAAAGTTCAGCTTTGCGTTTCTGCTTAAAGCATCAACCACCTTATTTTCTTTACCCTTTATGTGTTGGATTTCAAAATCATATTCACTCAAGAAGGCTAACCACCTTGCTTGTCTTGCATTTAAGTTGGGTTGATCTAAAAGATATTTCAGTCCTTTATTATTAGTCATTAGAATAAATTTTCTGCCTATTAAATGATGTCGCCACATTTTTAAGGCATGTATAACAGCCGCAAGCTCTAGATCATAAGTTGCGTAATTCTTTTCATGAATTTTTTAACTTCCTGGACTCATATGAAATAACATGCCCGTCTTGAGTCAGCACACCGCCTAAATCATCATTACAGGCATCTGTGCATACTACGAAATCCTTATTAGGATTTGCTATTCTTAGAATAGGCACACTTGTTAATAAGGTTTTTAATTTCTTAAAACTTTCTTCACACTTTAAGTTCCAATTGAATTTCTTGCCTTTCTTTTGTAAGGAAGTGATTGGATTAGCTATTTTTGAAAAATCTTCAATAAATCTCCGGTAATATCCGGTAATTCCCATGAATGACCTAACATCTGTTACATCTTTTGGAACTGGCCAATCTTTGATTGCCCGAATCTTTTTAGGATCGACTGAAATCCCTTCCTTAGTCACTACGTGACCTAAGTACTGGATTTCATCCTTAAAGAAATCGCACTTACTAAACTTCGTGAAGAGCTGTTGCTCTCGCAACTCTTGTAAAACTATCCTTAGGTGTTCTTTATGTTCTGGTTCAGTTTTAGAGTAAATTAAGATGTCGCCGATAAACACGACAACAAATTTATCCAAGTATTTATGCATTATATTATTCATTAAGCACATAAAGACAGCTGGGGTGTTGGTAAGCCCAAATGGCATTACGACAAACTCGTAGTGTCCATACCTTGTTCTGAAGGCTGCCTTAAAGATATCTTCATCTTTAATTCTTACCTGATGATATCCTGATCTCAGGTCTATTTTTGAGAACACCGTAGCTCCACGTAGCTGATCAAACAGATCATCTATGCGGGGCAACGGATATCTATTTTTAATAGTCATCTTGTTTAGTTGACGGTAGTTTATGCATAGTCGCATAGTTCCGTCTTTCTTTTTGACAAAGATGACCGGTGCTCCCCAAGGGGACACACTAGGTCGAATGTACTTCTTATCTATTAACTCTTTTAACTGTGATTTTAATTCATTAAGTTTTAAAATATTCATACGATACGGGGATTTTGAGCTAGGTACCGCACCTGGCACCAGCTTAATAGTGAAATCCAGTTCCCTTCTGGGAGGTAATCCTGGAATTTCTTCTGGGAATACGTCAGTAAATTCATTTAAAACAGGAATATCTTCTATTTTTAACTTATCTGTTTCAGATTTACTTGCCTAATCTGTAATAGTTACAGCATAGGATTTACACCCTTTTCTAACTACTCTTTTAAGTTGTAAAGCAGAAATCTGCCTGATTACAGTTTTTCTAGGAACACCCTTAACCGTTACTGGTTGTTCATTACTATTTACGCATGTAAAGGTTTTATCGTAATAGTTTAAAATTACCTTATGCTGCTCTAACCAATCCATGCCAATCAGTAAATCATATGAGCCAAGGGGAAAAACATTAAGCTTAACTGTATTTTTAAAATCATCCATAAGTAAAGCACATTCTTTCACATAATAGGTTACTTTCCTTTTTTCCCCAGTGGCTAATTGAACTAACCAGGAATTATCAAACTTATCAACAGACAATTTACACTTTTCCACTATTTGAGGTGCAATGTAACTAAGACTAGCTCCAGGATCAATTAAAATGGTTACAGGGGTTTGGTTAACCATACCTTTCACTTCCACCATGGAAGTCTGATAGTCAGCTTGGTGGTTCTCCAATGCTGCATTTATTCTGGGCATAGTCCTCGCAAATTCTCCCACGGTCATTTCCTCTTACACAGTGTGAATATTGCTGACTGACTTTTTTCGGTTTGGGCAGACCAAGGAATAGTGCGGGCCATTACATTCCCAACACTTAACAGGCTCCTTTCGTTCAAAACTCTTAGTGAAATTCCCATGATTGTTTGTAGCTTCCTTGCCTTTAAAGTTGTTGGAATTATTGGAATTATTGGAAGCACCATTTCTATTTCCTTGGAAATTCTTACTGTTAGAATAATTTCTGTTCTTATTATTCTTGAAATTCTTCTGGGGTACAAATTCTTTCTTCTTAAAATTAGGCTGATTGTTGTTATTTTTAGTCTTCCAGTTGGCTATACCTTCTTTCTTCTTGTTCTGCTCAAAACAGAAATTTGCCTTCCTCATGGTTTCTTCCAGAGTCTTCGGGTTATCATACTCAATTCTGTCCTTGATGTGGTATGGTAGACAACTGAGAAACCGCTGCACTTTAGGTTTCTCATCTACTAAGTAAGGTACATACCTCAGCAAGCTTAAGAATTTACTGTTTAAATCCCTCATAGTCATCGAGCCTAACTTCAATTCGTAAAATTCTTTAGCTCTTTCTTCATAATATTGTTCAGACATAAATTTCTTCTTGAAGTACCTTTTAAAGGTACTCCAATTAACTTCTTTTTCCTTGATACCCTTGACTCTCTTCAGATCTTGCCACCATATGTCTGCTTTTCCAGAGAGGTTATAAATTGCCATTCTTGCCTTCAACTGACTTGAATAATTGTATATCTGAAAATACTTCCTCATCCCGGATAACCAGGACTTTGCTTCTTCCCCTTTTTCAGTATCTCCATTAAAAGTTGGGGGCTTTATTTTTTTGAACTCTCCTGAGATCTCCTCATATGGTCTGTACTTTTTCTTTCTGCCATACAAATCAACCTCACTACTGTCACTAGTAGTGTGGTAGCTTTGCTGTTCACCGAACCCTTCAGATGATGAACTGCTATCAGTTTTCACCAGCTTCACCTTTTTAGACTTTCTTTGATGACTAGCCTCCTCAGATTCTGATCTCTTGCTCCTTTCTTCAGTTTGGAAATTTTCCATCAAAATTTGGTTCAACTCTTCCTGAGTATTCAAAATCCTTTCATTGTCCTTCTTGACTGATTCCATTTCAGTCTTCAAATCCTTTATAGTCTGCATCAGCTCTGAGGAGTGAGCAGTTACCTCTTCTAACATAGGTTCTCTGGACAATTGTTTTGTCTCGGTGTTTGGAGACTCCTCTTGAGCATATTCTCCTAGCTTCTCCATACCTTCCTGTTAGATTCAGAAAAAGAAATTTTTTGTTCTTTACATAAAACATAATATAGGTTAGTACATTATTTTACTGTTCTATGGAAACTAGTTGGGCCGCATCAAGGCCTAGTATTTGAACCATGCTCTCATACCACATGTCAAAACCTCAAAATTTCCAAAAAATTTAAAATTTTTAAATTTGCATATCGTTAACATAAATGCAGTTAACTAATCATTCAATTAGTTATATGTTACCATCTTATTAATTGAATTATCTGTTGGATTGTGTTTAGTGATAGAACAGTTCTTTTCAGTTTACTGACTTGTTTTCTTTTTGTAACCACAAGGTGGGATGTCATGCCAAAACTGGGCTTACTTAGCTTTCGAGCTAATGCAGAACTTTTTTCCGTTCTTACATACTACAGGTAAGAAGTTTGGTTGCTGCATGTCGAAATTCTAAAGTGTTTAAGTGCGTCGCAAAATTAAAAGTTCAGTAGGAAGATAAATGCTAAACAATTTTCAATGCTTACTGAGGTAAATTCAATAACTGTGTATTCTTCTAGCTGGAGTAACTTTATGGTTCTTAAAGATTACTGAACTATTTGATATTTATCATAGATGTCAAGTGTTAAAAGACCTCAATTTAAACTCTTTACAAAAATAGAGTAGAAAAAGGCATAGTTATAGAATTTACAGTTTACCTTCCAAGTGCACATATACACTCACATTGTAATGTACATTTATAAGGGTTTACGTATTACTATTTCCATTTTCAAATTTGAAGTTTAAGGGAAATTCAACTTTATTTCAAACTGCTCTTTGGGAAAGATATACTCAACCTGAAAACACCAGTTTTAGCTATGCAATAACTGTTCCAAACTAAGTTTATTTTTAGTCGGATAAATAACTTACTGTAAACAAGTTTTTATTCTATTCCTTTCATATCAAATAAGAGGGCATGTCCCTAAAGGCTACCATCTTAAAAGAATGCATAACACAATCGTTTTAAGGTCTAACATTTATGTTGTTAAATTCTTTAATAAAGAGATTAGAAGCTTAACCTTTGTATGCTAATATTTCTTGGTTAAGAACCTTTATTCTAGGTAAAACCATCGTCAAAATAATAATTGTTATTATTTTCTTTAGTGTTTATCTACCAAACTTCTATTCTTAGATAATTATAACAAGATTCAAGGAATGGACATTATTAATAAGATACTTACCATGGTTGATTCTACAACACTTTTAATATCAAGCATTGGTTTATTCTATAATTAAAATATGGATGTTGGTCTAATACTTGTGTAAGTATTTTTCTTATTTAAACATAGGTATTTGCTTTCCTTATACAACATACTACAAGACTTAATTCATTTAAGAATGTGGGAGTTGAGTGACAAGATAGTCATTCACCTGGATGGAAAAGCCATGAACGAGACCATGACATAACAAGTTTATGGATTTAACTCTAAAAATTAAACTCTTATGAATCCTTACTTCATATATCCCAAGCTTGTATAATAAGTTAGGTTATGCACTTATCATTCTAGATATAGTATATCCTTTAATCAATTGTGTATTAGGTAAGAATAACATGTTACGAGGTTCTATGCCACAATGCTAGCTATACCCACGATGAACATAGAATTAAAACACAATTTGTAGAATGTAAATGATGGTATAATATAATGCAATCCATGAAGTGTATAACCTTTATGCCAAGTGAGCTATAATGCAAGACTTATATGTGTATTAACGAGTTCTTGTGATTATATGGCAAATGATAGGTTGACCTCGGCTCATGACTAAAGTAGAACCTTTGAACTCAGCCCAATGATTAATGGAATCGTTCCTCGTGCTTGCTCCTGGATGACTATGGGAATTTACCCACTGTGCGCAAATTATTTAAGTGAGACGTGGCATAGTTCTGGCCAAGCGTCGAGAGATTAAAAGGCCAACTCCAACCCTAACTTGTCATTCTCCTCCCTGTCTACTGCTCCATCGCTTTCGGCTCCTGTCGTTTGACTGTGAGTTTTCCCTATGCTTGTCGCTGTGAGTAAGCTGTAGTTACTTTCCTGCATGCTTCACCCTCGTTGCTTGGTCTTCTCCAGAAAATCCTCTTTGTATGAGTGTTGTTCCTTCTGCGGCTCGTTAGGAAACAATGTAGCCTTCTCTGCTAAATTCCGGGTTATTACTGTGAAAGATTCCCACGTTTTCCTTGCACTCAGCTTGCACTTAGTCGCTATGGCTCTTACTCTGTCAATAACTCCTCCCTACCTTCTTGCAGCGATGAAGGGTCTCCTTCTACTCGAATTGGTGGTTGTTTGTCTGTTCTTAGGAGGTCACGCATCCCTCAGATTTTAAGTAAGAAGCTGTTAATACTTACAGTACTTCGTAAATCGATTTCTTTACATTTATAAGTATTCATTTCGCAAGTAGGGTATTAACATTAATCTGCTCTTTTTACAGGTGACAGCTTCAACATTCGGGGAGAGCAGCATGAGAAAGGAACAGTTTTCTATCCTCCGGTAAGCCCTGGACTTTTCCATGGCCGTCCCATCTTGTGCAAACCCTCATGGAAAGTTAAGGGTTTGGTCGTTGCGGCCTGAACGACCCTCAAGGGTTTTGGTTGTTTTGGTTGTTTTCTTCGCTGTTTTTCTTAGTTGGTTACGACCCTCGCTTTACTGCAGGGCTCTCCGGCTACGACCATGATTATATAAGTTAGTTCTTTTGTGTTTTGAGTGTTGTGTAAGAAGGGAATAAAAACTGAGGCAATATGCCATACCCTTCAAAATACTTGTAAAGACCGAGGGCTTTGAAGAGCCGTTTGATTTTCTGTTAGGTTTACTGTGTAAAGCTTGAGGCCATGAGCCTATCTTGGAAAAGGGTTTACAACCCGTGACTTCTACTTTTGCTGTAATTATAAATTTTTACAGGGTTTCCACCCTAAGAACATCATAATAGTTGTTAATACTATTTTCCTATCTATATTCTTTGTTTATGTTACAACACTTGAAATTTATATACTTGTTTATATTATAACTGATGATTGAGGCTCGGCAGTAACATAATATTTACAACATTTGTCTTTTACTTATAGTATACCTCTGTTCAATTATGAGGTTGTAGTTAGATGGTATAATTTTTTTTTTTGCTTAAGCTTAATAAACTGAGCATTCTGTCACTTTGTTAAAATAATGACAGTGCATTAGTATACTTGATTTTATTTTCATAATAATTTATAATTATTAGTAGGGTTTTTCCTGTACAGTATTCTTATTTTCATTTTGTTTTATTTTCAGTTTGTTCTGTGCAATCTATTAAGGCTATTATATATAATATACTAAAGAATAAAATAAACACTTAAAGCCCTACACGGAGTACTTAAGTAACTAACATTTACTTTTCTTCTTTTAAGTATAAAAGTTGTAATTTTATTTCATAATACTGTATTTAAAATTATACTGTTTCTGTAATTAGTACATAATCTGCATGCTTAGTCTAAGCAACATATATAAATGAATATAATATAATGGAGAGAATATAATGTAAGACTATTGTCTTTCCTGTAAGTGCTATAGCTTCTATTGTTACTTTTACTTAGTTTATTTTATGTAAAATAATTGTAAGTGTTATTATAAAACTGATACCCTTATCCTATGTTTATTTATAATGTAAATAAACTTAGTATTTTATTACTGTATTATTATTATATTTACTGTTCTGTATACTTTGTAGGCATAATCTCCATGTCCTATATTGTCTGGTTTAAACTTCAATATAAAGAAAGTAAGAGAACTAATTAAGTCTTACACTATTAACATCTTAAAAGCATAAGCTAGCATTTGTATGTTCTGTTAAAACTTAACTAAATAGAACAGAAATAAATAAAGAAATTATATTACTTCCCAAGTAAATTCTACTAATAACTAAGTACCTGTAGATTAAATAGAGTTTCTAGATATTGTTTCTTCAATTTAAATAATATACTTGCAGTGGTTAAATCTGTAAGTAAGTAAACTATAAAACATCTTTCCTAACTTAACTCTACTTTAGTGGACTACTATACTCTTCTTTACTGTTCAAATAGCAATTAGGAAGTAATTGTAATATCAAGACTGTTTTCTCTTCTGGAACCTACTACTATCAGTAAACAATACCATCTATTTCTCTGTTTCTAAGGACTTGACAGTCTTCATTACAGGTTAATACAATTCCTGATACAAAAGATATTTCTTTTAAAACCATACAAAGAAACACCCTGAAATTCCATTCATATTCTATTTTATATTATCATCATATCATCTTTCTTTATAATTTTACCCGTGTGCTGGAGTACGTTCTGGTAAACCCAGATGTGGAAAAACACAGTGGGTTTATATTTTTCATCAAAGATTCTATTACTGATAGACTAAAAACATTTACCTCATTAAACCAGCTAAATCTTTATATCATAAACTACAACATAACATTCAACCATTCACTGTCATTAAAACAAGGACAGTTAAGTGACAGAACCTGTTAAACTTGGAAAACAACAGCAATGGGAGGCCGTTCCTCCCTACCAACTCCTGAAGAGCGCTCAAACAACGAATTCTCAGGACCCTCGATCTTGCTCTGGTTTCCCTGGCTGGAACTAGGTGCAGCAACAGTCAAATACCAGTCTTCAAACTCAGTATCAATCTTGAACTTATCAGTAAGTTCTCCCAGCTAACAAGCTGTAATAAACCAAGTTACTGTAGCATTCCTCTCAAAACAACTTCCTTACTGTTTTTCCCTTTTTCCCCAATGAATTTCCCGAATATCATTCCACCTAAATGATTTCTCTCTGGAAAATATCTGAGCATCCTCAGCTCTATTCATTGGGTACTTTTAAAAGATTGCCTAGGTCTTTTTGGGTTAGTTGTCATTTATTGAGCCACCTGCTCTGATCCCACTTTCTTGGGGGATCATGACCCCAATTATAGGGAAGTTGCCACCTGCAACTTAGGAAGTGTTTGAGGATGCTGCCACTTGTCTTTTTCCCTCCACCTAGTTCCTTCCACCATTTTGACCAATAACCTCTTATTAACAACTCTCCCAATGCTGTTATCTCCACTTTTATTTATTAATAATAAAATATTCAGAATTACATTCCACTTGTTTTGACTCTGCTGAGTCATCAGTTCCTACTTTACATTAAATTTAACATAATGTATTAGGAAATGTAATTAAATAATTAACATATTTTTACAAAATTGGGGTATGTGACAAGATTTCTGGTGGTTAGCTGTAGCTAGTAGAGCATGCCATAGAAGACACGTATTATGCATGGGGCCAAATGTACTTGCAGGCTGTTCAGCGTCAGCTGAACAAGTCGAAGACTATTGGCGCTGGTTTTTTATTTGGCTCCTTCTTATGTGTTTTCTTCTTTGAGAAAGTAACTACACTTCGTCCTCATCGGGCTATACAGGACAGTGGGCCACGGGAGCCGAGGATGTATAGGTGGTGCTAGATGATGATTCGTGAGGGTGGCGGTAGGGTGGGCAGCTTCTTCATAGAGGATTTGTTGGAGCAGTGGCTCCAGTTTCCTGTGGTGATCGATGAGTACCCGTATGCGGGTATGGATTTCCAGGGAGATCCTGAGATGCCCCGATCTCCTGGTGAGGCTTGGGGACCGGCTGGTATGTATGCTTGATATTTTTATGTTTATCTTTGTGCATAGTATGGTTGAGCTGGTTAGTGATTCTCATATTGATGTATATGGACTGATGGTGTCCTTGCTTGTGTGTGCAGATGTTGGTCCTCGCCCGCCACCTGGGCATTAGAGGCGGGTTGTTACCGTACCTCTTGCAGCGGCCCCTTCCAGGAGCTCTCGCAGGCGGCAGCAGGATATGGATGGAATGGTACCGTACATGGAGGAGGTAGCTACTAGAGTGTCAGATGTTGGCTGGCAGCACCTGAATACTAACTTTATTGCTGCTATTCACAATCTTCCTCCTGAGCTAACGGGTGTGATGAGGAAGATGGCTGTGGCTTGCGAGCACTTTCGCCAGACGACGAGAGGTGGTCTTCTTACAGAGGATGCATCCTCTTTGGAAGATGATGATGCCAAGTCAGATGATGGGTCTGAGTCAGATTAGTAGCCTTGTGGGGCTGTTCCTAGTTCGTTGGTGCACTTAGGGGTTTTGTGTCGTTATGTATATCCTATTGAGAAAGCTTTGTGGCTTCTCATTTTTGTATTGGACATGTCGTGGACATGCGACTTATGGATTTATATCTAGATATATTTTTGACGCACGTGGATGCTCTTTTATGGTTTTATTGTGTGAGTTTTTTTATTATGCTATTGGATGCAAATGTCTATGTGATGTATTATTACACTGTGAGTGTATTTTTAGACATGATTATGCATTATGTTATGGTTGTATGTTTCCTATATACTGTTATGGATATGCCAATTTAGAATATCGTTAGCCATTTGATCTGCGACACTATTGAGGTTCCTGGGAACATGTGTGAATGTGATGGATTCAAATGTTCTGACCATGTGTTTAGTGCACAGGTACTTTCTAAAGAGGCAGGGATTGCAAACTCGGTAGTGGTTGTTCAGTTGAGAAACAAGCAGCTGGGAGTCTAAGAAGACGTCGAGATGATGAATTCCTAATTGTAGAGCGGCAGCCAAGAGGCCATTGACACCATCATATTCCGCCTGGTTGTTGGTCGCGGTGCCCACGCATATTCCATCGATGTGGATCAACTCGTGCTATGGGGAGTAGATTACCCATGCAACCGAGGCGAGGTTCGGGTACCATTTGCTTGCTCCATCTGCGAATCCCATATACTGATCTGATGTGTGCTCCATCTGAAGCAATGAGAGGAAACGATACATAAGACTCAATCGGGAAAAATGTGTAAAACAAAAAATGGAAAGACTATAATACAATTTAGAACATTGTCACTCAAAGGGGTGACGTTAGGGGGAAAGTCATTTGGACTTTCCCAGGATCAGCGATCATTCCTCTGTGTGACACGATGAATCCTTGGAGACAGCCTGTGGGGACACAGAAAACACACTTGGATGGGTTCATGCGGATCCTGTACTGGAGACATCGCATTAGGACTTGTCGCAAGTCATCTACGTATTGTGTGTGGTTTTGCGACCACGCGATGAGGTTGTCGAAACAAACAAACATGATGTGAATGAGATTGCAGAAGCAGTGCATCATGGTGCGTTGGAAGGTGGCTCCGGCATTTTTGAGGCCAAAGGGCATGACTTGGTAGGTGAATGTGCCCCATGGGGTTGTAAATGCCGTCTTGTGACAGTCTTCTTTTCGGATTTGGATTTGGTTGTAGCCAGAAAATCCATCCATGAAGGAGAAGGCCTCATGTCCGGCGCATGCATCGATGATATGGTCGATGAACAGTGTGGGAAAGTTGTCTTTGGGACATGCCCCATTGAGATCGCGGAAGTCTGTGCAAACGCGAATGGTATCCTGTTTTTTGTTCACGGGAACAGGATTAGAAACCCAAGCTGTATATGCAATGGGATAAATGAAGCCGATTGTGCGCAGCTTCTCTATCTCGGCTTTCATCGCAACCACTTTGGATGGATGGATGGGTCGTTGCTTCTGGCGGACGGGTGCCACATCAGGCCAAGTGTCGATGTGGTGTTCCACAATGGATGGTTGTTTCAGTGTATGACCAGGTGAAGATGTCGCGGAATTCTTGGAAGAGAGCGGTGTAGGTATCGACCTCTTCCGGGGAGCAAGATGCCCCCATAATGATTTCTTCAACGATCTTAGAGTTGGTTGAGATGTCAATTTTAATGGTTGGAAAAATGTTCACCATGTTCTCTTCTTCGAAGGCATCGGGTGCTGGGATTGGGTTCTTGAACCAGTCAACCTTCCCATGGATGAAATCTTTGGTCTCCACGGAAAACTAGTTAGATTGCGACACAAGCTCTTCCGGGAGGAAGAATGAGCGATGGTGCATGTCATCCCATGGGTATTTCGGGGCAGTCAAAGCTTCAAGTATCTCCTCATCATTGCTGAAGCAACGAAGAGACAGGTCTGATGGACCGTCGTTGGAGATAGGGATGACCTATTCGGGGAAACTATACATCATGTAAATGGAAATGGTGTCAGACGAAGGAGGTGGTGGGTGAACTTCTTCGATCAAGGTGATCTCAGACTCAAGGGAATGGTGACGAAGGTCAGCAAGAGCCATTCAAAATTCGGGCAGGTCTTGGCAATGGTGGGAGTACTGTCCATACAATCCGCAAAGGGCGCAATCATGGTTTGTCCTCAATGCCTTGTTCTTGACTAGTGGCACAGTTGGGAGTTCAACCAAGGGGATGTTTTCATTCATATCCATGGCATCCAGATGCGCACGAGTCACTGGGATTTCAGGGCAATTCTGAGTTGGATGGCCTTGTTGTTCGCAGACGGCACAAGGTGGGACTTATCGTGGTTCTGTGGTGGCTTTGGTGTTCTTTCCCCTAGCCATTTTGGGTTGGGGTGGTGCAGGTGCGTGTGCAGCGGTTGGCTTATACGAATCGGGTGGGGGGTGAGACTCAATCACAATAGGTTGCACCGAAGTTAACACAACCTGGGGCATTGCTGGTTGAGCTGGTGGATCTAGATACCACATCGGGATCCCCAACTTAAAGTTGGGTAGGCTTAAGGTGGCCATGATCGGCTTGCTCATGACACCAGGTGGGGGAAAGAGGAAGGGAGTTGTATGGAATGGCCCACATAACTCCCAACTGGTTGCATGTGGGGGTGAGGTTGTGGTTGCAGCTGCGTGTAATGCTGCTGCTGTGGGTGATGTTGCGGCTGCTATTGGTGTTGCGGATGCAGATGATGTTGTGCTTGTGGTTGGGGCTGCAGCTGCGTTGCTATTTGGGTGCAGCGGTGCTTGATGAGACCATGCACAAGTCCACAGTTTGCTTTTGTGTCAGTGGTGGTGACACCAACGGGAAAGGAGCCGTCATGGTGGGATCGGTAAACAACCCAGGGCCCACATTCAACGGTGGGGAGGCTAGTGTGTTTTCAACCATAGTGTTGGTTGCAGGGATGACATTAGCATGTGCGGTCGCCCCTTGCTGCTTAATAGTGGTGATAGTAGGGATAACATTGGCAAGTGCTATTAACCCTTGCAGATCATGGTAGGTGAGCTCATCAACCATCACAATATTCCCTTCATGGGGGAACATCATGAGGCGGAAGACATTTTATAACGCGACAGCCCGCATGGCGTACATGTAACTCCTCCCAAGGAGGAAGTTGTAGTCTAGTTAGGCATTGATGACTTTGATGTCAATCAAGACTATCTTCCCGACTAACATGATGGGGACATGGTGGAGGATTCCTTGGGATTTAGTGGGATGTCCATCATAAGCCCGCAGAGTCATGGAGGACGGTTGTAGAATTGGTGATCCAAGCTTCTGCCAAACCAAGGTAGACATGACGCACATGGATGCCCCCTCATCCACTATGCATCGGTGCACAACCAAGTTTCGGATGGACACCGGGATTTGGAAGGTGATAATGGAGGGAATGCGTGGCTCTCCGTTCTTTGTGTCAAACGTGATTAACTTGGAGTCGAAGGAGTCTAATGCCCCTAGAGTGGCTAGTAAGGATTTCCACTGCGTTGGGCACATTTTAAGTACCTCAAGAGCGGACATGGCAGTTGGTATTTGGGCCAAATCATCCACAATGCTATAGTTGATTGCAGCTATAGCTGTGGCATTATTTACGATTCGACGTATGGGCGTGCATGGGAACAGGGGTAATTGGAGAGGTAGGTTGGTTGTCTTAGATGTGGATGTTGCTGATGAGTCGACAGGTTCGGTGGTGGTACCGTACTAATTTCATCTAGTCTGTAAGTTGACCTCTTCAGTGGTCATGGTCATCAGGTGGTGAACACCTGTTTCGGCTGTGGGTGGTGCCCCCAGAGCCTTGGGATTGGCCTGGGGAGGGGAAGTGGTTTCCACCAATCCTTGGACTGGTATTGGGTTTTGAAGCACCATGGGAGGAGGTCCTTGTGGTGCCTGGTTGGGTTGGGCTTGAGTGGGGGCATTGGTGGCCTATTGGGCCTCATTTTGAATGGCCTGCTTAGCACGAGCCATGAGGGGACACTCAAATGTGTAATGCCCATAAACATCACAGAGTGTACAAGGTTGGTTTGTGGGCAACGGTGCATTGCATCTTGGTGGATTTTGTCGTGGGGGGTTTTGGGCTGGCTGGTTAGCCGCGACATTATTGGGAGGGTTTAGTTGCTGACCGCCTCCCTGCTGTTGGTTATTGCCTTGGTTGCGGGACCCGTTGTTTCTAGCTTGCCCTTGTTGATTGTTGGGGGTAGGCTGGTTGGGACGGTTTTGTTGTGTGAACACTTGTCCCAACGGAGAGGGTGGAGCGGGGGCGGGGGATTGAACTTGTTGCACTGGTGGTGCATAGTATATTTGTGGGGGTGGTGGTGTCACAAATGTGGGAATTTTCCCCACATATTGATGTGTTGGCCAAGCCATGGCTTGAGCCTGCTGCGGTGGCACAGGTTGTGCATAAGAGGTTGTTGCTTCAGACTGAGACATCATTCTAGCATAGTCTGGAGCTTGGTTTTGGTAAGTAGCATTAGCATTGTTTCTTGGTTGTTGTTGGGAGACTGACCCTATGATGCCGTCTGCTGCGTGGGATGCCCTCGATGCATCGCGGTAAGAGGTACTTGGATGGGGAGCGTCTGCAATGATAGTGTACAAGTATCCAGACTGGGCATAAACGAGATCAAATTGTTGGGCCTTCAGTATGGCCTCTTCTTCAGATTGGGTAAATTTAGATGCGACGTCCTTTGCGACGGGCGGGAGCAAAGTCTTGAGGAACCAATCCAAGAAGATCCTATCATCAAGTTGGATCTTACACAAGCCACGGCGCCACTGCCACTCATGGATATGATCAGTGATGTGAGTGGTGGTGCTTTGGCGACAGGATAACATGATCTCCACCCCCTCGTCATATCTGATAGGGAGTTGGAAATATTGTAGGAACATGAAGGCTAGGGAGTTGAAGTCGAGGTATTTGGATTGTGGTAGCTCAATGTACCATTTGGCCGCAACACCCGTAAGGGTGCGTTGGAACAACCTCAGCCTGATGGAGTCGTCTACGATGCTGTTGGATGAGCACCATAGATGGAATGTCATTATATGATTTTGGGGACATTTCCCGGCTTTGCCTTCAAGCTTTGGAATGTTTGATGGCAGCTTAGTTGGCATGGGTGGCCAGAAAGCTTGGTGGTGGATGGGATCATTCATTAATTTATCCAAGTAGGGCAAGTTCAGATGAGCCATGAAATTTGACCCCAAGTTGATGTGGGATGGGGCCACAATGGGGGTGGGGTTTGCAGGTGCATAATGCATCTGCATGGCTGGGGATGCTTGTGGTGGCACCATTACGAATGGTCCAATGCCCCCAGGTACTATGTGGGGGGCGGTATGGGTGGTAGGAGCATTGCCCCCATGTATGGCGGTAGGGGAAATGTGGGTGGTCGATGTACTGCCCCCTTGTGTGGCAGGGGGGACAATGTGTGTGGAGGGGCCACTGCCCCCATGTGTTACCACTGGGACAACTTCGCTGGTCACTATTGGTGGTGGCAATTGGTTAATGACAGTCTGCATGACTATGCTTGGACTACTTGCCAAGTTGTGGGTGACAGGTTGTGATGTGGACATGGGTCCATTTGCTAAGGTTAGGCCGGAAAATGGATCCGAGTTTGCACTAGCCACGGGGCTTGATGGTGCGGTGTGGAGGTCTGGTTTGGACTGATATGGGTCTGAATCAGAATTAGAGGTTGTGTGGCCTTCTGATGGTGTGGGAGATCGTTGAGAACGACTACGACGGTGCCAATTGAGTGTTCCAAATGGCGGTGGTTCGCCTCTTAGGCGTGAGGAAGATCGTGGAGGATCAATTATGTTCGATTTTGTGTATGAAATTGGTGGGTATGAGATTTGGACCCCGGTTTCAATGGATTCCTATTGGATGAAGGTGGTCTCTCAGCCACCAAGATTGCCGGAAGACAGCGCTTGGCTTGTTCCTCATGGGTGTTTCTACTCAATCGGAAAGGGTCGTTGCCTGTTTCACTTGGCAATTCCTCTCAGCGGCCAGCTACTTTGGGGTTCCTGTGGTACTCCTCACAATGAGTTTATGGGTAAAGCCCAAGTACTTCCCACAGTTGAAGCAGTCAGGGACTTATGTCCTCAAATACTGCAGAATTGATTGAACTTAGTGTAAATTTGGTAAATTTTAAGGCTTCCTCAACGTCATGAACTAAGTTGGGTTAATTATTTGGTATGGTGTGTTGGTTTTCTTGTTTGTTCTGGTATTTGGTTTGCAATATGGTTTATGAATTCATGGTTTTGTATGCAAACATAAGCATAAATTTGTAAGCAAGTATGGTGATTAACCCTGCATTGTTGGCCTAACTAAATGTCTACCTCTCAGTGATATTCTTCTTCAACCAAGAAAAGGTGCTAGGCTCTCAACACAATGGGACTAAGCCCATCCGTAGATCCTCAGGTCACCTCCCAAGCGCTAGGTTGGTCAACAGGGAGGACGCTTAGCATCGTGAGAATCCCTCCTTCTCTACCTCCTCTACCTTCTAGGTCACCTGGTTTTAGTGGTTTGGGAAAAATACCATGGAGTGCCTAGATCTATATTAGCTTACCCTTCGTCGTATCCCAGAATACCCCGAAGGGTGATGACTGGGTAGAGGAGGAAGGGGGCAACAAGATGGTTATTTTTACGTTAATTTTAGTTAGACTAGTTCATTTTATTAAGCCTTAATGTTTGATTTAGCATATACACATTGTTCATGGATTGATTTGCAGAAAATAAAAACTGGAATTGAAAGAGACCTGCAATGGTGGACAGAGGCGGCTGGGATGCACTAATAGTCCTCTGAAATTGAAAATTACTGTTAATTAAACTTAAATACAACTTTTTTGTGACAGGCCGTGCATTTCTGACCAAATCTAGCAAGGGGGCCATGAGATTTTTCCAGAAATGAGCGAGGGGGTCACACAGAATGTGAAAACAGCCGCAACCTGAGCTTTTGGGTTGAAGTCGTGCCTGTATGAGGATTAAGTGCACCCTGGGCGCACCTGTTGGCCAATTAAGAGCGCCCCAGTCTCACCTTTTCCCCCGATAAGAGCGACCTGCTCTGGAAAAAGGCTTTTTGGTGATGCAGGGTCAGATGTGGCTGATAGTAACTGGTACTAGGGTTAGTCTGACTCAGCTCAACCTAGAAGAGGCTTCAACACTGACTAAAATAGGAAATAAAGTAGATTTAAACAGATCTAACATGAGATTTCTGGAAACTAGGGTAAAATTGAAAAAACTTGAAAACTTGAAATTTTTGGCCCAGGGATCCTGTGGGATCGACCTAGTGGAGTTGCCAAAGCTGTAGTGAGGATTTCTCCTCACTACAGGAGCAGGAATGGCTCCCTGTGCCTATAGGGCACAAGGGTAGGTTCCTACTCTTTGAAAACATGAAAAACGAAAGGGAAAATAACATAAACAGAGCAACGAATTAAACTAAGCTAATCTAAACGAGAATAAGCAAATGGCAGCTACTGTAAACTAGATCTAAGAGCTAATAACAAAAAATAAAGGGGGAGATGAAGCCCTTGTGAACCCCTCTGCAGAAAATGGGTTAGGGTTCCACCTCCTTGAAACCTGCAAACAACCTAAGCTACTACAATGGCAAAACTGCAAACAATGTCAATGACAAACCTGCAAATAAAATTATCAGTTAGAAAGCAAAATAAGTAAATAAACATGAAAATAAATTATACCTCACTTAGGTGGAAATGGACCACCATGCCCTAGCTCATGGGAGCACCTCTCTCTTGGCTGGGAAGTAATGGCTTGATGAGATGGAGATGGAGGAGAGGGAGAGTGGGTGGTTTGAGAGGCAAAGGTCTCAAAGCATCCTCGGGCAGCATAACAATAGGCAAGTGAGGAGTGTTTTGAGAGTGACCCCCCACCCTCCCTTTATAGTTTTTCTAAGGGATTTTAGGGTTTTAAGCCCTTGGTAAGGGCTTTAGCCCCTTTTTGGGCCTTTAACACCTTCCGCCCTAACTTTAGCCCCTTTTTGAGGGATTTAGCTCCTAGGGGGCTATTTTGGGCTCTTTTTTGGGGTTTGTAGCCCTTTTATTCATCCTTGGGCTCTTTTGGAGGCATGGGGGTCAAATGGAAGGTCTTATGGAGTGAAATGAGAGTTGTGAGATGGTGTCCTTGGGTGGTGTAGGTCATTGAGAGCTATGTGGGGGATTTTTGGGTTATCAGTATGCACATATATATTTTCCATTTCAGATTATGTTTGTAGATCATAGTTTGAAAGCAAAAAGAAGCATTTAAATAATTCTCCTACTTCATCAGTTGATGAGATACCAGGTGTCTCTCCTCTTCCTTCTTGCAAGTTCTACACTCTAGTGCATGATCTTGGAGTTCATGATTTCTTCATCAAGTCTTCCATCCAGAAGCAGTTCATTCAGCTCATTCAAGTGAAGATAAAGATATAATGAAGGCATATTATTTCAAATTTTGTGCCTTGTCCTTTCTTGAGGGAGTATTTTCCCCATGTGGTTTTGCCTCTTTCCTCAGTTTTTTGGACATAATAATTGTTAAAGGGTGACCATAGTCTTTTTGTTGGGCCCTATATACACCTATATTTTTGACATACCATCATAAAGTCAGACTTAAAGGGGGGTGTTGGAATATAATAAAACCNTATTTGATTAATTATCTACCCACTAGCTTAATTAGTTGGCATCCACTTGCACCTTAAAGTCAACACATGCCATCTATACCCCATGAATGCTTTATTTCTGATTCAAGGTTGATCTTGACCACTTTATAGACATCCATAATTGGTAACTGTGCTTTACTGCAGATTCTGCTTTATTCTGCTTTATCCTTCTTTTCTGTGGATAAGGTAAAGCTAGTTAACTAGGAAACCAAGTTCTTTTATTGCCAACCCATCCTTTGTGACTTTCTCTCCATTTTCCAGGATTAGCATGTTTTTCCATTCCTCTTGAAATCTCACTCATGCTTTTGCTAATTCGTGAGGCCCTTGACTTATTTGGGAAGTTCTTTAGTCACCTATGGGGGTTTATTATATTTTGGTAAGTCATCCTTTTTGAGATTTATGAGTTGTCTCCATAAAAATTGATTTTCCTATGAGGGGTGTACTATTTATGTACACTATTATTCATATTTATTCAATGAAAGGATACACTCCAATATTCATCTCTTCATTCATGTGATTCTGTCTCTTTTCTTCTCTCTATTTTTCCTGTGTATGCTTGTGAGAATTCTTAGCAGCAAGATCTGTTTCTTATGCTTCTTCTTAGAATCTTTGCTCATAGAATTGAAGCTATTATTTATACACTCTGTATTTATATTTGATTTAGAATCCATAAATGGACTCGTTTAAAATTCTCCATTTATAATAAAAATCAGAGTACTATTCCCCATATGTTATTCAATATTCAAGCACAATTTAATCTACCAGTAAGTGGTGGACTATGAACAAATATTTTAATGTATGGTTGCGTAAACTAGACATATGGGCCTAAAACCTTCTAATAGTCCTTTTTATCTGTTAACAATCCATTTGGCTTGATTTGAGTGTGTTTGGAAGTATTTTGGGTGTATTTGGAAGTTCGACGGTTGTGGGTGTTATAAATCTTGTACCGATGTAAAAGGAGGTCTAAATTCACTTTCTCGTTCGACCATTTTATAGTTTTTTAAGTTCTAAAACATATTCCATTGCATTGAGAGAATTGTTTCCATTCGGAAACACTTTTTATTTTATCCAAATAAGGATTTTGTATGCCCAAGTTATGAACATTTTACTGTTTAGTTAATCTTCATATTTATGCTTGTGCTCCCCTAATTAGAAATGTATATTGGCCTTGAGTTTTAGAGTTTAAAACATATGTGAAAGTTATCTAGAGTCTAAAAGTGGGTAATTTATCTTGGTTTGTATGTGTTTGAGTCGAGTTGAGTCTGTTAGGAAAAAATGGGTGGATTAGGAGTGGTTTAGAAGATCTTGGAAATTTAGTGGCTTTGGGGTCCAAATTTGAACTAGTCTTCCTAGATTTGATTGTATGGGATTAGAGTTGAGATAATATCTTTGATTTTTGTAAATTTGGGATATTACATAGAAGAATATGAGAGCACCAAGAAAACCACTCAACTACAAAAATAAAAACAAACCTTTCAAACAACGGATAAATTAAACCCTAATTCCTTTAACACTTCCTCGACGACTGTTATAGTTGATTTTACCACACCTGGTATATTACACCTTTATGGCCTTCCATGTCCCTCCGCGGACTCTTTAGACCCCAAGGACTTATATTATACTTTTATGTTCCAATATCATCCCCAAAAATCTGCTGTTTATACCTATACACGAGTTTTAAAGCCATACTCGCATGTATACGCAGCTTTTGACCTCAAACCCACGTACATCGGGATGTGTTGATAAAGACAAATATTTTTGGAGTTTTCCTCATATGAGTCCGAATATCTCGTCTCTTGGCCTTCCATATTCCTTGAGAATGCTCGGACTCGACCCTCCATTACCTCTTCGGAGTGCTATATATTGAGCCTCTTAGATACATTGAAGGAGAAGAAATTGAAGAGTAAGGAAACTATATTCCATTGTTTCCTCAGTTTTTCTTATACTTGAGTCTGCATCCCTTTGTCCCTTTGGAGCACATAGTTTTCTTCCCAATCTTACCTTTGCTTTGTGATATTGCTATCGAGAGATGGAGGATTGAAGTGGTGGAGGGTCGTGTGGAGGACTCGGTTTCTCCGGTTCGCAGAAGTGCCGACGGAGTTTGTCACTATTGTATGTCTGTTTTATTAATAGAAATATATTTTCCTGTCCAATACATGTTCATTTTAAATATGAATATTGAATCCATGGATTTATTTACATGCTTATACATGATTGATTATATATACTAGAGTAGATCTAACACATTATTATATATCATGATTTATTTGTTTGTTGTTGTTGAGAGCAAATTTGGAATACAAATGTGATTGGAAAATCTCAACGGGGATCTACTTCAACTGGCCAAAATAAGGTACAATTCTATATCCCTTAGTGTTAGATGATTTTACTGCTCTTGCATATTCGAAAGGATTGATTTCTGGTGTCATACTTTCTATTGTGGTACCCCAAGCCATAGGAAGTTTCTCTTCGTAACATAATTGGCGACTCCGCTAGGGATGTTCCTTGTTTTTGTTTGGGGCTTGGGGGCACAATTTGCTTGACTTGCTCTCTGTTTCTCCTCGTTTCTGTGTCACATTATTGTATTATGTTCATCCATTGACACTCCCCTAGATTGGTTTGACCCTTAGCCTTCTTTTTACCACTTTATTCTCTGTATACGCAGGTTTTTGGCTAAAAGTCGCGTACATACGCAATTTTTTGGCAAAAAGTCATGTATACATGTAGGTTTTTGGCTAAAAGTCACGTAGACATGCATGTTTTTAGCTAAAAGTCATGTGCATAGGCTATTGTTATTTGATCAGTTGCGTACATCCTCCCATTTTTGGTTGAGTTTGACATGGGAAGTTGCTGGGTGGGTTGTGAGTGTGGTTGGGTCTTCATGGTACTAATGTTGTCTGTTGACTGCTTCTTTTGTGACTTGAGACCGCTTTTTCATTGATTTTTCTTTAAAATTAGTTCTAGTCATTTATCTCCTTTTTTGTTTTGCCATTAGTGCATTAGCCTTTTTGTCTCGGTATCTTGCTTGGCTTGTGTTTGATGCTTGCTGCAGAGGCTGATAATTTTAATGAATTTTATTGCATTTTCATTCTTTTATATTGAAAATACAAAATAGTTGCATTCTTACTTGAATATCACATATGGATTTAAGGAGATACTTGCATTGGATTGCTTGGATGAGAGTTTTGTTTAGGCTTTCATATAGGAAGGATCGAATTGGCATTTAGAAGGGAATGTATATTTTTGCATCTCATGTAGCTGTGGCATACCCCATTTTTAGTTTGACAAAATTGCACTTGGCATTGTTTGTTAGGTGTGCACATTTATTTCACTGCTGAGTCATAATATCATTAGTTGCACGGCCATTTCCCTTTGGGTAATCATAACCATTAAAATCAAGACTTAAATTAAAATGAATTACACATTTTTATTTTATAGGGTTCACCAACAAGATTAGGATTTAGAGTCTTGGAATAGTTCATTGTGAGTTAATTCTCCAAGACTACTAAACACAACAAGTAGGTGTCTGTCCAGGTGAGAGAGAGAAATCCTTGGTATAATTAGTGTTTTTCAGGAGGCTCCTCTTACATAGGAGTTAACCATGAGGCGACATACATGAATGTGGTTGGGATAGCCCTTGGCTACTTTCTATGAGTGGCAGAGATATTTCTAGGATCGTATTCGTATCTAGGGGCTTATGAGGTACCAATTGGTGCTTTTGAGCTTCGGTCTTTGCTACCTTGCCCATATGGTCGATCCCTCCTGAGACTGTCCACTTGAGCATTGGTTATATTGGGGTGACCTTAGTTTCCTTACCTAGGTATCACAGGGGGTACTTGCAGGGGTTATTCTGTGAGTGTCCTAGCCAGGCAGGGGCCAAAAAACACAATCTCTTTATGCATTGATGCTGATGGCCACTATAATTGGTTATGTATCTCCTCTTGTAGTGTATGGGAGTTTCGAGCCTCTCCTAGGTGAGACATACCTACTACATTTGAGAGCTCATTTATCCTCCCCTTGGTTTGCTTGAATTTTGGCTGTAGATTTTATTAGGAGTGTGCTCTTTGTGTGCTAGTTGGATTTTGGGATCGTGGTTACTTGAGTATATTAATGTTCCCTTGAGTTTGAGTCCTTTTATGTTCAGAATTCCTAATATCACTACTAGTATTCCGTCACCTGCTCTAGGTCCTAGTGCAGACCCTGGTGTTGGACTTGGGGGCACCAAAACCCCTTACATTTCTCATAGATTCAGGAGTGGTCATATTCCCTCCTCTACTCCATTTTCAGAGGATTTTCACTCCCTTCGTCCGGTCTTAACACTAGTCTTCACCCTCACAGGGGTGGTAGTGGATACATGAACGTTGGGTCTACACCTTACATTCCTTCTTATGTCCCATCGTCCACCGCACTATTTCCTTTGAATGTTGTTGTCATGATCAATCTTCCCTATACCCTATAGTTTGGACTCTTTACTGATTCCTTCCAGTTTTTTTGGACTCATATTTTTGTCATGTAGGGTCCATTTTTTGTACACTCTCTCCGAGGTTTTGACCCGTTCGTGCCCATGACAGGTATATGTTGAACTGGCATATAGTTTAGGATTTCACATATGTTTGCATTTATGCATTGGCTTATGACCATTTCATCTTTGACCTTAGGTACGAACCCATTCCATGATGTCACGGAACCTTCATGTTACTGTTAGAAGTGATATCATGTGGATGGTAGAGACTTCCTATACATGGGTTCCCTAGTTAGATCCTATTTTGCATTTGGTACCCATATTGAGTTTTCTCCTTTAGGTTTTGGGAGTCCCTTTTAGTCCTGCCATGTCCATGAGCAAGAGCTTCATACTCCTCTTGAAATTTATGTTGGATTTTCCCCAGGGACTCCCTTGTATATATCAAGTTGTAATTTCATTTCATGAGTTTTTCTTTCCTTATTGAGTTTTATGTCCTCTCCCTGCTTTAGAGTTATAAGCCATGTAGCCTGAGCTTGTATCATGTCTAGCCAAGCAGAGCCTTTTACATATCCTTTGCATATTGATCACCCCTTTACTTGGAGGAGACCTTCCCCTGAGTGTCGTTATCTTGCACATACTTCCTTGCATTGAGCATAGGTATGTTCCACTACTTGGAACTAGTTTGCTTGCCCCTGACACTCATCTCCTCCTAGCTATGTACTATAAAACACTTTTATTCTTTTTCAAGCTTTTTGAAATATTTGAAAAAGTCCCAATATATATATATATATAAATTCGGACAGGAAATGATATTATCTTTGGCAGCGGTTGAGTTGTGTCTCCTTCAAACAGAGAACTATATATTACATTCGTTATTTGGGTTATTAGTTTGACTTTAGGAGCTATACTCGTTACTATGAGTTTATCTCCATCGAATGGTTATGCTTCCAGTCCCGATGGAGCCTCTGCTGATGCTTCCTGTGTCACAGAGATGTCCTAGTTTGCATATCGAGTCCATGTTTCCTACCTTCAGTCACCACTTGCCTTATGCTCTTGTTTGAAGGAAGTTGAAGCATGAGTCGACCATTCCTCAGTTATCTTGACTTTTCATGTCGGCCATTCCCAGTACTATTACTGGTTCATGCACATCTTGTTCTTTGAGTTCTTCCACATTATACAACGTTGCTGAGTACCTCGTGTTGGTTGATGGGGGATGCCTTAATGCCATCCTTCTAGTGGATTCCATTCCATCAACTTCATATCATTTATTCTAGAATAGGAGTCTAGAGTCGTTTGAGTGCCTTAAGACTTACAGTCATCATTGGTAGGTTCTCTCGCCATCGACATTTTTGGGAATACATCAATGTCCCCTGATCGATGGATTCTTCCAAGTGTTTGACCTCAACACATCTATTCACACGTGTTAGATTGCACTCTATACCTTGATTCCCATTTTCATTATCGGTGGGTTATCTCATGTCTGTTAATGGTATACATCAATGACCGGTAATCAGATGATGGACTACTATGTTCGACCTCGACACATCTATTCACATAGTAGGACGTGTACTAGTAGCAGTTTGTGTAGATGACCTTCCAGCTTGGTGGCATTCCATGTATTCTTCCTCCTTGATCGTGCCTATATTCATGAGATGTCAGCTCTCGTGACCACTTGATTACAGTGTATATCATACATCTTCATCCATTATGGAGATCTTGATTCATTTTATATTGTACGTGGCGATGACCACACATGACATTTTGTATATCATGCCTATTCATGGCCATTGTACTCTTATGTATCTGGGACTGCTATATGTAATTGTAGTCACATGCAGAGATTGATCATTGTATTGTACTAATGAGTGGTTGGTTCTTCCACCTGGGTCTTCATTACTCCACTTTTGGGATGGCCTATATAATGTATTTTGTCCATCATGTTACCCCTCTGACCTCACACATTAGGGGGCATCTATTATAGCTGATTTTACCACACCTGGTATATCACACCTTTATGGCCTTCCATGTCCCTCTGCAGACTCTTTGGACCCCATGGATTTATATTATACTTTGATGTTCCAAGATCATCCCCAAAAATCACCTGTTTATACCTATATGCGACTTTTAAAGCCATACTCATGTGTATATGCAGCTTTTGACCTCAAACCTGCGTACATCGGGATTTGTGCATAAAGGAAAATATTTTTGGATTTTTCCTCATATGAGTCTGAATATCTTGTCTCTTAGCCTTCCATATGCCTTGAGAATGCTCGGAATTGACCCTCCATTACCTCTTTAGAGTGTTATATATTGAGCCTCTTGGATACATTAAAGGAGGATAAATTGAAGAGTAAGGAAATTATAGTCCATTGTTGCCTCAATTTTGCTTATACTTGAGTCTGCATCCCTTTGTCCCTTTGGAGCACATAGTGTTCTTCCCAAGCTTGCCTTTGCTTTGTGAGCTTGATATTGAGAGATGGAGGATTGAAGTGGTGGAGGCCCAGGTGGAGGACTCGATTTCTCCAGTTCGCAGAAGTGTTGACAGAGTTTGTCACTATTGTATCTCTATTTTATTAATAGAAATATATTTTCCTGTCCAATACATGTGCATTTTAAATATGAATATTGAATCCATGGATGTATTTACTTGCTTATACATGATTGATTATATATGCTAGAGTAGAAATAACATGTTATTATATATCATGCTTTCTTTGTTTGTTGTTGTTGAGAGCGAATTTGGAATACAAGTGTGCTTGGAAAAGCTCAACGGGGATCTACTTCAACCGTCTGGAATAAGGTACGATTCTATATCCCTTAGTGTAAGATGATTTTATTGCTCTTGCATATTGGAAAGGATTGATTTATGGTGTCATACTGTCTGTTGTGGTACCCACAAGCCATAGGAAGTTTCTCTCCGTAACAACAACGACACCACAATGTTGGTCAATTTATATGCATAAATTCCAATCATTAATTATCAATCCATAACACACAGGCTTGTGAAGTGTTGGAAAAATATATGTAGAATTAGGGAAGAAAACCGAAGCTAGAACATAATTTTCTCAATGAACCAATTATTATAAGTTTATAATAAAATAGACAAGGTCATATAATTTACTAAGATTATAGCAATTTACTCTCATAAAGAATATTCTTGTATTACTATAATTGGTTCCTTGTTTGATTTCAAAAAAAAATCTATAGGTCCTAAAAGTATAAAACCATAACTTAAATAAATAATCAACACACACACACACACACACACTTGATTGCTAAATAAATTGATCTAAAGATCAAATAAATAGGTATACCATATGATGGATTATATTGATTCACACAACCAGATATAGGAATATTATGTTCACATAATCAGTTAAAGGAAATTCCTGTAGTTCTCTTATAATTGGCTTGGCTCAATATCCTAATTAGATTCTTGCAACTTTGATTAAGCTTTAATTCCCAAACCAATATTAATTACAAGCAAACCAAACCCTGTACACTTAGATTGTCATCTCAAGTCTAGTTACCCAAAGTCTTACTAGGATTCCTGTGAAGAATAAAACACGAGTAGTTCCAACCAAAAATAGAAAAAAAATACACTATTGAGGCCTTAATAATCAATCCAACTTCCTCAACTTAAGAAGATAAATTATGAAAGCATGAAAAATAAGTAAAGTAGAACTTAGATGTTTTGATATTCAAGAAAGTAATTAAGTTTTATGAATGAAATCTATCATGTAACTACAATTGTAAAATAAACCAATCACATCAATTCATACAACAATCTTAATCAATGCATTACCACACACACACAATAACCAAAAATTGCATAAAAAACCTACACTAGCCTCTACAACAACAATCCAGATCAAGGGGCACTCCTAACTCGGTAGTGTTGTAGGGGATTGAAATGATCAACTCATGAATTCAACAACTATCAATTTCCAGTAATCATCAGCTTCAAAATTACAACATAAGAGTTCCCTAACTCTATTCCATCTCTAACTCTATATAGATGATATGTTATATGCTTTTATAAATGTTTATGGCAAAAGGATCGGCTTCAAAACCATCGATCCTAATTGTATGGATCTTGACCCAAAAAAATAGCCAAAATGAGTTACATCTTTTAATGAAACCAAATTGATACATGGAATGATAGACATGACCCATAGAAAGCTATCTCGCTTAGTCATCAAGCAAATTCATGACTATAAGAATGAAATCATGGCAGGAAACTTGGATCTTCAATGCACAATCTGGTGGTGTACTTCCCATTTGACCAAGGAGTTATATATGGAATGACGATCTTGAATCCAAATAGATAGGAAAGCATCCATGTGAGTTATCATTGAGAAAAATACATGTCTTTGTTTATATTCTGAGGAGGTGGAAATACCAATACGGATGAGTCCACTACCAATCCTCACCTACAAGAAATCTGGTAACTAATTTCATGTGGTCATAGTAATAAAGCATACCCTCTACAGTTTCAATAGTATAATGTTCGCCTCTGCCAATCCGGCAGTAGAATATGTGCTCTTGTAGTTCTGGTAATAGAGAAAATGTCTATAGTTCTGGCAATAGAGTCGAATCTGATAGTAACTAGCTTACTACCAGAACTTCTATAGACTGCACAAAAGACTAAGAAAACTAGATTTAATCAACTAAAGTAAACCTCACTCCAAAATTCATGTCAAGACATAGGGAATTATGCTTAAAATTTTAAGTAATTACCTTATATAGCTCGTGGACAATATTTATCATGTAAATAGCAAATATGTTTGTAAGAGAAGGGAATGGTGATAAGTATATGAGAAGATGGGTAAAAAATGGGTTGTCTAGTACACACAAATAGGTCAAACCCAAGACTCAACAATTATCATTTTGACTTATGACTAAGTATCACCCATCATGATTGGGAAAGAAAGAACCTTATTCAATTTCTTTACGTAATCCAAGAGGATAACTATAGTTGTTCATAACAAGTTGGCCTTAATTTGTATACTAACATTTCTTATGCTATCACACATTCAATAAGTATAACTAAATGGAGAAGAAATTAATTGTCCATATCAAGCTGGTTCTAAATATAAGTACACTAGAATTTCTAATTCATTTTGTTATCCACTACATTCATACTACTTTTCCAATTCATTTTGTTATAATTATATTTATAATTAGCATTGTCAATGGAGATAATATATGATAATGTCACTTTGACTCATCACTAAGTATCCTCCTTCATGATTGGAAAAAAAAACCGTTATTATGTTTTCATTGGATTCCAAGAGGATAATCATAGTTCTTAATAAGAAGTTCGGTTTACTTTGTATACTAACATTTTTATGCTATCTCATACTCAATAGTCATAACTAAAGGGGAAAACGTTACTTTGTACATAAATTGATTTCAATAATCATAACTAAAGGGGAAGATGTTACTTGTATATAAATTGATTTGAATTTTTTTATAGTAAATTATATAAAAAATTGTAATGACATTTAATTTAGAGATTTTTTTTATAATTTTATATATTATTATTATAGTTAAATATTTTCTTTATTTTGTTTTTAATTTATATGTTATTAATAAATTTAAGATGTACATAAATTGTGTATTGTGATTTTTTTTTATAAAGGAAAAAGATAAGATAATTAATAAGAGTAAGCATATTCACACTTCAACCTAGCAATTCTTATGTAAATAAGAAACACCAATTCTATATGCTTTTCTCTATTACTATAAAAATCTTAATATAATAAAACTTATATATAATTGTAAATCAAATCTCCTAATAAATATATGAAATTAGTTATATTATAAAAAGATTTATATCATAAAAAAACACCAATTCTATATGCTTTTCTCTATTACTATAAAAATCTTAATATAATAAAACTTATATATAATTGTAAATCAAATCTCCTAATAAATATATGAAATTAATTATATTATAAAAAGATTTATATCATAAAAATATTCCAATGTACATAAATAATAGCATTAAACTTCATAGCAATTAGCAATGATAAAATAAAATATTATGTTTATTGGCTTCTCATCATCAGTTCCCACCATTTTAGCATGCGAATACTCTCAATGACAAGGT
>LPNX010020890.1:35956-125291 GCA_001517045.1 Pseudotsuga menziesii | reverse complement strand
GAATGTGATTATGGGTTGGTGTCTAATAAAAGGTCGTGTGTCTTCTTGTACTTGTACAAAGTGATTACTCATCAAATTGAAAAGGGTTATGAGAGCCTAGAAATACTATTGTGTAGTTGGGGTTACATAGGTCTAATAATGAGGGAGCATAGCATTGGATGTTGTAGAATCCTAAAGAATAGGGCTATGTCCCTTACATTACCAACACATATATGTATCTTCTTGCTTAAAGAAAGGTTTTTACTTCGATTGCAGAATTGAAGGAGAATATCAAGTCATCTAATATTATATAAGGCTTCTACTTTGAGCACAAAACATGACATGTCAATTTATCTTGTACTAGGAAAGGATTCTTGCATTGATCAAGGCTTCTAATTTAAGTGTGAAATTGAGGGTAAAAAAATGAAATAAAAAATAATTCTAGCATTCTCTTTGCAAGACCTTATTTCACTATCAACTTTCTTCAAAATAGTCTCTTGTGTTGCTTTCTTCTTTCTAATTCCTTCTAAGCTCCAAGGCTAAAGCATCATAATATTAATTGAATCGTATCCATGTGGACCAAATATTTCCTTTATGAAGCAACTACCAATTTGAACTATCCCTTGGTATTTCACAGTATGTTGTAAGAAATATGGATTACAATATCTCTTTGAATTGTGCAATTCTATGTTGAAGCTTCTTCCAACACATTTCAAAGAAAGTTATTTAGTGATCATACTATGTAGCTCCTCTGAGCATTTAGTCATTGTGGGTGGAGGTAGAAAATCCACCATAAGATCCTCCTATTGTTGTTTTATCTCCAATTTGGATACCCCATTCAACTCGGGGAAAGGGGTAGTTCCAGGTTCCTTTGCCGCAAAAGATGCAACCGGTTATATATCAAGTTTATGTTTGGGGGAAATTTATAACATTGAAACTAGTCAAGGAGTTCAAACCTTCCTAGGAGTCAATATTTGATTTGTTCCCGACAATGTCCTCTCCTATGGAACACTATTTCCAACCTAAAGGTCTTGATAAAAAATAGCTTGTAGTTCCTCCTTCCTCGAGCTCAGGAAACATCATCATTTTGTCATAAGTGTAATTAATGATCCCTAGGACAAATTTGTTTAGTTTTTCTTCTTTCATTGGAGTTGCAGGTGAAGGAATTCCTAGTTTCTTTTTTTCAATGACCAAAGGCGATGGAGGTGATGGCTATGATGGAACGAGAGAACTTTCATCTGTGTCATCATCAATTTTAGTAATTGATGCTGAAAAATATATTGGATATACTGACTTCTAATATAATTATTTGTTATTTTGTTGTTATTTCCACAACTTCAATAGTATATTGGAAAACAATTACTAGAATTCCATCTTGATATTTCATAAAAGAAAATAATATGGTCATAAGTCAACGGGGAATGGGGAATAAGAAACATGGTATGATACCAATTGATACAAAACAAACTCCATGCATGCTTTTGAACTTATTCCACTCTGGTTTTGCTAACCCTAGCGCCCCTTCACCTACTACTTCCATGGTGGTCGAGTCCTCTGCCCTTGGGCCTCCCCCTACTCCAGATGAATTAGATTTTTTTTCTTTCATTTATCTTTCGGTTCCTTTCACCCCCAAAGCGTTTTTGCCAAAAAAATTCAAGAAGATTTCGGAAATTCCTATTGTAAACAACGCTTCAAACCCTTCTCATTCAATGGCCCTTTCTCTCTACAAAATAGATCTCATGTGTCAATTCACTAGAATATGGTTGTCCCCGCAATCCTTGGACATTTGGGTTCAAAACAACTAGATTCCACTAATCAAGAACAAAATCTCCACATACTTTTGTGGAATTTTTTTTCACATGTTTCTCGTTGAATCAAAGACATATAGAGATTTAATATTCCATGGAGGACATTAATTCTTTAGCAACAAAGGTATGTACTTAATCGTTAGACCCAAAATTTTAACGTGGAACTAGATGCCCCCTCAGTAGTCCCTGTCTGGGTAAGACTTCCCCTTCTACCTATGTGCTTCTAGGGAGAAAATACAATGAGAATATTGGGAAAATACTTGGATACAACTGAACCAAAATCAAATATGTTTTCTTGCACTCGAATTTGTGTTGAAATCAACCTAGAAAAGTGCCTCCCTGAAGCAATTCTCCTTCAAATGGGAAACTAGAAACATGTGTAGCAGCTACAATATGAGCAAATCCCCTTCAAATGTAAGGCATGTCATGAATACAATCATTTTGTAAAAAATTCAAAAATCAAGGGAAACAACCAACATTCACCCCTTTTCCGATACCCAATAGAATCAAGTAAAAAAGAAAATGACCAATAATCTAGTAGGTCACTCTAGATCCTCTAGTATAGGACCTTCGACCTTATGTATTTCACCCTCCCCCGTGGTCCCTTTGGTCTCCATAAATGAACCCTCAGACACTCCTCCCAAAAAACCTATCCTCCCTCCTATTATCCAAAACTCCAATAGATTCAAACTCCTTAATGCTCAAGATGATGGATTGGAATGTAGCCATCCCCCTCCTACCTAGGAAAGGACCCATTTTCTTTATGGAAGTAGTCTCTCCAAATGTGGTATCTTCAAGATCCTCCTTCCCCCTAAGGGTTCCCTTTTTCCTCTCCACATTGCTCAACTCTCAAGAAGCTCCTCAAACGATGTTGGATTCTCACTCATCTCTACAACATCAAAAGGGCATAGAGATAATACTAGACCCCCCTTCAAAATTCTACACATGTGAAAAATCTCAACAAAAATATAGTGATCAGGAAGAAGATGAGGAAGGTGAAATGCCATGAAGAAAGGAAGGATGGAAATCGACAAAAGAAGTCTGAGAAGAAGCTGATAATGGAGAGAACATGATTGGCCAACAAACTACTTTAGAATGCTCTGCAACCTGCATGCATGTGCGTTGGCCTGTCTCTGATCGTGGGGATGCGTGCCTGGAGAGACTGCCGGTGGATCCAGCTAGGGAGATCGAGTCGCTTTTGATTCTCTAACAGGAGCGTATTGCTACCTATCTCATTCTATATTTTCTTTGAACCATCATCTTCATGTTGATTGCATGCTTCGACCTGCGATCTACATGCATGATGTGATTCGGATCGGTTCATTGGAGTGTAGTGGGAGCCAGATCTGGGATTAAAAGGAGGTCCCTGGCCAATGGATACTGAGGAGGGGGGGCCGCCCTCAACCCCTATTTTGGAATTATTCGAGAAGCTTGTCACCGAGCAAAGAAAAAATATCTCTAAGGGACCACCTCCGAAGTTCGTCAAAGGGATCGAGGATGTTTTATTTTTTGATCTACCGCCGGAGGACACAATCTGCGTGGCTCTCTTGTTGGCAGAGCAGGAGTTGATTGGGAAATTCACTGGACTCTGGCCATCTCCAAAAACCACTGAGATCTGGATCCAGAGGAATTGGAGACCCTTGATCTCAGAAAATGTAGCATCTTACTCAGTCGGGACATGTTACTTCTTATTTGAATTTTAAGCTAAGTAGGACAAGGAACTAATCTTTCGAAATGGACCCTATTTCATGGGACCACAAGGCCTTTAATTGAATAATTGGACATCGAAATGCAATCCTGAGGCAGACATTCCTAAGTTTGTCCCAGTCTGGGTTAGGTTCCCAAACCTCCCAATGCATTGCTGGAATCCAAATTTGCTCAAAGCAATTGGGAATACGTTGGGAAGGTATATTGATATGGAAGGCCCAAATTATCAATATGCATGTGCCCGTATCTACGTAGAGGTGGATCTAGAAGCCGTATTACCGGATACAATCAAGCTCACAGTAGGGAACTGGTACCATTTTCAAAAGATGGACTACGAGCAACTCCCATTCAAGTGCAGAGGGTGCCATGAATATAGGAATTTCTTCCATAACTGCCCACAAAATCAAGAGGACCAACAGGAAAAAGAGGATGGATGGAAACCATGAAAGAAGAGCAAGACTAAAGAAAAAAGTGGAGAAATGCAAAGGAAAGAAGGGGGGGGAAATGATCATAGCAAAGCCCCACCGGAAGGTAAGGCCAATGAGAAGCAGAGTGGTTCTAGTGTTATAAAGGAGAAACCCTATAATGGGGAGGAGAAGGATCTTGAAAATAAATTTGTCCGATTAGATCTGTCTGAGAAAGACAATTCCTATCTAGTCCACTCAGATTTAGGAGCACAGGCGGTAAAAGAAGGGGGAAACCACGAAAATTCAGAGGAGGAATCTGATTCTAAGGAAGAAGAAGAAGAGGAAGGGGAAATCGAGATGGCTACCCCAAGAATGAAGAAGGAAAGATGAAGAAAGTCAACCAAGGAGGTGCACGAGCAAGCCACTTACAAAGATAAATTTAAAGGCTCCCAATTAACCTTGGAAAAACTTCTCCGAAACACCAGAAACACTCAGTAGGAAGGGAAATTCTAGAAGGGGATGCCCTCATTCGCTAAAAGTAAGTAATGAAGGTCCTCTCCTGGAACTGCAAAGGCCTGGGAAGTAAAGGAAAGGAAGAATCTATGAAATACTTGATAAGACTATCCCAACCAGGAATCTTACTGATCCAGGAGACCAAGATGGAGAAAGGCACATTTCTCTAGGTAAGTGCAAATTTTTGGAAGAAAGGAGGAATAACAACAGTCAGCTCAAGGGGTGCCTATGGAGGAATAGGTACATTTTTAGATGATAAAAAATATGATCTTGTTGATATCAAGCATAGCCCTCATTAGATTCTTACTACATTGCTACAGAAAGAATCTAATACCCAGGTAAGACTCTTCAACATTTATGTGCCTGTTGCTTATGCTGAAAAAAAAAATTGTTGGAATCTAATTCGTGATGAAAGAAGTAATATGTTGGGCAATGTCATCCTAGTCGGAGACATAAATATCATCTTAAATCAAGCTGAAAAGAGAGGAGGTTTGGAGATCCTATAAGGGAGCAAGTTGATGATATAATTCTGGATTGGGGTCTATCAGACATCATTGTAGCCAAAGGGAAACGCACTTGGAATAACAAGAGATTGGGGCTAGGGCACATTGCTTCTAGGATGGATCGATTTCTGGTCCAAGACTCCTTTCTCCTTTTGTGAGTGAACTCTTCTTCCAAAATCTTGGCGTTTGGAGGCTCACATCATAAACCTATCTTGCTCGAGATGAGGAAAGACCATAACCTTGGCTCTATTCCTTTTCACTTCAGTCCTTTGTGGGTCTCACACAATGACTTCATAAAGAATGTTGTTGAAGCATGGAATGCTCTGGTTACAGGCTCTCCATTCTACATATGGGAAGAAAAATTGTGTAGAACTAAGAGGGTGCTCAAGAAATGGGAAAAAAATTTAGAAACTCCAAACCAAAAAAAAAAGATAAAGCTGTGTTGATTCTTGAGGCTCACCAGATTGCTATGGAAACAAGCCAGATCACTGAGGAGGACCAAAAGAAGATGTTAAATTGCAGCAAGAGCTCCTTTATTCCTGTAGATAGGAGGCTGCATTAAGGAGACTGAAAGCAATATTTCTCTGGCTCCAAGCACGAGATCACAACTCTGGGTTCTTCTATAAACATGGAGAATCGGGAATTTTTTTTAAAGCGATGCATGAGATACACGCCCAGGATAATATTATTCATGATTTTCAAGAGATCAAAATTGAAGCCACTCGCCACTTCAGTTCAATTTATTTAGCAGAGGTCGACATCATCGCTGATAGTGAGATAATGGATTTAATTCCAAAAATCGTTAAAAAAAGGACAACGACGGGCTAATTAAGAGAATCACGATTGAAGAGCTGAAATATGTCATGTATGATATGAAGGATGAAAAGTCACATGGCCTGGATGGTTTCAACGCAACCTTCATCAAAACATGTTGGGAAATTGTACAGAAAGACTTATTCAAAATGGTGGCAAAATCTCAGAGATGTGACAAAATCGGTGGAAGCACCAATTCAGCTTTTCTTGCACTTATTCCTAAAGAGAAAGATGTGAACTCCTTTGATAGATTTATCCCAATATCCCTGTGTAATATTGGGTACAATATTATTTCCAAATTAATGGCTAGAAGGTTAAAAGAAATCCTTCCCCGTATCATTCCAGAGAACCAAGGAGGTTTTATTAAAGGCAGGAGAATCTGGGATAATATTATCCTAGTCCAAGAGGCAATTCACTCTAGCCTGAAGAATGGCAAAAATGTATGGTGGTGAAGATTGAATTAGCCAACGCGTTTGATAGAGTCTCTCATCCTTTTCTCCTCAATGTTATGGCAATATATGGCTTTGAATCGAGCTTCATCGGTTGGGTCAAATCCTGCATAAGTATGCCTTGGATTTTCCCCCTTATTAACAAAAGAACGACTGGTTTCTTCCAAGCCACACGAGGATTGAGGCAAGGCTACCCGCTCTTGCCTCTGCTCTATGCAATCTAAGCCCATGTTCTCAGTATCCAACTCGAGAAAGCAAGGAGGGACCAAGACTTAATTGGCAATAGTATGGATAGGGTAACTAAAGACATCAATCATGCTCAGTTTGTAGATGACACAATTATGCTCAGAGGATCAAGTCAGCTCATAGGAAAAAGATTCAAAGTTGAATTGGATCACTATTGTCAAGCTTCGGGGAGCAAAATAAACCTTAGAAATAGTTCGATCTACAGTTGGAATATCAACCCGAGGGAGATGTTTGGGATATCCCGGATACTAGAAATTGAAGGAGTAACTATTTGGCACTCATTTAAATATTTGGGGATTCTAATTTTCAGAAATAAGCCGAAGAGCTCGGATTGGAATCCACTGATTGAAAAATCAAAAAAATAATCCTTGCCTGAGGTGCTGTTTGGTTAAATCTGGTCAGGAAATTGGTAATGATTAAAGTTGTTCTCAATAGCTATCTGCTCTATTAGTGTTCTATTCTGTTGGGTCCGCCCAAAATTTTAGCGAAAATAGAAAGTATGTTGAGATCCTTTCTTTAGAAAGGAGGGAAAAACGATGAGGGGAATTTTTTTTCTTTTATTAGCTGGAGGAAAATTAAATTGTCCCAGATGGAAGGAGGTCTCCAGATTAGAGATCTAAAATTCCAAAATTTAGCATTGGGAGTAAGTTGCTTTGGAATCTGGTTGACCAAAAGACCTCCTAGAGCAGTAAGGTGATTTGGAACAATTATTTTATAGGACTGAGACTTTGGTGTATGGATTCCGTTCCTAGGATCAACCACGACTCTCCCATCTTCTCTCTTTGTAAGAAGGCGTTTCCTAGATTCAAGGAAGATCTTCACTGGATACCTGGAAATGGTAAGTTGATTAAGTTCTGGAAAGACACAATCATGGGGAACTCACTTCCTCCCTCTCTTCCAAATTTCAGAAGGTGGTTTGAACGATAGGGAATCAAAATGATGTGGGACATATCCCAATGGGATAACAAGACTCCTCACAGGGTGGATCATTGGAATTTTCTAGAGTTCCTAGTGGAGCTGGATGGTGAGAAACGAAAATTCTTGGACTACCTTTTTGGTATTGTGCCGGTGGCTAGAGGAGTAAAAGATCGTCGTGGATGGGATGGATCTAGGTTGTAAACCTCTTCTCATGGTTACAATGCATACTCGACAGTCCCGAGCACTTCCAACAACCCTGTGATTTGGAATAACTTGTGGGAAGATCCAATGTTTCCTAAAATCGACATCTTCTGCTGGACAATGTGTTGGTTATGATGGGCAGACCCGGGTTTACTATAATCAACCAACAACACCCCTAGCTCACTGGCCCTTTCGGAAACATACCGCGAAGCGGCCTGAATTCTCACTCGAAGTGATTCTAATGGGTTGGCCAAGGACTCAAGCGTCTTGGACCAGGTTCTGTGGCGTCTTTTCTTATGACTCACAGCTCTTCTAGTTGCGAGGTCTCATCCTCTGCGTGTCGCGCGACTCCTTTGATCGTGTCATGTGATATCCTTGTCTCGCAGCTCTTCTAGCCGCGAGATATCCCCTCTACTGTCATGCGGTCCCTTTCCACATCGTGCACTTTCGCTGACTCACGATGACTCTAGACTTATTGCATCGTCGCTCACCAGGCGACACGTAACTTCCTCCCAACGCTAAGCCCTTAACCTATGGTATCGCGCACCGCAGCTCCTCTGCCGGTGCGGTATCTCCTTCTTGCGATAACCTACCCCCGCGGCTCAACGCACTTAGCGTTGTTCGTGTCGACTCGCAAGGCTCAACATACCAGGCTGTTCAATACTGCGACTAGTGACTGTTTCAAGCAAAGCATAAATGAACCCACATACAACATGCCAAAGAATTCAACTTATGTTTATCCTTCTATATTGCTGTAAACTGATTAACACATTCATTCATTGAACTGTAAACAAAGTCCATGAAATGACTGATAAATGCACAAGTAAACATAACACATAATCCAATCACATAACACTCGATTTTAACGTGGTTCACCTCCAGGATGGAAGTTACGTCCATAGAACTGTGTTTTTATTATAGCTCAGGGGAAGGTAAAACACAATTCTGCTGCACCCCATATGCAGCTCAAGATCTTCTCTCTTAGATCTCTTTTCTCCTCTATATTGCACTCCTACAATTAACTCTTCCCTCTCTGTCGATCCTTGCAGATAGTTACATGCATGCTTAATAAGCCAGCTACTGGTTACAGTAAGATTGCTACCATTAATAACAGAACCAGAGCTTGGCTTTTACAACAGTCTATGTTACTTCTATTATCTATATCACCCAACAATTGTCTAACTGTCTAACCAACCCACCAACCAACCCTTTTACAATACAAAATATATCCCTTTATAGGCAGCCCGAAGGTCTTGCCATTACAACACTGTGGGCCTGTCCCAACAGTAACCCAAAACCCTAAGTAGTGACAGTCAGCCATATCTATACTTGAGGTAGCCGCTTTTCATCACACCACAGCTCTCTCCAGTCTTCCATGCTTCTCGGCGCTGATCATGGATATTGTGCACCGCTTCGCTGTTTCTGTCCTTCGTCTTCAATGCTTCAGCCTCGTTGCTCCTTTTCCTTTATGAGGGTCGCTGAGCCCTTCTGTCTTTGCCACTCCCTTCAATGCAATGGGTGAGCTCTCTCTTCTCGGCTGCTCAGGTACAGTCGTCTTCCTTGACTTCTCCGTCTTCTTCGTCATGGTTTCCGGCTCTGCTCTGTAGCTGGAAACGTGCTACGGCGTCGTAGCTCTATCTTATCTTCTCTCCGCCAAAACTTATCTATCCGCTAAACTAGCAGCTTCTTCTGTAGTTGCGGGACCCTAGTCCAACAGTCCCCTAACACTTACTTGTGGCTCACCCTCGAGCCACTGCCAGCGGGCTTCTCCTACTGTAGCTTTGCCTTGGCTTCCTGCGAAGCCTTATTAAACTTGTCTCGAAGTCCTATGAATTCATTTTGCATTGCTTTGACATGCTCTTTATAGTTTCTGTAACTTGGTTCGTTGGGCTCTCTTATCCTTCCTGGTTTCACAATGATTTCGAAATCATACTCCTGAAAGAGGAGTAACCATCTGCGGATTCTCCCCCCTAACACTGGCTTATTAACCAGATACTTTAACGTGGAATGGTTAGTGAACATCTTAAACGAGGCACCCAACAGGTAGTGCCTGAACTTCTGCAGCGCGTACACCATAGCTAACCTTTCTCTTTCTGTGGTGGTGTAGTTCTTTTCTGCTGTCGAGAGCTTTTTGCTGGAGTATGCGATAGGATGGTCAATATCTCCTTCTCCTGGTTGTGTTAAAACAACCCCTAGTGCGATGCCAGACGCATCCACATGTACATGAAATGGCTTAGCCCAGTCTGGAAATACTAAGATGGGTGTTGTAACCATCTTCTCCTTGAGTGTGTCTAGACTCTGCTGACATTCCTCATTCCATAGGAATTTTACATCCTTCTTTAGCAATTTCTCCATCGGCACTGTAATCTTTGCGTAGCCCTTGATGAATTTTCTGTAGTACCCAGTATGACCAAGTACTGTCCTCAGTTGCTTGACTGAGTTGGGTGCTGGAAGATTTACAATGATGGAAATCTTTGCAGGATCTACCATCAAGCCTTGTCTGCAAACAATGTGACCCAACAAAATACCAAATGGTGCACAAAATATACATTTCTTCAAGTTTAGAGAAATCTGGTACTGCCTACATTTCTCTAACATTAGTCTTAGATCTCCTACGTGCTTGTCAACGAGTCCAAATACAATCCAATCATCAAAATATACTTCTAGGAATTTATGAATGTATTCTTTAAATACAACAACTACTACTCTAGAAAATATAGCTGACGCATTCTTAATACCAAAGGGCATTACTGTATACTGGAACGAGCCCCATTCTGTTGCAAAGGTGGTCTTAGATTGATCTTCTGGATGGATTTTGATCTGATGATAGCCTGAAAAGCCATCGGTGAAGGAGTAGACCTCCTGTCCTCCCACATTGTCTAACACTTCATCAGTGAACGGTGTCGGAAATGGATCATGGAGCGATGCATCATTGAGCTTGTGCAGATCGACACAGATCCTGATGTCTCCTTTGGTTTTCTTTTCCTGTACGACCATGGGACTAACCCATTCACTCTCTTCTACCGGCTCAATGATGCCTGCCGCCAGCATCTTATCGATCTCATCCTTTACTTTGTCTTTATATCGTGGATTCAATCTGTAGGGACGCTGCTTTACTAGTCTAGCATCCTCCTTCAATGGTATCCTCATGACTCCAAGGTCTCCAACTATTCCCTTCATCTTTGTGAACTTGGTGGGAAATAGGTCCTGATAGTCATGCAAAAAGTCGGCGATCTGTCTGATTGTTTCATCACTCCAATAATCTCCAATAGAGGCAAACTTAGGTTCTGTGTCTGTGCCAATATTGATCTTCTTAATCTTGATGGGCTCTGTGATTTCTGGGATTTCTAGCTGTGGTCCCTCAACATCGCGAGTCCCTTCTGACTCTGGAATGATGGTACTACGAGGATCCTCATCCTCATCCTCTGGTTCTTCTTGAAAGTTATAGCACTCTAGCGTCTCTGTTAACTGAATGGCCCAGTCAGGCTGAGTCTGTACTGATGGGGTACAGTCCTCAAAGATCTTGATCTTTATTGTGTCTAAGGCCTGATCAACATTCGGATACTCAGATTCAAAAGTGAAGGTGAGTAGGAAGCTGTCTATCATAAGGGGCCATGTAGTCGTTCCCTTGCGCAATTCTGTCTCTGTATACCAGTTCCTTGGAACTGTGTCCAAAGTGTGAATGAATCGGTGAACCCATTCATCCTCGGGAATGTCCGACCAATCCTGTTCACATGCCTAAATGTGTGACCTGGGGTTACTTTCTCCTGTGTATTTCTGCTGAACGTAATCGGTGTCGATGGAGAATATGATGGCCATCAATATTTTAATATCATCCCATGATGCGATATTCTCTTTGTGTGCATACCACCATCTTGCAGGTGTGGCTCGTACTGCAAGATCCATAGCTGCGATCCTCTGTTCATGAGGAATCTTTCGTTCAAACTGCTCGAGAAAGTCCTGGATATCAGTTAGACCATGAAACGCTAGAATCTCATTGATCTCTATGCCAATCGATCGTAGTGACTTAGTCAAGTACGCACATCTACGCACTGAGACTTCGTGAAGTCTGTTCTACCAGTTTTCTAGACCAACCTCTGAATCTGATGCACATGAGTTGTCGCATCACCAACTAATGTTCCCTTCTGCAGTTGGGTTAACATAGTCGCCCTGGTTTGTAGTCATCTGATAGAGGCTTTCTATGTTATGTGCCTCCTCTTCTGCTCGGATAGGTTCAATATATCTAGGACCCTGAAAAGGATCCAACGGTGTGATGACCCAGATCTGTGCGTCCTCAAAGGTCATTTGTCTTCTCTTTAGGTCGATAACAACCATGTTACCAATCGCCCAATCAATGCCTAGTAGTGCTGGATAGGGTTTACTATCGCCAATGATTTCTATAACTTCAAAGTCCGCAAAGCTGCGAAATCCGTCAATATCAACTGGTACTTGCGGTAATCGACCCAGGGGTGTTACCTGTTGCTGATTAGCTAATCTCAAATGGATAGGCAATCTGGTTAACTTAGGGTTACCCATTTGTTCCCATGTCTGCTTAATCAGAACGTTTACATCTGATCCTAGATCTAGGATGACCTCATCCATTTCAAACTCTCCAATCTGAGCCGTGAGTTGCATCTCCCTCCCTATTCTTGTATGTCCTAAAATATTATGAACAGCACAATGTGTACTACTCACGGAAGAGGATGGCTGACACTGATCGACTATGCGCTGAAGTTCTGTGATAGCTTGCTCATTTCTTACTAGTTTTAGACAAATCCGTAGGAAGGAGTAGACGCTTCTTGCCATCTCCTCCTCATCGCATCTTCCAGATGTGGTAGCCTGCGATGTCTGTACAAGGCTATCACCACAAGGTTCTTGCTACAGTATGCCCCTAGATGGCGGTACCTGCGATCCTGATTGCGTAGGGTCATCAAAGAAAGCCTTAGCTTCCTGAAATGTTTGTTTGTTCTTTTGCAGGTTGAGTGGTGTTGCTTTGTTAGGAGCTCTGTGCACCCACTCCTGCTTTGTGTTCTTCCCTGTTTCCTGCGATGTCCCACTGGTAGAAACACCGCTACGAGTCACAATATTGACTCTTGGTTCTGGATCGTCCCGCTCAGCAGCAATAAGCTGGATGTTCTGGTGTGCTGCTGGCTTAGGTTCTCTGATCTTAGCTATCAAGGTAGGACATTCCTCAATAGTGTGTTCATAAGATTTACAATAATTACATGTGGTAGTGGGGCTCTGACAGTCCCTAGCATAGTGTCCTACAACTCCACAGTTGTAACACGTCACTGGTCCACGACCACGGCCAAAGCCTTCTGCTCGGTCGAAGCCTCCTCCACGGCCTCGTCCTCTGAATCCTCCGCTCCGACCACCATAAGCCGGATCCTGCTGTGGTCTTGCTACTAGACCCTATGTTTCTGATTGGACTCTGTACAAGTCTTGCTTTGCTCCGACCATGAGATCATAGGCTCAGCAATCTTGTTCCTGATGGCCTACAGACTTGCAGAAGACACAGTATAAGTTCTTAGGTGTCTGCACGTACTTTTGAAGTAGAGGGCAATGGTGGGGTAGGTGTCCTCGCGTTTTGCATATCTCGCACCATGGCCCGTGGGTCTATGGTAAGGGGTTAGGAGCCCCTATTGCTATATATTCTACAAAGACCGGACAATTTTCTTTACTATGGCCCTATGCTTTACATTTTACGCACCATATCTCTTGCACAACTTCTTTCCCTTTCTTCAGCTGATGCAACTGTAATGTAAGATTAGCCAACTGGTTCTGTAAAGTTGTCATGCCTGTACTAGTCTCAGCTAGAGGTGAAGCCTTGAGTTTCATTGCCATTTCCAACGCGTCATCCTGCGTCTGGAGTTTCTGCTGCATTAACAGCAGTCTGATGTGAGGGAGCAGCGTGGCGATAAACCATTCCTTATGCTGCTCCGACGCAAACTCAAAACTGACTTGGTCTATAAGGGCTTTGAATTTCTGATCAAAGTCCCACACCGACTCTGTAGGTAGTTGCTTGATGTCTTTGAGTTCTGTTATGCACTGTGACTCAGACTTAGGTTTCTTAAACTCTTTAATCATGGTGGTCTTGACCTGGGCAAGTGTTTTGGGTACTGTGGTATACTTGATATACCATGTTAAGGCGCGATATCTGAGTGTGGTGACCAGCTGTACAAGTTTAAGATTATCATCATTGATGGTTTTAATGGTCCACATGGCTTCACATAAAAACCAGTGCTGCTCTGGGTCTTCTGCCCCTGTTCCCTTAAATATAGGTAACTTCATATCATCCCCCATTCTATTTCTACGCGGTGGATGTTTATTTACTGTGTTACTACCACTCGGCGGTGTAGGTGAAGGTGATGTAGTGGTGGTAGGTACTGTCTGTGAGCTACTAGATGGAGTTCCTACGGGATTGTTCTGAGTCTCGGTCTGTTTCTGTGGGGTATAAAGGTGGTAAGGGATACCCCCTTATGAACCTTCTGTAGTACTAGGACTCTGCTGTATAGTATGATCTGGACTGTCTTCAAATATTGGAGATCTGAAATCTACTTTATACTTCTTTCCACTGCGTGTTCGTCCAATGTCATCAAAATCACTTTCAAACTCTTGTGACATTACTATCTCTACCTATTCATCTGAAACTAGATCCATTGTTCCTTTTTCATATAATAGCATCTTAATGGACAAGTTTAAAGATCTGAGGTACTTACCACGATATCCTTTGAAGAAGTAGCGCTCAGCCTCGCTGAAGCTCTTTCTATGGTCAAATGAAAACTCTGTGACAAAGCCGTCTAGCACACTCGCAAGCCAGAAGTCTACTGTCCTCGTAAGTGGATTATCAAGGTCCTTCACAGTCTGAATCAGCTCCGGTGTCCAGACAATGTTTCTTTTCTTCTTGAATATGCTTGTATCTGTCAACTTGGATAACCAGTCGTATAGCTCGTTTCCAAAGGTAGCAAAAAATATCGCATGTATGTCTGAACTAATATGTTTTTGCAACCAGGCCTCTGTACTCAGCTTAGGACTCCTATTCTCTTGTTCGACAAACTCTTTCTGGTTAGACCAAACCCACTCGTTGAGTTCGTCTCTTGTAGGACGCCACCAGAAAATCAGCGCTCTGTTTGTTCAAAGCTGGCAATGGAACCATTTGTTGGTTATGATGGGTAGACCCAGGTTTACTATAATCAACCAACAACACCCCTAGCTCACTGGCCCTTTCGCCAACAGACTACGAAGCAGCTTGAAGTCTCACCCGAAGTGATTCTAATGGGTTGGCCAAGGACGCAAGCATCTTAGACCAGGTTTTGTGGCGTCTTTTCTTAGGACTTGCAACTCTTCTAGCTGCGAGGTCTCATCCTCTGCGTGTCACACTACTCCTCTGCTCGTGTCACGTGATCTCCTTGTCTCGCAGCTCTTCTAGCCACGAGATATCCCCTCTACTGTCGTGCGGTCCCTTTCCACGTCGCGCACTTTCACTGACTCGCGATGACTCCAGCCTTATCGCATCGCCGCTCACTAGGCGACACGTAACTTCCTCCCAACACTAAGCCCTTAACCTACGGTATCGTGCACCGCAACTCCTTTGCTGGTGCAGTATCACCTTCTTGTGATAAACTACCCCCGTGGCTCAGCGTACTTAGCGTTGTTCGTGTCGACTCGCAAGGCTCAACATACCAGGCTGTTCAATACTGTGACTAGTGACTGTTTCAAGCAAAGCATAAATGAACCCACATACAACATGCCAAAGACTTCAACTTATGTTTATCCTTCAATATTGCTGTAAACTGATTAACACATTCATTCATTGAACTGTAAACAAAGTCCATGAAATGACTGATAAATGCACAAGTAAACATAACACATAATCCAATCACATAACACTCGATTTTAACGTGGTTCACCTCCAGGATGGAAGTTACGTCCACAGAATTGTGTTTTTGTTATAGCTCAGGGGAAGGTAAAACACAGTTTTGCTGCACCGCATATGCAGCTCAAGATCTTCTCTCTTAGATCTCTTTTCTCCTCTATATTGCACTCCTACAATATACTCTTCCCTCTCTGTCGATCCCTGCGATTCGTTACATGCATGCTTAATAAGCCAGCTACTGGTTACAGTAAGATTGCTACCGCTAATAATAGAACTAGATCTTGGCTTTTACAATAGTCTATGTTACTTCTATTATCTATATCACCCAACAATTGTCTAACTGTCTAAACAACCCACCAACCAACCCTTTTACAATACAAAATATATCCCTTTATAGGAAGCCTGAAGGTCTTGCCATTACAACACTGTGGGCCTGTCCCAACAGTAACCCAAAACCCTAACTAGTGACAGTCGGCCATATCTGTACTTGAGGTAGCCGCTTTTCGTCACACCACAACTCTCTGCAGTCTTCCATGCGTCCCGGTGCTGATCATGGGTACTGTGCATCGCTTCGCTATTTCTGTCCTTCGTCTTCAATGCTTCAGCCTCGTTGCTCCTTTTCCTTTATGAGGGTCGCTGAGCCCTCCTGTCTTCGCCGCTCCCTTCAATGCAGTGGGTGAGCTCTCTCTTCTCGGCCGCTCAGGTACAGTCGTCTTCCTTGACTTCTCCGTCTTCTTCGTCATGGTTTCCGGCTCTGCTCTGTAGCTGGAAACGTGCTACGGAGTCGTTGCTCTATCTTATATTCTCTCCGCCAAAACTTATCTATCCGCTAAACTAGCAGCTTCTTCTGTAGCTGCGGGACCCTGCTCCAACACAATGGTGCACATCCGGATCCTTACGGGAGAGAAACTGGAAAAGGGTGTGATTGAAGGCCCATTAAGACACCCATTGTGTTTTGTTAACACACAAACCATCCTGCATCTTTTCTTTATCTTCCCCTTCGCCAGAGTTGTGTGGGATCAGCTCACTATCCCCTGGTTCAACAAGGTGGAGTTTCCTAGTAATGCTCAACATTGGTTTGTTAATTGGGAAAAGGCGTGCAAGGGAAAATTGGCAATAAAAAGGAAATTAAAGAGTGATGGATGAAGCTTCCAAAGCTCATCTGATGGCATCTTTGGATAGAACATAACCACAGAATATTCCAGAATAAATATCAACTGCCAGGGAAAATAGTTTCCAAGACGCAAGCTTTCATGGGAGAGGTTTTAAAGATCAACCAGATTTCCACGAACAAAGCCAAGCTCACAGCTAATGAGATTAATTGGATGCATTCCTTTAATTCTTCTGTTGTTGACATGGATCCAATTCTGAAGAAGCTAGAAATTTGGGAAATTAGACTTGATAAATCTCAATTTGGAAACAAGATGAAAGAGAGGAAGATGTTCAAGTCATTCTTCGACGATGCCTCAAAGGGGAATCCAAGGATGGCGGGAGGCGGAGGAGCCATCATTTGTCCTGAGGGAAAAATAAAAGTGGAATGTTGGAATCGACTCCAATAACATGGATGAAGCCTACGGGCCATGGAAAGGAATCAAGTAGTTGAAAGAAAAAGGAATTAAGGAAGCTATTGTCTTTGGAGATTATCAGTTAATAGTCCAGGTGTTGAATGGAGCAAGTTAGAGTCGAAATTTGAGGTTGGCTAGACTGATTAAAAGAATTAAGTCTCTCTCTAATACCTTTCGACGTTTAGAGTTCTTTCATATTCTTTGTGAGCTAAATGACTTAGCTGATCCGGCCGTTAATAAGTCAATGGTTTTAAGTAAGAATGAGATTTGGGTAAATATTTTTTTATCCTCAACTTTACCTCCTTAGGATGCAATTGTGACATGTATGTTGGTTATTTGTCTGAGTGAATGTTTGGACATGTTTGTAGGAGAAGCTGCAGACTTTAAGGATATGATTTTTCTAAAAATCAGATTGTTGTATTTATTTCTATTATCCCTATTCTGGTTTTTATATAACATAACCATTTTTGTAAAAAAAAAACTACTTTGGAACAAACAATTCTTTCTTTAGGGAAGAATCCAGTTGCAAGAAATACAACAAATTAAGGAAATGAAAAAGGTGAAGGAACAAAACCATCTCAAGTTAAATAATCATAATCGTCTCTCGGAACAGTAGGGTCTTAGGTAGTAAATGAATCTGGAAGCAACAATAGACCTAATGAAATTAGAAATACCTAATGCGCTCCTAATACATGATACAAAAACCCAAGCGAAAGAAATGGAGAACAAAGGAAGATAGGTATGGCCCATTATCCAAGTTGTAGTAGTGAACTCCATAGGAGTGTTAGGAGGGATCACAACTTGTTGGAACAATCGAAATATTGCTCTGGAGAAATTCATATGCAATCAACACTATATCTTCACAATTTTGGTATGTAGAATTACTAGTAAGATGTACAACATTATAAACATATACTCTCCCCTTTTGTACAAGGAAAAGAAGCATGCTATAACTCTATTATATATCTTAAGAATGAAATAAATAGCCATCACTATATCATAGCATGGGATCTTAATATGCTACTACCATAGTTTGAGAAAAGAGGAGGGAACATAGTTTGAGACCATTTTAGGGAATTCCTAGAGGACATCATATCAGAATGGGATAATCGGATGTGGTGTCACGTCCCCTCCTGTCTAAGACGATGCGAGTATGACAATGCTGCTATCATTTAAGCAAGGAACGAGCCCCATAGACATAAACAAAGAATTGCATTGAAAATAAAAACATACACAGAATCATAATGCATGTAATCTACAACAAAATCAAAACATTTTATTCAAAGCATTCATCCTGTTCCTAATTCATAAAACAAGCATCATTCATCATGTTCAACCATTCAACATGTTCATGATAAATTATCAATTAAATACATTGTAGAGATTAACCACGCAAGAATACTTATCTTGAAAAAGAGTTGTCCCGCAACCAGCTATGTCCCTGCAACGTTCCACCCAACCATAGGCCAGTGTGCTCCTCAATCTCTCAGCACCACTGCCACCCTCGAGCTGGGCATGATTCCCACAAGGAATAAGGGAAAAACAAACTTACACACAACAAGAACATACATCCACAGTCAAGCCAACACACAATTGGGTTTCACAGACTGCTAAGGAAACAAGCCAATAACATATGGGTTCCTCGAACTTACAAGCCAATAATTTTATGGGTTTTCCCTTTGACATTTGGATTTACCCTATTGGCTCAAGGGTTTGAATGTTTTCCCTCCCTATTCCTTGTGAAATCATGCCCCCATCTCTTTAACGTTGTGGTGCATAGCTAGTTGTGGTATTTTTATTAATTTGCATTTTACATGATGTCTCAAAACATATTGTTCTTGGCTAGCACATAAACCATCGTCATCAATTTTAATCACCGATACATAAGAAACTAAATCCATGGTGGGGAATTTGCCTTGAGATCCACACCGTGATCAAATAAAATTATTTACATCATGTGCAATTCAATACCATGGGGTCAAAACCGGGGTGTTACATGTGGTCACTAAGAAAGAAAAATATACTTGGACCGATAAGTGACTAGGGAAAAAACATAGTTCTTCCCGTTTAGATAGATTTTTATCAAGCATCAAGTTTTTGGAAGAAAAATTAGATATATATTTTTATATTGCATCATAAGTCTATCATCCACCACCTCATATCATAGTCCTATCAAACTAGTTATGAAAGAAAGACAAACATACGTCCCTTTTACCTTTTAAAGGTTCAATCCCTTTTGGATTCAATCTCAAGTGGGTATGAAAGAAATAAGGTAGATATGTATTCAACAAGTGGTTGGTTCCCATGGATTCATCCATAGACAAAGATAAAGAAAGTGAAAGATTATTTAAAAAAATTACAAAACAAACTACAAGGAGCTGAAGGAAGAAAGAAAAAGACTATAGTCTAGTCTTGAATCCCTTCATCAGAAGATGGAAATAGAGAATATAGAATTATATCTCATGCTCAAGTAGAAAGATATAAACCAAAATATAAACAAATCCTTCTGGAACGAAGAAGAACATTGGAGGCTCAAGTCGAGGATTTTATGGCTAAAATATAGTGATAAAAACACCACCTTTTTCCACAACCAACCAAAGACTAGATAACTGAAAAATAATGTGAAGGAGATAAAATATTCAAATGGAGAAAGAATAACATAAATAGAAGATACAAAATATGAAGCTTTCTGTCATTTAAAAACCCTCCTCTCTAAAAATAAGGATGAAGAAGAACCCTTAATGGAACTGTTATTAAATGAAATCCTGGTGGTCACTCCAAAATAAAAAGTCGATATTGTAGCTAAGATAACATAATATGAGGTTCAAGAGGCAGGATGGGGTCTAGAACCTGATAAAGCTCTGAGGATGGATGGTTTCTCAATTTATTTTTTTAGACACTTTTGGAATTTAATTAATTTTGATCTTTACAAAATGGTTGAATGGTCTAGGGAAAAATGTGTGGTGAGGGGGGATTCCAACTCCTCTTTCTTGGCCCTCGTCCGAAAGAAATCTAATCTGGCTTGTTTCTCTATATTTAGACCCATATCTCTATGTAACTCCACTTACAAGATATTGCCCAAAATCATCGCCATCAGGCTTAAGGTCCTTCTCCCAATAATCATTTCTGAAAAACCAAGGAGGATTTATTCAAAAGCGACAAATCATCAACAATAGTTTTTTGTCCAAGAAGCAATTCATTCAAGTAAAACTAGGAAAGAAAGCAGTATGGTAATAAAATTGGACATGGAAAATGCATTTTACTAGGTACATCACTCCTTTCTTATATTTGTTCTAAGAATATTTATATTTTATGACCATTGTGTTCAATGGATAAATTATTGAATAAGATGGCATTGGATAGAACCTTTAGTCAATGGGAGACCAGTTGGATTTTTCAAAAGTACTTAGGACCTCCATTAAGGGTGACCATTATCCCCTCTTTTATATGTTATCTTGGTTGATTCATTAAGCATGAAACTTGAAGCTGAAAGAAAATCTGGATATCTCCCAATAATCCTAATAGTAAAAGGAGGAAACGAAATAAACCCCTTCTAATTTGTGGATGACACCCTTATGCTAGGAGGTGCCTCTTATATTATTTCATATCGCTAGAAAATTACACTAGATTTATATCTTGATGTATCAGGAAAAATAGTCAACAAAGGAAAATGGTGTATCTATGGATGGAATGTGCCTGCAAGGCATTTGTGTCTTATATTTTCTAGCCTCCAAAGTTAATGGACAACTAGTTGGACCTCATTCAGTTATCTACAAATTCCAAGCATCCAAGGCCAACCTAAGTCTATTGATTGGAAAAAAAGCATAGAGAATATCAAAAAGAAAATGGAACAATGGTGGATGAAATGGTTGAATCTTGTAGGGCGCATAATTTTCTTAAATTCCATCCTCCTTTCCTTACCCTTATATCAAAGCTCAGTCCTATTGAATCCTAATGGGGTGCTTAAAAAAATATCTTCCCTTTGCAGAAAATTTTAATGGAAAGGGGGAAAGACAAATTATAAAAAATTTCATATGATGAAATTGGGAACTATTTTGGCCCCTACTAAGAAATATGGACTAGCGATAAAACATCCCAAGAATATGAACAAAGCATCGGTCACAAATATCCTCTAGAGACTAACATCAAGGAAAAAACCTGGTGGAAAATAGTGATCACAAAAAATACCTCATCCAAAACAAACTAATGAGCCTTGATAAATATATAAGAAACAAGAACAAATCCCCCATTTGGAACTTATGCAAATCATCTCTACCAATGATTCAATATCACCTATCCTATATCCCAGGAAATGGCTCAAAAATAAAGAGACGGGAAGATCGAATAATGGGAGAAAACCCATAATTTCCCTTGAGGTGCTTTCCTGTTTAAGGTGGTGGAAGGATAGAGTTGACTTCTGAAATATTTTTGATATTTCACAATGGGATAATGATGGACTTTGGATGGGCTGGAATTAAGAACCACTTCCAAAAAGTCTTGCATCTATTTGGAATATTCTACTATCCCACTTAAGGGCTAAATCACCAATAAAAGGGTAGTTGTTGATAAATGAGGATGGGGACCAAAAGGAGTGGATTACACAGTGAAGGATGAGTATAATTTGCATATGAATTAGATGCAAACTATCAGAAAGTATGCTATCTGAAAATCAATATTTTGGTCAAGCAAATCCATCCCCAAGATCAAGTATTTTAGCGATATTTTATCTCATGGATAAATCCTAACAATGGGCAATCTAAAAGATAGAGGATTTCAAGGGCCATCTAAATGTTATAAGTGAAAAGAAGCAGAAAATAATGCTTATCATTTATTTTTGGAATGTGAATTCTCAGAGGAAGTTTGGAGAAGTATTATATCAAGCCTCCTCTTGAACACCATCATGCCTATCAGTTAGAAGGATGCCTTTGTTTTCTAGAACATGAAGTACCCCTAAATATTAAAAAAAACTATTTTAAAAAGGGTATGGAAGGCCCTTCCTTTTTTAATATTCTTGAAAGTATAGCTAGCTAGAAACTTGGCAATATTCAAAGACAAGAAAATAACAACAAATAGAGTAGTGAACCAAGCATGGGGACATCTTGCCAAAATAGTCAAGTAAAAAGCGCATTCCAAGCAAACAATATATGATCTAGAAAATGAGGAAAAATAATGTATTTCTCTCATTCTATCCTCCCCCTTCCTCTCATCATTGAAGTCAAGAAAAAAAACTTTTTATAGTTTCTTTTGCCATAGTTTATCCTAAGATGATGTATTGGATGATTTTATCCATATCCTCTGTTGCAGACACCCTTCTTAGCCTTTTGATGTTACATCTTGTGGATATATTTTCAAAAAATCAATTTTCCCGAGACATACGTGACTTTACCATATCATACCTGCATATTCACATAAATACGCGGTTTTTTTCCTATATTAATATTAACAAGAAGTTACATGGAATAAGTTAACCTAGTGTGCTAATGTTCTGGAACCAAATCCTGGGTTATTTCTCCCAAGTACTTCCAAGCACTCCAAACTCAAGATTTCTCACCAAATATGCTCAAGGGATTTAATACAAATCACTAGCACAATAAAGTATTGGGGGAAATCATGGAAAGGAAAAAAGTTCCACATAAGGATATGGATGTTGTAGACTTGGATCAAAGGATTGTGATATTACAAAGGGTCTTTTTAGGAAAAACAAAATTGTGTGTAACCTCACTTCCTTCTTTGTTTTTCCTTTTATTGTTTGTAGGAAATAGTTGAGGAAGTTAGGGAAAGTTATTTACAGGTTTTGGGGAGTTAGGGAACAGTCTAGAACTGACAACTACCTGAAAAATAACTTTTAATTCAAATATTTTTATTTTTTTACCCTCTTGTGGGCACATACATGGGTTTCAATGGACAAAGCAATGTATTTATTTGAATACATAGGTATGATATGGGAAATTCATGTATGTCTTGGGAAAAATGATTTTTTGAAAGGATTTCCATAAGATGTAATATCACAAAGAAAAGAGGGGTGTCTACAATAGAGGATATGGGTAAAATCAGCTGATACATTGTCTCAGGATAAACTGTGGCAAAATATAACAACTCTCATAAAAAATGGGCCTTGCAAATCCCGACAACATCTCCACAAATGGATACATGAAAAAAATAGTTCATCTTGTTCTTAAATGGGGGTTTGAAAGGAAAGCCATGGGTCATGGTAGGTGTAGGAGGGATGGATGGTGTTACTTCTCAACCCCAGAGGACATTAGGAAACCGCTTACTCTTAGGGATTGGGATCACCAGTGAACAATCAAGCACCGTTTCTAACTCTTTTGAAGGGTTTGGACCTAGCTAAGACAAAAGGGATTACTAAGCTAAAAGAAATTGGAGACCCAAAACTCCTCATCCAAGGCCTCACTAGGAAGGCCATCCCCAATTTAATACGCATAGTTTTTAATTGGAATGTATTTAACCAGAATGATGTAAATGATGTAAATATGTTAGTATGGATTCCTAGTGCATAGCTCAAGGGCAAGGCCCAACTAGTGAATGGCTAGGCATGTATGATGTATATATTTTTATTTTGTCCCTATAGTTGGATTTCCATGCCAATTTGAAATGTATGTAAATATTATGTTGGAAAGTTAATAAAATGGTCCATGATGTATTTGTAAAGAGCAATAGAGGGGATATGATTCCACCAGAGGGGAAGAGGAAAGGGGGGCCTATGGGGAAACTAAATCCGATGTTGCTAAGTTTCAACCTTAGAACTCATCCAAAATCTGCCATGTACTTTAAATGAGCCAAGCAATCCCTTTTAACTATTAAACCCAATCATTTAATACATGTGTGAGGTTGGTGGGAAAAGTTAGTTAAAGCATTTATTGAGGCATGGGGGTTGTGAGAGTTATGGTAGTTGTCTGCAGTACTTTTCTTCTATGGTTAGAAGCTATGCCAGTTGTCTTTTCACCATCATGACATATGAACACTCAACCTATAGTTCTCTCATGGATACTTTCTACACTATGTATAGTTTTCCCACTATTGTTCATGTCCATTACTAGACTGTGCATAACTCAGAAATTCAAATTTGGAGACAAAGCTAAATTTTGGGAAGGGAAATTAGATGGTTTTAGGTGAGCATAGAGGTCAGGTAAGCTAGGAATCCTTAACCATGGATTTCTTCTACATTTGGATGCTTGAGAAGCCACAATTTGTGCTACAGGAGGTTCTCCAACAACATACAACATATTGGACTCTTATTGCACACATTGGTAAGCATTGTAAGGGTTGGATTTTCTTAGGAAACAATGGATAAGTGAACGGAAATGCCTTCCTTGTGTGATGTGGGGTAGTTGGAAAGAGTGCCATGGATTTAATGGTTGAGTGATATCTTTGTACAACTTTGTATAAGTTTTGGATAAGCATAGAGAACATAATGGGTTGTGGGATGATTGAGAGAAGCATGTAGGTGTTTCCTTCCCCCTAGTGGCCTCATAGACTAGCTCAGGGGTGGCCTCTTAGAAGAAAGAGTATATGTTGGATAAATTTCCTATGGTTGGGTGTAAAATCACTCTTAAATAGTTAATTGTTGGATATTCTTTGTTAAATATAAGTATTCTCTTTTTTGTTTGAATACACAGTGTTTATTTGACGTCTGTAATGATCATGATTGTATATGCATGTTATGTGTGTGGATAAAGTTTGTTTTTTCTATGTATTTTTCATTTATGCATATACACACATGAATATATTGTTATGAATTCATAATTATGGGTTTGAGAGAAATTTAGAAGCCTAGATTTAGTTAATGTCCCCCCCCACTAGTTAGATTTAGGGATGGGGACATCACAAAGTGGTATCAGAGCATTTGGTTGCAATACCTGAGTTGAATGGGATAGAAATGTACAGTTAAAGGTAAAATCCGAGTTGCATATGAAATAATCTTATGAAAAACCTATGGATTAATCATTGAATGGTATTCTAGCCAAGCCGCAGGATATATCTATGGTTTACCAGTGGGAGAGGTAAACTGGATGAGGCAAATTTTTGAAGATTGAAAATTTGTAGTGGAAATGGTTCAATGGAAGCCCAATTATATTAAGAGAAGGATAAGGGGAAAGCATAAACCTTGAATTAGTTCCTTTTATCCCAAATTGAAACTCCATACAATTTCAAATTTTAATAAAATTGGGAATTTTAAATGGGCCCTACCCATGCCATTTGGACAGGTGACATGGAGGAACCATGAGATCCAAAGTTATGATGTGGAATGACCACATCGAACTAATGCACAATTGATTTCCCAGGATCAAGTGTAGTGGCGGCGAAAATATAACCGTTGAGATATAAGGAATATCAACGGTGGACGTTGATAGTGCCTCCACAACTTATATGGTGGTTAGTAGTGGGAAGATGATGATCTTTTCATTGAATGGTGAGGGATATCAATGGTCGTGGAACATAGCACGCCGGGAATGTGAGAGATGATTAATTGTGGGCAGGCAAAGATATGAACATTGGATATTATGGAATATTGATGGCCATGACTCATTGTGCATCGGTAAAGTGCATGTTTGATAAAGTGGGACGAGTGTGCATTGGGCCAAAAAACACCCAGGATGTGTGTCCATTTTTATTAACAATGCCTCTTGAAGAAACTATTCAAACCACTTTCACAAGGGGGGATTACCACTTGTGGTAAAGAATAAAATTATCGAACCATTCCTACCTAAGGTCAAGTGGTATTGTGCATCGATAGTCGAAGGAGGGTGACATGGCCATGCCCCATGGTGTCAGGTTAGACTTGTCCAACACCTCAATAGGAATGTGTTAAGCCACATCGATACCCATGCCACATCAGTAGAAAATGATAGTGAACTTATGTGTAAGATTGTATGAAATGGAATAATTTACCCCCAAAAAAGAGAGGGTGTTTCCCTTGATCCGCCCTGTAGAGGCATAAGGGGGGAATCCCCCTTAACCCCCATTCCTTTTCTTAAAAACCATCAAAATTGGATTTGGGGTTCAACCATGGCCATAGGAGTAGCATAAAATTGGTCAGATTTTGGATTGAGTGGATGCTACAGAACTGGAATTTTTTTATTCTGTAGAAAGTAGAAAAATAACAGAAGCAGTAAATTCCATAAGTTTATAAAAGATGAATAGAGCATTGGATTAGAGAACTGAAAATTTCTTTGTAATCCTTGTCATGGGTATTATTGGGAACAATGCAGAAGTATTTATGGTTATCCATAGATGATATTATGTAGGTGTCTAAAGTTAGCCTATGGGGTTAAATGCACCTACATTAAAAGTGTTGATAGCCATAATTTGACAAAAAATATCAAAATGGATATTTTCCATAATATAATTTATTTATGAGGATGTAATAAATATAACAATTGTGTTTACATGAACACTTTCGCAGATTTAGAATTATATCAAAGATAGTTAAAATTTCATCATTTAGTATAGTTTAGTTTGGAAATTTTTGTTCTTGGTTGGGCCAAGAAGGTCGTCATCATGGATGATGTACATGATCCTTATGAAGTTGAGACAGATGCAATGGGAGAGAATATAGAGATAGACTTCAATGGTAGGAGAAACCAAGTGACTCCCCCAAACATTTCAGAAACCATGAGGAGCCTAAGGGTGGAACTCCAGAGTTGTAGAGAAGACAATGAAAGGATGATTAGAGCTCAATAAGAACATAATCAGATAAATTAGGCTATGCTTTAAATTCTAACAGATATTCAGAGGAAAATTAACTCTGGGAATCACTCAGAAAATCAAGAAAAGAGTGGGAGTAGTTCAAGGAGGTATTCTCACAAGAGGTCCCATAGTTCAAGAAGAGTTTCTAGAGACAATTCATACAGTCCAAAATTATCTTCTAGTGACTCATGTGACTAAGGATTCCACTGATGGGTCAAGATCTTCATCTCATAGGAAGAAGAGGAATGGTCTTCAAAGATAAATTTACATGGAGAATTTAGGAAGACCAAACCTCCTACATTTGATGGTGAGGTAAAATTTGGTCGAGAAGATGAGGCTTGGATTCTTGATATGATGAAGTATTTCCAAATCCAAGACTACTCAAGAAACATGAAAGCAAGAGTGGCCATATTCAATCTGGTTGGAAGGGCATCTATATGGTGGGATCACTTTAGTAAAGTGAAGAATATCAATGAAAGGAAGATTGTGTGGAAGCAATTCAAGAAGTACTTCAAGCAAAAGTACCTCTATGATAGGTACTATGATGGAAAAATCAAATAATTCCATGAGATAAAATTGGGCCAAGTGACTATGGAGGAACGTGCAAACAAATTCTTGGAGTTGTTGAGATATATCAAGTACATTAGGGATGGAAAAGTGAAAATTCATCATTTTCTAAGTGGAACTCCCCAATATTATAAATATAGAACCGAGTTTGACGATCCTCAAACTATATATGAGACCATAAGGAAAGCTAAGTATTGTTATTATCAAAGAAAAAGAAAGCCAAATTTCCATAAGGCATGGAAGGACAAGAAAAATGAGAAGTTTGACCAAAGGAAGAAGGGTTTCAAGCCTCCTCATTTCAGAAATCAGCCAAGGTAGCCACCACAAGATGTAACAAATCCATCTAGGATGATGGGAGATAATCCAAGAGAACCAAGAGAGCCACTTCAATGTTGGGGATGTGGAGAGGACCATTTTCTTAGAAATTTTCCACACGGGAATGGGAGTGCAAAGCAAGTTCACAACATTCAAGAGGATAAAACTGTGTGTCAAGTGGAAAGGAGAATCTCTAGGATTTATGTTTCACTAGAGGACCACCAACCAAACCATCAATCAACTATGGTTAAGGTTGAAGATAATATTGGTAAGCAATTTATTTCTATTTTAATTGACCCTAGATCTACTCATAGTTATATCAGTCATAAAGTTGTTGAGATTTGTGCTTTTAAGAAAATCAAGCATAGTAAATCATGGTTGGTCCAATTAGCCACAAGAACCAAGAGAAAGGTTAGTGAGTGGGTGGATAAATGTCCATTAGAAATGGGTGGACTGTCCACTTCTGAAAATATGAATGTTTTACCACTTGGTTCAAATGACATTCTTATTGGAATGGAATGGTTGGATGTACATAGAGTTAAACTTGACTAATACAAATAAAAAATTGAATGCATGAAGATGAAGAGAACCCAAGGGTTGTGAAAGGAATTCCAAATAAAATTTTTGATAGGCATATTTCAGCCATGCAACTAAATAATTTTTCTAGAAAAGGTTGTCAATTGTATCCATCCTATATATTAGACAAAACATAAAATGTAATTCCTAAATTAGAGGACCATCATGTACTGCTACTATAATTCAAGGATGTGTTCCTTGATGAAGTGCTAGGACTTCCTCCAAATAGGTACATTGATTTCACAATTGATCTTGTTCCAAGAGCAACACCATTATCCAAAACACCTTACAGAATGAGTACACAGGAATTGCTAGAGTTGAAAATGCAATTACAAGAATTATTGGAAAAGAAGTAGATAAGGACAATTGTGTCCCCATGGGGAACACTGGTACTATTTGTGAAAAACAAAATATGGAACAATCGTGTTATGTATTTATTATAGGAAGTTGAATAAAGTCACATTGAAAAAAATACCCATTGCCTCAATTGATGATCTTTTTATCAAATGAGAGGGGAAAAAGTGTTTTCAAAGATAGACTTGAGGTATAATTACCATCAAGTAAGGATAAAGGAAGAATATATTCACAATATATCCTTTATAACAAGGTATGGACACTATGAATTTGTAGTGGTTCCATTTGATATCACTATTGCACCAGCTACATTCATGTGTGTCATGAATAGTATTTTCAGCAAGTATTTGGACAAGTTTGTTCTCGTTTTTCTAGATAACATGCTTATTTACTCTAAGAATTAAGAAGAGAATGAAGAACATTTGAGAACATCTTTGTAATTTCTCAAATACCGTAATTTGTATTCAAAGTTAATCAAGTGTGACTTTTACAAAAATAAGATTCATTATTTCAGAGGAAGGAGTATTAGTTTATCCAGAAAAGATTGAAGCCAATATGAGTTGGCCAAATCCAAAGAATGTAATAGACATGGGATCCTTTATGGGTTTTTTATTATTATTATAAGAGATTCATTGAAGGATTCTCCAAGGTTTATCACCCAATCACCTCTTTGCAAAATAAGGGAATAAAATTTGAATGGACACATAAATGTCAAGAAAGATTCCAACTATTGAAGAAGCTTCTCGCAAGTGCTCTAATTCTGAAAATTGTAGACCTAGAAAGAGACTTTGTGGTGTGTACAGATGCCTGTAAACAAGGACTTGAAGGATTTCTTATGCAAGACAATTATGCGGTGTGCTATGAATCTAGGAAACTGAAAGAGCATGAAAAGAATTATGATACCCATGACTTGGAACTTGCAGCCATAACACATGCTTTAAAAATGTGGAGAAACTATCTAATGGGCAGAAAATTTGAGTTGATGACAAACCATTGTGGTCTGAAATATTTATTTGAGAATACAACATTAAATTCCAAACAAGTTAGATGGATGTAATTTTTATGCGAGTTTGATTTTGAAATCAAACACATAAAAGAAAAGGAAAATAAAGTGGCTAATGCACTCACCAAAAAGGTGCAAGAAATGCAAATGGCATCCATCAATACTTGTCAATCAGATTTAAGGCAAATGATTGTAAATTATCTTACTGAGGATGATTATATGTGAAAATAAAAGATAAATTACAACAACAGAATTTATAAAAGAGGTATGAAGAGTATCATGTTGAAGAGGATGGAATTCTTATTTATAAAAATAGAATTTACATTCCTAATGTGGCAGATCTGAGGAAGATTGTTATGGATGAAATCCATAAAATGTCATATTCTGCTCACCTAGGATATCATAAAACAATTGTAACAACTATGAAACAATATTTTTGGTCAGGGATGAAAAGAGACATTGTTGAGTATATTACTAAGTGCATGAAATGTCAGCAAGTAAAATCTTAGCATCAATACCTAGCAAGTTTGTTGCATCCTTTGCTAATTTTGGAATGGAAATTGGAAATAATTTCCAAGGATTTTATTACAGGTTTTCCAATGACTATGAAACAATATGATTCTATCATGGTTTTTGTGGATAAATTAACAAAAACATCACACTTTATATCAATCAAATTCACATATTAAACATATGTCATTACACATATTTTTATGAAAGAAATTTTTAGATTGCATGGATTGCCAAAGGCAATAATTTCAAACAAAGTTACAAAATTTACTTCAAATTTATGGAAAAGTATTTTTGCATATTTGGGTTCATAGCTTAACTTTAGCACTGCCTATCATCCACAAATAGATGGGAAAATAGAAAGAGTAAATCAGGTTCTTGAGGACATGCTTCACATGTATGTGATGGACAAATCCTCTAAGTGGGAATATTATTTACACTTAGTAGAATTTGCATATAACAATGGGCAACAAGATTCATTGGGCATGAGTCCATTTGAGGCTTTGTATGGAAAAAAGTGTAGGACACTAGTGACATGGTATAATCTAGTAAAAGAAATTATACTAAGGCTAGAATTGCTTAAGGAGATGGAACAACAGGTTGCAAAAATTAGACACAATTTAAAGATAGCCTAATATAGATAGGACATATATGGATATAAGAATAAAATGCATAGGGAATTCATTGTTGGGGATCATGTTTACCTTAGAGTTAGGCCAAGGAAGGGTTCCTTGAAGCTTGCGAGTTGTGCCAAGCTGTCACCAAGATATTATGGGCCATTTGAAGTGCTTTAAAGAATAGGACTAGTTTCATATAGAATTGCATCGTCTGCTAACACTAGAACTCATAATATTTTTCATGTTTCTTTTCTTAAGAGATATGTACATGATCCTAACCATGTAATTGATTGGGATGTGATTCAGGTGGAACCTGAGGGAGAGTTCCAAACTGAGCCACTAAGCATCTTAGAAAGGAAGGTAGCATTGCTTTGAGAATCGGGAAATCGGATAGGTAAAGGTGCAATGGAAGCACTTTGGTCCCAATAAGGCTACATGGGAGTTGGAGGATGCCATGAAAGAGGCATTCCCATTTTTGTTTTTATTTTGATAAAACACTGAGGATGGTGTTCTTCTAGGGGAATTGTAATACCCCTATTTTTGACTTGGAATGTATTTAACCAAAATTATGTAAATGATGTTAATAACCTAAAATGGATTCCTAATGCGGAGATCAAGGCCAAGTCCCGACTAGTGAATGGTTAGACATCTATGATGTATATATTTTTATTTGGTCCCTATAGTTTTCTTACCATGCCAATTCAGTATGTAAATAATATATTGGAAAATTAATAAAATTGTCCAAGATGGCTACATGTAAAGAAAACTAGAGGGGCTATGATTCCACCAAAGGGAAAGAGGAAAGGGGGGGATATTACGAAACTAAATCCTATGTTTCCAAGTGTCAACCTTAGAAATCATCCAAAATCTACCATGTGCTTTAAATGATCCAATTAATTCCTTTTGATTATTAAACCCAATCATTGAATGCATGTGTGAGGTTTGTGGGAAAAGTCAATTCAAGTAGTTATTGAAGCATGGGTGTTGTGACAATTATGTCAATTGTCGATAATCATTTTCTTCTATAGTCAAAAGCTATGGAAGTTGTCTTTTCACCATCATTTCATATCCCTTTGAGTAAACACTCAATATATCATTATCTCATGCATACTTTCTACAGTACGCAGAGTTTTCTCACTGTTGTTCATGTCCATTACCAGACTTTGCATAACTCATAAATTTGAATTTGGAGACAAATTCTAAATTTTGGGAAGGGAAATTAGATGGTTGTAGGTGATCACAGAGGTTGGGAAAGATAGGAACCCTTAGCCATGGATTTGTTAGCCATGGATTTGTGCTACTTTTGGATGCTTGTGAATCCATAATTTGTGCTACAAAAGTTTCTCCAACAACATACAATGGATTGGACTCTTACTGCACACACTAGTAAGCACTGTAAGGGTTTGATTTCCTGAGGGACCTGTGGATCAGTGAAGGGAAATTCCTTCCTTGTGTTGTGTGGGGTAGTTAGAAGGAGTGACATGGTTGTAATGGTTGAGTGAGATATTTGTAGAGATCTATATGCATTTTAGCTAAGCATAGAGAGAAAAATGGGTTGTGGGATGAGTGAGAGAAGCCTGTAGGTGTTTCCTTCACCTTGGTGGCCTCATAGCCTAGCTTGGGGGTGGCCTCTCAATAGAAAGAGTATATGCTAGATAGAGTGCCTACAATTGGGTGGAAAATCGCTCTTACACAATTAGTTGCTTGTATATTCTTTGTTAAAGATAAGTATTCTCTTTTGTGTTTGAATTTGCAATGTGTATTTGATGCATGTACTAATTATGATTGCATGTGCATGTTATGTGTGCGGAAAAAGCTTTTTTCCACTCGGTATTTTTCATTTACGGATATGCACACATGTATATACTATTATGAATTCATAATTATGGGTTGAGGGAAATTTAGAAGCCCATATTTAGTTAATGTCACCCCTAATAGTCAAATAGAGGGATGGGAATGTCACGCCCAAAAATGCAACAATAGGAAAACTTGTTGAAATAATAAACCAAACCTTAAAGCAGTTTGAGGATATTAGTCTACTTCACGTCAAGAGAAATCTAAACCAAAAGGGAGATTGTCATGCAAACTTGGCATGCCAACTACCCACCGAGATGCTTCAAGTGGAGGGGGACTCTTATCTTGTTCTCATCCCCCAATGTTTGATCGATCATTTACTAAGCCATCATGGAAGATTGAGGTGGCATCAAGTTGATAATACAAGTTAGGTGCACCTTCCAAAATCAACAAATGGTTTTCATGACTCCCTTTTGCATGGTTCCCTCATAAGTACAAAAGCATGTCTGGATAACCAATACTTCCAGAAGTTGATCATAAAAAAGGATTTGGGAAGGAGTTTAAAGGAGATGAGGTTAATTCAAGAAGGTGGAAAATTAATTTGAGTTTGATAGTTGATAACAGGTGGGAAACTCCACTAATTGTCATGGAATATGGAAATCAGACAAGGGTGGCCTAGGAAACCCTTATAGTGCAGTTTGGTCTAGGTGTGAGCACATAATTGATGAAGTTCAAAATTATGTAGGGTATTTCTCCATTCAATTGGATAACCAGAAGAGGGATTTGGAAAGGAGGATCGAAGGGGAGATCCATTCTCATTGCAGTCGCAGAATCACTTAGTCAGACAGCTAGAGAAGCGAACTAACTAAAACATGTTAATGGCCTATGATATCCAAATTCTGAAAGGGAAAATCAAGGAGTAGGAGGACCATTCTCACAATACGCGGGGTGAAATTAAACACTTGAGAAAATATTTGGCTCCCTGAATCTGCAAGGTAAAATCAATAGTTGAGGTTTCAGTGGAGGAAATAATGGATCAATGCTGCACTCACTTGCAATAAAAGGATGATAGTGCATGCTAGTCAACAACTCCTATAGAGATGAGTGGAAACACGAGTTCTAAAAACTACCATGTTTTTCTCTAATTTATGTATTGTAAAATCAAGCTTCTAGGAAACTCTTTTATCAGAATTTATACCACTTTAGCAAACAAAAGAAATAATATGAACAAGAGTTAGTGAAACAAATAGACACCAAGAACTCTAGTTTTTGGTTGTTAGAATGGCCTTTATTTTGTTATTTTTGTTTTAATGGCTAAACATTTTAGATGCATCCCATATTTTAATAGAAACTCTTTTCTCAATTCTGATTTAAAAAAAAATGATACAAAACAAAAATTTCAAAATGAAGTTAATTATTTTGATTTCCAAAAACGTTCCTTCTACTTTCAGATCTTCTTGTGTTCAATATGTGCTTTCTGGGTGTACCTTGCACTACTATCATCTGTTCGTTGGATTTGTTCATTTGTTTGTTTTTGGATGACCTAAAATTTGATATTTAGGCTTGCTGAGTGGGACTCGCATTACTTGTTACCAACAACCTTTAGTTACTTACTTACCCTACCTCATACCCAACAACCTGGTGCTTCAGGTAGGAATCTGGGATAGGTAAATATTTTGGGAATTTCGTCACTATAGTAATACTCAATCGAGAGTCATACTCCCATAGGAGTAGCTACTAAAAAAAAGTTCAAGCCCTGAGTGCACCATTACAAGGGACCTATCCCAATAGAATACTTGTTCGGCATTGATCACAGTGATACAACTCTCCATTAATATTTATTCTAAATCCTGGATCATCTCCTAGTAAACAACTTACATAATAAAACTCCTTGTGAAGCACTGATCGTTGTAGTGTTACTCCCAAGTAATTCTTTTTGGGGTAACCCATAGAAGCCATGAAATTCAAAATCAAGTTAATTATTTTGATTTCCAAAAATGTTCCTTCTACTTTGAGATCTTCTTGTGTTCAATATGTGCACATAATACAAAATATGAATAAGACAATTAAGCTTAACCATATCTCCCTTTTTATTTAGTATAATACAATTGATTACTTAATGGATAAACAATAATAACACTAATCACTAACAATATAATAATTAGTATTATTTAGTTCACCTTATCTTTATTTCACTACCATTAAACACCTTCATATGAGAAGAAAAGAAAATATGAACGTCGTCATACTAAAATACTTAATAAATTTAATATTAAAAACTAAACAAAATTATTAAATACTTATTTTAAAAATATTTGTTTATTATTATTATTGATTGTATTAAGTAACTCATCATGCATGAACATCATTATAATAAAAAAATTAAAAATTTCAATATTAAAACATAAACAAAACTAATTGATTTTTGAAATTATTTGTTCTTTTATTATTATTATTATTTATTATATTAAGTAACTCTTCTATACATAGAATATTATGTTTTAATTTATTTATTTATTCACAATAGTTTATTTATAAATAAAATTTATTTTTTAGGAAAAATATTAAATCAATAAAAAATTGACAAAAATTAAATAAGATATAGGAAGGTGCTCAATTCCCAAATTGAAATATCGATTAGGATTTGAGTTAAGGATTTGAGTTAAATAAAATAAAATAATTGGAGAAAGATATATTAATAAAGTATGTAATATTGTATTTATTATGCATATGTGTATAATTTTCTTCTTGCATATTATCGTTATGGTGTAGAGAAATCTTTATATAATTATTTTATTTAAAGGAAATAAAAAAAACTAGTTACTCATGGGTTTAGGAAGGGTCTTCGATAACTAAGCATAAGCCTATGCATTCTTGTAGGGAATTATGGTTACTTCTTCATCAAGAGCAAGGAAACTAATGGTGGTTGAGGACTTTTCCATGATCATATAATACATGCACTTTAATACTCCCCTCAAGGGTAGCTCCTTGGCGCATATTATTAAGAGAATAAAGAATAAATGCAAGGTTTAGGGGAGATTTGATTCTCACATTCTCTGCTCAATCAACACTGATGCTAATCAACTTGTCAACTTAGCCACTTGTTGGAGGAAGGAATATTGAAAAATAATGGGTATTTTACCTTCAAACCCATCCTTTAATCACCATTAATGCTCATGCATACAAATTTCACTATGGAAGGCCAATGTCACATTGACATTAATGCTCTTAAGAGAATAATGGGCATAGCATTTAGGATATCCTGACCTTCACACATGCTTTAGGCTCAACAAAATTTGAGTTATCAAGCAATGGGATCCAAAAATGTGGATGCATTTGGGATTTGTCCTTGTCACTAGTCTTGTATATGCTTCCATACGGTAAGTTTCACTTGGTCTCAAGCTCCTACACTACTTTCTACATTAATGGATTCAGGTCTCGAGACTATTTTCTATGTGGTTATGTGTATTGATCTTGATAAGGTTTGTCTTGGGGAGTGTTGATCTATGAGAGTCTACTCCTTATTTCTCTTCAGTAGGCTTTTAGGACCACTTCAATTTCAGTGGGTATCATCGAAATTGGAAAATATTTTGTCAAATTAGAATGGCTTGTGATTCTTCCTAGTCTTAAGGGTCCTTTCTTATTGGGGTTTTGGTTTATCCTCTGTCTTCAACTTTGGGATTTGATTGACTATTCACTCACCTCAACCATGGGAGACATTTTTGTGTGCAACATGGACACTAACCTCCCCGCTTTCCATCAACACATCTAAGAAATAAGAAGGTTTATAAGAAATCATAAAGACCTTATTAAGGGAAATAACACCTCCATATTTTCAGTCGCAACCAAGACCCTGTCATGAGCTTGAGCACCTAAAGACATCTCAAAATGTAGTAATAATGAGTATATTATGGCAACAGAGAAAGAAAATCCAAGATCTGGAAGAAGACTGTACTTAGTTGAAGGCCATGGTTATAGAGCTAAGCAAAGGCTCCTATATTATTTCAAACCATTTCTCAGTGGGATCCATTCCAATGCACAGGGGAAACATGACATAGTATACCAGGTCCAAGATGACACAAAGTAGACAAGATGGAATAAGATCCACTAGACTATTCCTAAGACGAAGTGATAAGAAAATTGTTTTCTCTTAAAAATATGTTTATATGTTTTGCAAAAGTTAGTTTCTTTTAGGTGTTTTGGTAAGGGTCACAACATAATTTCAACCCAAAATCCGACACCTTGCATGTCTGAAATTTGACACTTCTTTGTCTCATTTTTGACAGATGCACTTTTTTTTGGTGTCGGTGGCATAACGTCGGATCTTTGACAGTTTGCTAATGTGGGTCGAAGATTCGACAGATCATTGTGTTGCATATTCGACCATTTTTCCTTTTGAAGTGGCAACCAAAATTGTATAAACCATCGGACAGACATGTCGGAGTAATGGAGGTGTCGTCGATTTTTAATCCAGACACTGTTGAAAATCCGACGCACTCCGACACTAGAAGAGTCAGCCTTCCGACGCAGTCTGACACTTTAACCGTCAATCGTCCGACGGGCGGAAGCGTCGGACTCATGACACGGCCATCGGATAGGTTTACCGGAGTGTCAGAAGAACGTCAAAAAAGCGACGCCTGTTGATGGATTAAAAAAAAAAAATCCAAAGATTTCACTTACGGCCACATGGTTTCAGCCTAGAATTTGACCACTGAAGGAAGCCTGGTAGCAAACTAGAGGATTCTATGTCAAGTATATATTTCATCCTTGCACATATAGTTATCACAACTACTTTACTCTTAACTTTACTTTTCGCAAAATAGAAAACCCAATATCCTTAAGAGAAGCACCCTCCTTTCTATTTATAGAATAAGGAAGAGAGTAATTACAAGTAAACCCCGTACTAGGTCTACAAGTGGACCACTTAACAAGACAAAGTCCAATCTAACCAATCCATGAACACTTTAAGAGAATGTTCCTTAACTAGAGACATTACATGTGCTAAGGGTAGGTGATTACAACACAACTTCTGCCTACACACTTCTCCAAGTAACTCAGGTAGTGTGACCCACATGTACAAAGGTCACGTAATCCCATGCCCACATGTTCCAACTTACCCACTTAGAAATGGCCTATGTGACTTGTCTTTCGAGAGAGTCGAAGAAAGGTTTCTTGCAATCAAGTTTTCCTAGTTGAACACAATGCAGTGCTTCTCTGGGTGAGACTATTAGTTGGAAAGTGGAATGAAGCAGTCCCCATACACTGTCTGTGTCCATGAATAAAGTTCTAAAGGGTGGCTTTTTATAACATGATTAAGATTAAATGGGTCTAAATAATTGTGTTTATCCTTCATATGCATTGTGCTAATTGTATAAGTATCTGCATAAGTTTCTCCCTGTATAAGAAAGAGCTCTCATGCAAAGAGTGCTTTACATCCCCAATCTTAATAAGTGATGATGGAGGACACTGAACCTATAGACTCTCTAAATAGAGGGGACCAAAGGAAACGCCTAAGATAAAAAAATAACATAAATAAACTTGCTGAACAAGAGGCATTCAATACTTTTAGAATAGTCTAGCTTTGCTCAAGGAAGGGATATAGAATAAGATTCAATCCTACAAATACATAGCCACTTCATATAGCAAAGAGACAAAGAAACAACAGAGTATGTTACCTTAAATCATTATTAATAATGTACAGTATATATTTAACTTCACTCTTGCAAATTCCAAACAACCAAGGTAAGCACAGATTGTTCTTGCTAAATGAAGTGGCTAGATAATAGAGGGGTCAAAATTTATAATGATGGTCAAAAACCTATCCTTGGTTGCAAAACAATACAGGAATTTTAAGAGGTAGAGAAAAACTTCTAAAGGATTCAAGAACACAGTATACATTGGGGCCCTGAGATGTCCACTCTGTGGATCAATACATTCATTGTAATAGACTAAATAATAAACTCCTTTTCTAATTAAATATAGAATTGAGTGAAAATCCAGCAACAGTCAGCAAGCATAAGATGCTAGTATATTAGATAAGAAAATTAACATACATCACTCATTTTCATTCCATGGTGCTTAGCCTGTTGTTCGATGAAAGGTCAATCAAAGAAATCTCCATTATACGTGACATAAATCCTAGGCTTCAATTCTTGCATGTGATTGAACCACCGCCTAAGAAGCTCTGTCTGGAAAACATTACAAACTTCCAGGGGATCAATACTTGTTTTCAGAATTATAGTCTTAGGGTAAACAATAAATGGCAGATATACCTCATTTGGCACATTTGCTATTTTGAAATTTCCTTCAAATTTTGGTTTTGGAGTGTACTCCAAGTCTTCAATGCCCCATCCCTACACACTCAGGAAACAAACGAAAAGGAATTGGAAAACTAAAGAAGAGCAACGATGTTCATAACAATCAATGCAACATCAATCTGCAAACAATAAAAATCCCAAAACATAGATGAAAGAAATCCCAAAACAAAGGATGGGCTGACCAACGGGCATAACACAAGGCCAAGTGTTTTTACCTCTCTATTTTTAATAAGATAGCCTTGCCCATCCACCATGTGTGAAATCATCATTATCATGCCATATTCAGTATCAGGGAACTTCAAAGGAAGCTTGGTTGTCTCTATATCAAAAGTACACACACGAACTTCAGCTCGTTGAAGAAGATCTGCCCTATTTTCCAAGGTAACCTTTGAAGAGTCCACTTTAACAGTGTACCATTGTCCACATCTTGCATCTGTAGGATTGCAAAATCCATAAACAAGTAAAGAATGAATGTTAGTTTTTCGATATATAAAAACTGTTGCTACAAAGGCTGTTGAATGTGGACTTATGATGTAGAGACAAGCCATTCTTTGTACAAAAGCATCTTGAAAACATTGAATGTGGACTTATGATGTAGAAACAAGCCATTATTTGTTCAAAAGCATATTGAAAACATAAAATGAAGACATGAGTGTGTTGCGAAAATAAATGCATCTTGCTACAATTGACCAAGTATTCAAACAATCTATCTCTGAAGCTATCATGCCCAACCATTTATATAAACATGTTATATAACATCTATCATTTACTAATTCAATTCAAGTAACTGAGTTCTTTGAAATCCTCAAGCAACTGTAACTAAGTTCTTTAAAATCCTCAAGCAACATTAAATGACACTCAATTGCTTAATCTAATCAAGGAATTTAAAATATAATGATCTAACATAAATTATGTAAGCAAAAAATTATAATTAGTAAGAATATATCACTTGATAAAACATGGATAACCAAAAATACTATGTATATAAGGCCATTGATCTAATCAAAACTCCATTTCTTGCCTCTTAACTATGGAAATGTTTCTCAACGCTATTTGTAACAAGTTCCAATGGAGGAGTCAAATAGCAATAGTGAAAATTACACAATAAAAATATATAAATAGATGTTTTTTAATGTATTCTTCCTTACCATTCATTGAGCTCCTCTCTGTTTCGAGAATAATTTAATATTCTCTACTAAACAGGACCAACCACATGAAGGTGGAAGCTCTTATGGCCCCTCCCCCCTTCACATCACTCTCAACTCCCCAAACCCAATGCCTATACTTGCAAATAACAATTTATTTCACTATTCCACCATGCAAATAACAATGCATCTACAATGCAAATTATTTCACTCAATAGTTGAAAAATGCTTTCATTAAATCATTCTTTATAATATTCATTAAACCATTCAATCATTCAACAACTGAAAAAAACATTCATTAACTTAATCATTAAAACATTAAAACATTAATTTAGTCAATGGTAGAAAAAAAAATCAGTAAACAATTCAGTAAAGCATTAATTCATAAAACAGAGGAAAAAGCATTAATTTTTTTTTTATAAATAAGAATTACTCAAAATTTGTTTAGTCACTTCCTTTTTACTTTTCTTCTCTTTAAATATTTAGTTAGAGTCACATCTTTGAGAATCTGATCATCGGTATCCCTTCTAGTCTGCTCGCAAGGTTGAACTTCATGCGAGGGGCGATGAATTTCTGCAATAATGTCAAAATCTTTCATTAATATATTTATATATTGATAAATACAAGTAATTCATTAAAAAAACATTATGAATGTGTGTTTTTCCCTGCCATGTGCACATCAACATGTTCAACATTATCTCGTACTGGCCCAACCTGTTCCGTTTTATGATTTGCAACTACATGCTCTGTAGTTGATTTGTCTAGAATTAGAATTAATGTTCATCATTTGCAATGGTCTATAAAAAATAGTAGCACATTAATAAATTCATTACTAGGATGAAAAGCATGATCTTCGTTTGGTTGGTCATGTACTTCATCGTCGACATGAATGAGATCGTTACTTTCCTGCACAAAAAGGAATAAATAATTTACGTTAGTTTATTTATAAGGAACAAATTGCATGAGCATTAATAAATTATCATTAAACTATACAGTTTTCACATACCTGGGCACCAGATGGATTAGCAGAAGATCGTGCAGTATTCACAGACAAGCTTCTCCGGTGTTCAACAACAGTGTCAAAGCCATGTTCGAAGCCAAGCTTCATGTAATCCACACTGGGCAATTATTTGAACCAGTCGGCCTTCATATTTGCATGATGTCATTAATTTTAAATCCTTTTGTCAGAACAAAACAAAAATAATAATCTGTATGATATTTGGATGTGGATTCGGGTTTTGCGATACTTACATATTGGGCCGCCAAGTTGGAGTAACCACCAGGCCCAAGCTTGTGTTGGACAATTTTTTCAATTCTTGCCTTTGTGGCCTTAGATGTGTCCGACATCCTAATTAAGTTTTTAAATACATTAGTCTATGTACCAAAATTGATATAAAAACTAGTAATAATAAGGCTTACCACTACATTTTGGAATGAATTGCATACCTCCCTGTTCCACTTGGTGGTATCTTTCCTGATTTTCTCAGGCCTTTCTATTTTCCATCTTCCACCAGGGCTTTCCACTTCATAGATGGAATCATTGGAGGGCGCTCATGCATAGGGTTATTTTCTAGGTGAACCCTATATTGGTCTCGAACAATATTTATATGTTTTCCAGCCTTTTGTAGTACCTTCGATGTATCAAAGGTATCTTTTTTGAACAGATTAACCAAGCGATTAATCAGATCATCCTTTAAAGATTTTGGTTGCTTGTTCCACATTGTGTGGATGGTGGGCTCGAAGATCTCCAAGGCCAAATAATTCATGTGTTTATAAAATATATCATTTCCTGCAAAACATTATTGCCATCATTAGTCAACATTAGAAAATATTATCGGTATATTAGACACAAATTATAAAAAATAAATTGAACAATCTATAATGACATGGAATCCTCTCTATCTTTATTGGAAGCAGTTCTTCATTCACCAAAAATGTACACTTTATTGAACTCGAAGGTTGGCTGGAGTGGAATAATAAGTACAGGCCTCCTCCTAAGGCCGGGTTTAATGGCCATGCTGCGAACACACCTAGCAGCTCTTCATCTGGCAGAGAAACCAGAACCCTACTCTCGGTTCCAACTCTCAAATTTTCCAACGTGTTCTGCACTATGTTCGGGGACGGTATACCGGTAATTTCCGGTGAGGAGAAGATGTTGAGCTCTTGCTGCCATGGGTCAACAGAGTTGTCTGCCATGTCTACCGGACCTACTCCCAAATTCACAAAAACCTCCAATTTGAACTGAACTGTCCAAAACAAAAACGAGTCGCGACAATGTCCAAATACACTTGTCATTTTTTATTATATATTATTATATATTATATGTAGTTTATTATTATTTTATATTATATGTATTTTATTTTTATTATATGTTATTTTATATTATATAAATTGCCATAATAGTATTAGGATATTTTTATTATTTTTTTATTAAGCATTAGTTTCGAACTAATGCAATGATTAGTTTCGAACTAATCATTGCTGCTACTGTTACTCACTAGCAGTTTTAAACTAATTTATGTTGTTGTTGCTACTCGCTGAAAATGTTGTTATTACTTGCTAAAACTAGTGTTGTTACTTGTTGATATTGTTGTTGTTATTTGTTGAAATTGTTGTTGTTACTCACCAAGAGTCTTGAAATTGTTTATTTTATTGTTGTTACATGTCTGTAATTGTTATTGCTACGAGCGATAGTAGTTTCTTGACTAACACATTTCATAATTATAGTTAAAGTTATTATTCATGTAAAGTTTTTTTTAATAGATATGTATTATGCAATTAGTATTTGTCTAAGTAAATTATGGATCTCATTAGAGGGTCATACTTCTGCTACTTCCGCTAAGTTTCAGTTGATAAATTATGATGATTTTCTAAAGAAGAACACAAGGGATCAAATTTAACTCACGGGATACCCAAAGCTTGGCTGTTAGAGAAATATGAGAAACTTTTATTTTCCATAAGGAATTATTTTACATGTGAAGGAATATTTGACACAGTGTATCAATTTCACTTCAAATTGTTGTTACATTTAATTGGAAAAACATTTTTAGACATCCCTTTTGATTTGTATAGAAGTCTAGGAAAGATGGAACATAGGTGCAGCCGAAACCTAAGAAGGTAGAACACTAGTTTATTTCATTTTGGATTAGTCAAATTGGTTGTGCTTGAAGAGATTAGGAAAATGAGCAGGGATTATAACATGTTTCTTTTCCTTGTTGGTTATGATCCTGAGGTGCTAGGTGTTCCTTTAGCAAGGAGATGTACTCCAAGCTCAAAAGAAAAAACAACTACTCAAGCAAAGAACATGATGGAGAAAAAGACACGAGTGAGGAGTAGAGAAAGGGTAAGATTCATATGGAGAAAAAACCTAGGGTTGTTATAGATATAGAGGAGAGACCTGAATTTTAAAAGAGTAAAAATAAAATGAAAGGAATAAAGTTGGACTTTTTTGAAGAAAGGGTGGAGGTTAAGAGACCTAGGACTAGATTAGCAACAAAATGGCAAAAGTATGTGGAAGAAGATACATTAGAGACTCCACTTGAGAAATCTATCCAAACAAAGAAGAAAAAACTCTCCAAAGTACAATCATATTAACAGACATAGAGTGATGATCCAGAGGTGAAGAAGGTAAATATACCGTTAAAAGAAGGCCAGTTGATGATTGTTCGTTTGTAAGAAGAAGACATAAAACATAGGTTTGAAGTAGATGGAAGTCTAGACATATATGAAAAAGCTTTGATGGATGTTAGAGGGATGCTAAGGAGAAGATTCCCATTACATAAACAAGTTCAAAATTTATATAAGAATAATAGATCCCTTAAAGCAGAAAACAAAAATATGAAGAAAGAGTTGCAAATGTTGAAAGATGAGGTCAGTGCAGGTAATCTAAGACTTCTTGCTGAGGCAAGAGATAAATTTGATGAAATTAGACCATAACATGCTTAAATTTTAGTATTAGAGCCTTGGAAAAGGTTTGAAAGCGTCCAGACAAGTTTTTGCACAAAAAATGCAGTTTTCATAACTGTTGTAGTGCCAATAGTGTAAAAACAACGAAAATTCTACAAAAGTTCTGAAGGTGAAACTTTTGTAGCACCTGCAGTGTAAAAACAGGGAAAAATGCTACAAAAATTCTGGAAACGCAATTTTGCAGTACTAAAGGCCAGAATTGAATAGGGGACATTGCAGAAGTTTCCAATTTTTCTTTAGCTCAGCTAATAGGTCAAAGATTGACTTTTATATGGATAGATTTTCACCAAATCAGTATGAGAATCGTGTTTGTAAATATTTTTCTTTCGAATTAACTAAGGGGTTTAATTTAGGGTTTAGTTCTAAAAGTTAGGGGAGTAGTTAATGTATGTTATTTTGTAACTATTCCTAACATACACAACCTTGAAAGGAAACATCTCGATGGAATAATGATAAGTCTTATAAACAAATTACAATTAAATGTAAATAATCTTCCCATATATTAAAGACACCATCCACATCTTTCTTTTGATAGATTTAATACAAACAATCTATCACTATGAATACAGTAATAAAAATCTCCTAACCAAATACTATACTTTTACTTTTATAATAAATTGCTATTGGATTCATTATTGTTTTTCATAACTTAAATTTAAAACCCATTACTCATTATAAGCCAGTCCAATGGCTCTATATCCTTAAGGAGTCTAATATGATCTCAAATAATTAATTCATAGTTGGAAAATAATTAGTTCACACTTGAAAACTAAAGACTTATTCCTAAATCATATCTTTTGTGAGATATAGTTCATGTGGACAGAGTTCTTGAACTCTGTCCTCATGGATAGTTTTTGTTTGACGATGATATTAACAGGACTTTGGGCACGCATCCTAGTTTGTCACCCCAATTTTCCTAACCCCAATTCTTGAGGGTTTTGGCATTTAATTATTGACCTTAGACCCTTCCCGTAATGGTTGTCTCTGCTGTATTCTCCAACTTGTTAAGGTGTATAACTACCCCAACCAAGAAATTGTTTGCTTTGCCTTGGTTTTTTAAAAGTCGCTACTTATTTCAACTTCTTTGTTCCCAAATTTGTGTCCCCGAATTAGCGTGTTTTTCAAGGTCCTGGATTTGAGAGGATCTGTTCCCTATGGTATATTTTTGATTGATCCAAGGTCGTTCCCTAGATATGGTACCGCTCTCTGCCTTAATACCTGCTCTTTATTGGCACCTCCAGAATGGGTACCCTGTGGTGGGGCGGGTGATTGGCACCCCCTTATTACTTTCCTTTCCTGCCTTATGACTTTCCTGAGCTGGAAAGATGAAAGTCAACCCCTACCCCTTATTTCTCTTTCATTCTAAAAGATTAAGGGCTTCTATTCCCTGTAGTATCTGACCTTACCGGTTGAATATGAGGATGAACTGGTCTGGTGAATTAATACCTCCTTGTGAAGTAAGACCTCCTCATTGTGGAAGTCTTTATTCCCTTATTATTCCCATAAGATATTTTGACCTTCCTTACCTTAAGAGGGGTTTTACTAGTTGTAGTCAGGGGCCCCAATTTCTTAGTTCTATTTTAACCGTTCGATAGGTTCGGATAATTAGTCTCTTCGAAGTACTTCTTTGATCAAGCCTGTCTGTGCAAAACTAGAGAAATTGCGTAGTTACATATATAGATACGCTACAAAATGAATGATCACTATAATAGTGACTCACAGATACGAGAGGGGGTGAGGCACGAAGCCCTATTCTAAGTTCATGACTCGAACAACAAGTTTCTCATTTGTAAGGTAAGAAGGTTTGTAAATTGAATCCCTGAATAACCCACTAAATGAGGAAGGGGCTGTCTGCATTCAAGATTGTCTCACAAAGGAGCAAGCATCACAGTGCACACAAAAAACCCTTGTCACCCAAAAACCCTTGTCACAGGATGCCCAAAAACCATTGTCACAGCATGCCCAAAAAAAGGAGGTCATGATGCTTACCTGTTGAGCCATGAGCTCCAAATCCAAAACTGGAACTCCAAAACGTGAACCATGTGCTCCAAATTTGTACCGTCAGCTCCAATTCTCAAGAATGAGCTCCAATTATCAACGGTGAACTCCAATTCTCAACCTCGACCTCCAATTATCAACCATGAGCTCCAATTCTGAACCCTGTGCTCCAGCGGACCTACTCCCAAATTCACAAAAACCTCCAAATTGAACTGAACTGTCCAAAACGAGTCGTGACAATGTCCAAACACACTTGTCATTTGTTATTATATATTACTATAGATTATATGTTTTTTATTTTTATTATATATTATTTTATATTATATGTATTTTATTTTTATTATATGTTATTTTATATTATATAAATTGCCATAAAGTATTAGGATATTTTTATTATATCCTAACTTGAATAAAGAACCTTCACATTAATGAGGGAAGAACCATCTACATAACGACACATCCCTATCTTGGATAAATGAAAATATATCTTTGAAGGATGATTGAAAAGTTTAGCATGTGAGCATGGTGGTGATGATGATGATGATGATGTTGATGATGATGATTATGATTATGATGTTCATGTTGGTGATGACAACGATGACGATGTTGTTGATGATGAGGATGATGTTGATGATGTTGTTGATGATGATGATGATGTTGATGATGACGACGACAATGATGATGATGATGATAATGATTGTGATCTTGATGATGACGAGGATGATGATGACGACAACGACGACGATGATGATGATGACGATGATGATGAAGATTATGATGTTGATGTCGATGATGACAATGATGATGATGATGGTGGTGATTATGATGCTGATGAAGACGATGACAATGATGATGATGATGATGCTGATGAAGACGATGATTATGATTATGACGATGATCATGATTATGATGATGATGATGATTATGTTGATGATGATCATCTTGATGATGATGATGATGATGAAGATGATGATGATGTTGATCATGACAACGATGACGATGATGACGATGATGATGAAGATGATGATGGTGGTGATGTTGATGATGACGATGATGATGATGGTGATGAAGTTGTTGATGATGATGGCGATGATTATGATGTTGATGAAGACGATGATGGTGTTGATGATGGTGATGATGATGGTGATGATGATGATGATGATGATGATGAGTATCATCATCATGAGGAATACGGTGATGATGACGACGATGATGATGAAGATGATGTGCCATATGTATCATCATCTGTGTCAACATTGTAAGGATTGGCCATATCATCATCATCATCATCATCATCAGTTACACTCATCATGTCATCATCGAAATAACCTTCATCGGCATTATCTGCTACATCATCTGATTCAACTATTCCTTGGACATCTTCTATTGGATCATCATCGTCAGCTAACTCAAGTTGATCATGCTATTCGTCATCATATTCTTCTTCCAGAGAACCCTCTTCATTACCATCATCTGGGTTATACTTTACCGGCATTCCCCTTGGATCGTGTCTCACAACAAACGACCAACCCGCTTTACCTAGAACCTCTGAGTAAAATACTTATTCACATTGGCTTGGAAGAACATAGGGCTCTGTTCCTGGCTCAAACAACTTTGTGTTTACCATGGTAAATCCATTATCATGTTCAATAATAGTTCTATCGGGATCACATTAATTCAATCGTAACCTGTACCATTTGACAACGAATAGAACTACCTTAAAGGATTTAAAGTCACACTGTATAATATCTTCCAAATACCCATAGTATCAATTTTTTGAGACTTTTGGATGTCTGTCAGTTCTAGATGAAACATTGGTAATCTCAAAGACATCCGAAACCCCAGAATCTGATGTTTTATTTGTTTCATCCAGTTTTTTGATCCAATATCTACCTCCATTGCAGACCATAGCCTTATGGTGTTTAACCTGCAATAAGCAATACACGAAAAAATTACACAACCAATCAGTCCTTATGCAACAATACATGGAAAAAAAGAACATGTACGTCAATAAGTAATTTGCAAAATAAAAGATTTAGAGGGATATTTGATGAATTATATACTTGCCATTTTATCTTTTACACCATATGCCAAATCGATTTCCCTTTCTGTTAGATTGTTATCTCCATTGCGTTGTAGTTCTTTTACCAATGAAGCCACACCTTCCCATGATATTCCATGACCCGATTGTGCGCATTGTTCAATCCATACCTTCATCCAGTCAAGATTGTTTGCGATGTATAAATGAATTGCATCCCATTCTCGACCAACTGTTTAATGACAATAACCATTAAAATCAAAGAAAGGTGTAAATATCCTGAACAAAGACGTATATGCTCTTAATTGAAGCAATTATGACTAGAAAATACAATTAGAATATGAAGGATATAATAAAAATCCACTAGCTAATAATTACCTTTCAACTTCCTCAATATACCTTTCCCATTCAGTTGCTCCCCTTCAAATTTGTTATTTGAGTCCAGATCACAAATGCGACGTAAATTGAGCTTTGATGCTAAAATAGGAAGATATTCACTAACATACAACATGTTTTGGTATACCGTATATCCTTCCATCATAGAACCCTTTGGATGTGCTAGTTGTCTCACCAAACCCTTCATAAATTTCAAGTGCCTCTCAACCATCCACATGGACACTGAGTGCATACGTCCACACAACTCAATCTCCTCAACTTGATGTATGAGGTAGTGTTCTTGTGCATTGAAAAATGCCGATGGTAGATGCTTCTGCATTTCACACATGAGACGAGAAATTTCTCTCCTCCGATACTTTATATCTTCTTTATGGATTTCTTTAGATGTCAACCATCTACAAGTGATGCAAACCAATAACGATATTTAACAAAAATAAACATTAAATTACAATATATGCTGAAATAGTGCACAAAAAAAACAAATATAAATTATTATATGGAGAATTAAAGAAACACTAAGCACATGCAAGTAATTGCTAGTTACCTCATGTATTTACCAATATTATATATAACTTGTTTGACATTGTTGTCAAAGTTTTCCGGGAGAGAGAGGTATAACATACTGTATCAATATACAAACCACGCCATTTATTAAAAAAAGAGTATACAAACAAGAAAAAATTATATGGACATAACAATAATAATTACCTTGATGAAGACATGCCAATCATGTGTTTTGACCCCCGCAAAATCACCTTTTTTAGTTATGATATTATTCAAGTTTGCACAAAAATTAGTGGGAAATTTAATTTTCCGCATTATTGCTTTGACAACATTGCTTTGTTGCTCCATAAACATCCATGGAATTGAGTTTATATTAACTTGTTCTCCATTGGTATGAAATTGGATGACGTCTTTCATTGCATGGTTGCTTTCTTGAATGTCTTTGCACACTTTCACAACTTTATCTTTCTCCCTCCTTAGCTCTTGTAGTCACCATAAGGTTTCAGTAACATTATTTCCAATATGCATTGTATCAAACAAATGAGCAATTTGTTGGTGCTCATAATAGGGAAACCTACTGAATTGAATAGGATAACTTTTCATTCCTCATGGAAGACCATTAATTCCTTCATGATCACGATGGAAATCATGAATATTAGTTTATAATTAATAAATTACATCATAAATCAAATATGGCCACTACAACAAACAACTCACAATAAAAATTAAAATACATACAAATTCATATACGATGATCCATACGTACCATGATGACGATTTCTATTGTATTGCATCTTGCAAAGGTGAGGTGTCATTCTCCGTGGTTTTAATGCAGTCTCCTGCTTCCCATTGAAAAGATTTCTTTCAGTTGTTCTATACTTGTGATTCTTAGAGAGGAAATGCCTATACTCATCAAACGCCTCCTTTCTTAAGCTTTTTGAACGACGAGATTTTATCTGAAGACCACAAACTGGACATGCAAATTTACCCTTTTTCTGAAGACCTACAATATTTACATATGGAATATCTATGTCAAATATATTCATTTATAAAATATTCTAACGATTCCATATCATTAAATGCAATTAAAGTGGAACTTAAAATTACAAACCACAAAATGAAGTTAACCTAGGGGCATCGTGTATTGTCCATACAACCATTGCATGGAATTGAAATTGCCTTTGTCGTATTGGTCTAGATATGTCATACATAGTTTTTCCATTCCATAACTTCAGTAGCTCATCTATAAGAGGTTCCATGTATACATTCATATCTTTGAATGGGAACTTACCTGATTCATAATTTGAAGAACATATAAAATATATCATTATGAGAACCATTAAGATATATAAAGCATGCAGAAGAGTAAATTAATAAATATATATATGAAATTAAGATACATATTACGACAAATGAGATGCCACAACTACATTATAAATAAAACAGTTTTCGTCAATAAAACCTGGAATAATCATCGACAACATTATGTGCTCCCTCTTTATTGACAACCATGGAGGAATGTTATTGTTGATAACAAAAATAGGCCACACCATGTAAATGGATTTCATTTGTGAAAATGGATTAGCACCATCTGCTACCAGGAATCCTAAGATTACGTGGTCCTTCTTTAAAGTGAGGCCACTTTTCCTCAATATCTCTAAAAGCAGTACCATCTGTGGGTATTCGGATAACATCATCTTGACTTCTGTTCCTGGCATGGTAATCCATAAATTGTGCTATGTTTTTGCACCTGAACAGTCGTTGCAAATGTGGAATGATGGGAATATAACGAAGAACCTTCTGAGGCACCTTTTTTGTTACTTTATCTGTACGATATCTACTTACATGACATTCTAGACATTCTGTTGCAAATTCATGCTGATTATAATATATAACATGGTCATCGGGGCATGCATGAATTGCTTCATAATGCATTCCAATCTCTTTCATGATGGAAGATAAATCTTGATATGTGCGAGGTAAAATATTTGATGGTGGTAACAAAAAGTCAGCTATCAAGCTACAATTTTTTTTTGTTAATGTAATAAATAAATAATATTAACGAAACAAGCTTCATCCGTATGATGATCAATAATGAGTTAACAATACAATTATTAGACGAATACAAATAAACTTTATCACGATCATACAATTATTAGATACCTTAGCATATGCTTGATTGCAATGTTTGAAAGACCATTCATAACCTTCAATTTCATTATCAACAATATAGTAGAGAGAAGATTTGTTTTGGAGCCTTCATAAAGGGGTTCATATGCCTTATCGAGAAGAGGTATATTGTGAACATCATCAAAGTCATCATCATTTTCATTATCAACATCATTGTCATCCATTCTAACGTTAAATGAATCATGGATCAATGTATTTGTACCATCATCTTCAATTACATCATTGGCATGATAATCTTATTCAATATGATCATTCACTTGTTCTCCATTAAACATACACGCTCCATGATCCTGATCCTTAACTTGTTTTGAAAGCACTTCCTCTGGACGACATGCTATAGGGTGTCTTTCCTTTAATATAAATACATGGAAACATCAATGGATTTACATTAATATATGAAAAAAAAAATACATACAATTACCAAAAAAACCGAATATAATAATGTTTATAATGCTAAACCTACAAATGAACGATATTCGTTCCCCCCCTCAGTGTGTCCATGTTCCCTGCAATGTTTTGTGGCTGTTGAGATCAATATTCTTCTCCTCTTAAATCCCCTGCATTGAGTACATGGATAGTAACATTTGCCATCACCCCTTCGTTTCGCTACATCCCATAGTCTAGCAAGCAATTGTTGGTTGTCTTTGTTTGGATCTGGAATATTTAATCTATTTGACATTTTGTCATAAACTTCGTTAATGAATATAACCAACTGTCTTAAAAAATCAAGTTCCACGCATCAACCACGCATCAAGGTTTTGTCAAACGGAGAGAAGTCGAAGAATAAAAAATTCCCGGCAAACTGTCTATTGATGAAAAAAAAAATTCCCACAACCGCCCGTTGATGAATAAAACTATTCCTGAAAACGTCCGTCGAGGAACAAATAATTTTCGCAATCGTCCCTCGCTTCTATAACAAACATGTCGAAATGTTTAAAACAATTTATATTTATAATGGACATGCGTCGGATATTCGACGCCTTGAACATAGTTACCGTTGAAAGTATGGTACCATAAAATTTAAAATCATGTAAACATTAATTTTTTTTTATAAAAAAATCTATACTGACCGTCGGATATCCGACGCTTATGGGTCGGAATTCCGACATTTTTTTTGGTTCACAGACGTCGAAGATCCGACACGGAAGTGTCGGATAACCGCCACTAGAAGAGTCGAAATTTCGACGTCGATCCGACAAGGAAGTGCCGGATAGCCGCCACTACAAGAGTTAGAATTCCGACTCCCAAGTGTCGGATAATCGATGACGCTTTAAATATTTTGTTGTCGGCAATTTGTTGATTGATTGTTGTTCGACACATCCGTGCGAAATGTCGGATGACGTCGGATTCTGTCGTCGGATTTCGGGTTCAAATCCTGTTGTGGGTATATACTACTAGGAATACCTTCTTTTGTTATGTATTTATTATTACTAAGCTTCATATGATAAGATAGAATAACATGATAGGAACAGATATTTTCTTGAATTACTACATGCTCTTAATATTTGTGTATTATCTAGTTGTTAAACTTAGCTACAACACCCTTTAATAAAAACCATAATCCACTTTTGTTATAGTCAGTTAGTCAGTCCATCAGTCAGTCGGTCGGTCGGTCGGTCAATCAGTCAATCAGTCGGTCCATCAGTGAGTCAGTCGGTCCGACCGTGTTAGTCAATTGGTCGGTCGGTCAGTCAGTTAGTCTGCCGGCTAGCCAGCCAGCCATTTTATGTGTAAATAAAACAATATAAATATAATATAGTTGAAATGATTTATTTATGTTATTTAATATACAAATTAAAAAAATAAGAATAGTTAAATGTTCAATTATTTAATTATTTAATATTCTTTATAGTTAGCATTTAACTAGTTAAACTCTCAAAGTTCTATTAAAATAAAAAATGATATTTATATATAATTATCAATGAAACCTTCAACACTACCCACTATAATCCACAATTGCATTTTTCCATCTCTTCTATATGTAGAAGCTAATATCTACAATTTAAAGATCACTGTAACAATCACATAAGAAAAGCCTTCGGACGCTCCAAAGAAAAATTCATCATCCAAAAGATTCTTAACAAAAACCGTATCACCCAAAAGATTCTCAGACTTCAAGGTAAAGTGTACCCATCTTTCCTACCTCTTCATTCTTCATAGTTATTCTTCAAGAAGGCATGCTATTAATTTAAAACCTAAACCACTCTACATGATCAATGAAAAGTAAAATCATATAATGTTGGTTTGCTTTGAAATTGATCCAAATATTCTACATAATCAATATTTACATGTATAATAGTTTTTTTTAATTCAGAGATTTAAAAAAAAATATTATTTTTTAGAGCATTTGTATCATAAGAATAACATTTTACATTCTTTCAACAATAAATTAAATAATGAACATTACATTTAAATATAGCTATAAATTCTTTTAAATAAACACATTCAACTCAAGATTCAATTACCCATTCTCCTTTAACTTTTAAATCTATAAAAATTAAAATTAAAATGATATAAATCTTGTAACCATACACCTTTTTAATGAGAAAGTATAGCGCATACCTCTCATACCATGTTAAAGAATATGAAAATAATGTAAACACAACATATGGAGAAACATAAAATATACATAATACTAAGTTGTACAGTGTTACTTTATTATATGTGCTCTTTTGCTTCAATGTTGATACAAACTGTTTTTATACAAACACATTTAATTATACAAACACATTTAAGCCAATCTATAAAGGGCCACCAATTTTTTTACATAATTTCAATAATGAGTATCAAATAATTTGAAAGAAAAATAATTGTTTAATTTCAATAAATAGGATTTGAGATGATGATGCCAATCCTATTGGTTTACAAAAGAAAAAAGAAAAATCTTAAATTCAAGTGTCTTTTTCTAATTAAATAATATTTCAAGATTATTTTTTTTAAACAGGAAAAAAATCTTTTAGTATAAATAGATTACATCAAAGCTTGGTTGATAATCTCAAAGGAGATCCAACCAAACCAAAGTTTTAGAGATTTGCATAGTGTTCCCCCTCCCAAAAAAACAGTATCCATAATGACTTTCGAGCAATTTCTTTTCAAAAACAATTTGCTCAAGTTTACATTTATACAAAAAGAAAGGTTCTTCTTTTTCAAACATTTTACTATGCTCCATATTTCCAAAATTATCTTTGAGAATTATACATGTATTGAGGCATATTTTCTGATTGAAACCGATTTATAACAATAAATAACTAACAGAAAAACCTTTGAGCTTTTCACCAGATGGGGCTTAAGTCATGGTACCTTTCTTTTCTTCTTCTTCATCATCAAATTCGATTATGTGGGGTAACTGTGGTGTACTGCCTAGCTCCTACCACTGCATGGTGCTGTTTAAGCACATTTTCCTCATTAGAATATATGTTTTCTTGTCAATGAATTTCATCTCCAGTCGCATGTGTTTACATGGCTTAGTAGCTTCCTTCCATTCTGTGAAGTCCTCTTCGAGCTTGGTCTTGCGTTGATCCTTTTCTACATAGGCTTTTCCAAAGAGGGTTTTTATCAACCAATCCATATACAGTGGGCAATGGTAGAGTGTCATCCTCACTCGTGTGTCTCCAGGTTCCATAACCCAATTGGCCAAGTCTTCAAACTCGTTGTTATGCAGGTAAGTATTACAATTGTCTCTCTTTTTTCCTCCTCCTAAGCAATGTACCACTTAACCTTCCTAGGGGTGCTTTCATGGTAGTGTTTAGATGCCTTTATTGCTCTGTTGAGAATCTGGGAGTGTAGCATCCTTTGCCACCTTTTCTTTTCCTTTGTTATTTCCTATATTTTCCATGTCCTTCCCCTAAGCTTTCAACCAAACACCTTGTGTAAAGCATCCCCAATAGGGTCGAAGGAAACAAAGCCTAAACCAACATATTCTGAACCAACCCAAACACCTTGTAGGTTTATTCTTACAGAGCTTAAACCAAATACCTTGCAAAAAGAAGCCCAAACAAAGATGAGACCAATGGAGCAGGAACTGGCAAATTCGAGTCCCATAAAGCCTAGACCAAACACTGCTACAGATTCCTATCGAAGCCTTGGGAAAATGTGAGTACTCGTTCCCTCCCATGGTTAAAAGACCTTCAACTTCCTTGAGGGATATCACATGACGACACTCTGGACCATAATCACAATTAGATATGGGTACTTCACAGCCTAGATCTCAGTGATCCCTCTCATGCTCAAGTACCTTCCTTCTGTGTGAGCACCTCTGGCCATAATCTCGTTAATGCTCATGTACCAGTTCATTTGTGCTTACAATTTACACCTATCATTTCCTTATAGGTGGTATCGACACATGCCCTGCTCCATGTGTATGCAACAGATCTCTCATTTGTTGTATGTCATCCACATCCTCCACTCATTGTCCTCGGTTAGTCACCCTACTTGGAGGTAGTTAAAGATGGTTAAACCTACTAAAAGTCCTTAATTACTTGTTTAATAAAAAATAATAAAATATATTATAACAATATAACAAGATTTGAATAGATTTTGTCCAAAACTTATAATACGAACTATTTATTAATTAAATCGTTTTAAAATATAAAATTATTGGCGTTAGATAATATATCACTCTTTTATAACGTGAACGGAATGAAATTATTTAGTCATCGTTTTTTTAAATGAGTGAAGTATTTTGTTTAGCTCTAGTTTTTCGTTCTCGTTTATTTTTTATTTTTTTATAATTTGTTCAAAAGGATTAAAGGTTAAAATAATTAAATACGTATATGTTTTATAAAATGAATATGATGAGAACATAAAAAGAATATAAAATTAATTTGAAGTGATAAACATAAACATAAAAACAATATAAGATTAATTTTAAAACCCATGCATGGATTAAGGTCTCTCTAAGATTGTTTAAGCAAATGATGGTTATGTGAATGTGGTATTTTAGAAAAAGTTGAACTAGAGTCAATTGATGGCAAACTTTGGCAAAATGCATGACACCTTTTCCTTTTATTTTAATAACTAAATACTTCTTTAAAAGAGGGAGTTCGAAAGACATTTAACACGGAGAACCAAAACTATAAGGAGAATGATATTCTTTTGGGGTTATGGCAATTCTATGTGCTGAATAACTATTTCACATTTTTCCATAAGTAAATCATTTCACATTTTCTCAAAAGTAAATCAATCTTAGATTTAACACATTTCAAATATAAATATTATATATATATATACCTTTTCAATATAGTTATAAATTATTCTTCTACAAACACATTCAATTCAATATAATTTACAATGTATTCTAACTCACTAATTTATGAAGAGTAAATTAATTAAAACATTATAACTCATTATCTATCCCTATTATGATAGAGTAAGGTTTATAGTTTTATATCATATTAAAGAATAAGAAAAATTATATAAATAAAGATTTATTAGAGGAAATTTAGAGTCAAGATTGGCCTTCATAAAATGTGTTCAATCCAAAAAGACACTTAATTTCAACCAATAAGATTTAAGTTGATGATGTCAACCCATGGGTTGATAAGGCAAACTAAAAAAGATTGCATTGACAGTAGGGAGGTGCTCTATAGCCCAATATGGGATAGATGTTGTTACATAATGTTACGTTACCAAAAATAAAAAGTCAGTATGGAAATTATGTTTTACTCGAGAAGAATTATGTGTAAAGGGTTAATGAGGGCCACAAACATGTTTTGAGCTTATCTGGCTTGTTGTCAACCTCGGCCTCTCTAGGTGTTGGTTGTGTTCTATTGTTAGGGAGTCCTCTGGGTGGTCTCTCTTCAAAGCTCAATGATCATTTAAAAGGTCCTCAGGATCAACTGTCTATGATGTCAGATTTTGAGGGAAGATCTTTTAAAGAGGTTATGTCCAATCCTAAGATACAAATATTTAATATCCCTCCTTTGAATAATACAAGAGTGAAGTTCGCTCATAAAAATGTCGAGGATGATGCGAATAAAGGAGACAATAAAACCAAAAATACCAAGCCTAAAAAATTGAATTTAAGTGCAGGAGAGGGAATGTTAGCCACTGTTGAGAAGAAGCAACCCTCAAGTTAGAAAGTTATTACCACTGAAGGATTCCAATATGTTGAATTCTCAGTAGATAGCTTAAATGGAGGATTTAGAGTCCTTAGAGCAAGTAATCTCGATGATCTTGGGCCCTAATGAAAGTTCTTTCCTTAAATATTAGAGGGGTCAGGGGACCCCAGAAAAAGAATGCCCTCTATTGTATGTTTTCCAATGTTAGGCATGATATCATCTTGCTACAGGAATCTATGGTATCAATGGACAAGGAAATGGATGCCTTGTCTCTTATTTTAGTTGGATGAAATATATGCACTATGGATGCAAATGGCTTGTATGGTGGTTTAATTTCAGCTTGGAATCCGAGGGTGGTGAATTCTAATGCTTCTATTTTTGGTGCAGATCTGCTTATTGAAGGGATTGTCAAAGATTCCTTTAATCCTATTAAAATTCTCAATTGATATGGTCCATATTCAGGGAGGAATGATTTTTTATCTGAATTCAATGAGGAATATTTTTTCAGAAATCTAGGTCTAATTATTGTTAGTTTAACCTTAACTCAGTGAATGAATAATTGAGCTATAATGGTTTATGTCAAAGAAGTTAGTTTTGGGGGCCATGGTATTTGGTAACCCATGATATTGGCCCAAGGTATTGCATGTAATGAATCCTATAAAAAGGCTTGGCATACTCCATTATGACGTGGCTTGGAGGTGAGTGGGTGAGCTCACTTGGCCCAGCTTGGCTGGTTTTGGCCAAGGGTAATGAAGATATTCATTGATGTTGATTTTTCCCATAACGAGGTTTTCCAAGGTAAATTATGTGTTAATGTTGTTTTTTTAATTCACTTTAATATTTGTTTTCTCTCATTAAATATATTTTTGTTAAAATCCTAACAACTAGTATCAGAGCCACAAGAGTGGCTATGGTTTTAAGGATGGAGAGTGATACCAAAATAAGTACATGCAAGGCATGAGGCCATGCTAAAGTTTGAGAAGACCTGCACGATGAAAAAAATAGAACATCAAGTTGGCCTAGATTCTTTCATGAGAGTGGCTTTGGTGTCAAGTGTTATGTAGGTGAAGTTGCAGGGATTTAAAAATGAGTTTCCTATGGTGTTGGAGAAAGCGATGAAGATGCAAGAACGAGATAAGCTAAAATGTGTGTGCACAAGCAATGGAAAAGATAGAGGATGGGATGGTAAAAGGGAGCAATAGAAATAGTAACTATGGTGATGGTGCAATCACCATGAACAAAACGAAATATAATTACTTTGAGTCGAAATTATATGTAAATGGTCATACAACAGTAAGAACTGGTTAGGAATGCATACCCTGACTAACTCATCGATAAAGTCTGGATATAGACCTAGGTGATAGGGGGGCATGAGAGATTCCTCATTTAAAACTTTGAGGGGGGTTGGTGATTTAATCCAAGTCAAGTTTAAAGGGGGGATTGTTAGGTTAACCTTGATTTAGTGAATGAGTCATTGAGCTAATCTTGGTTTAGGTCAAACTAGTTGGTTTTGGGCCCATGGTATTGGCCCAATGTATTGCATGTAATGAATCCTATGAAAAGGCTTGGGATAATCCATTGTAATGTTTCCTAGATATGAGTAGGTGATCTCACTTGGCCCAACTTGGCCAGTTTTGGTCAAGGGTAATGGAGATCTTCATTGATGTTGTTTTTTCCCTCATGAGGTTTTCCAGCGTAAACTATGTGTTGTTGTTCTTGTTATTTGCATTAATATTAGTTTCCTCTCATTAAATATATGGTTTTTTTAAATCCCAACAATCGGTGATTTCAATATCACTCTTAATATGAGGGAAATTTGGGGCAAGAGTGCAAGAATGGACCCCCTAACCAAATTGTTTTCTCACCTTTTTGATGAGGCCATACTAGTGGATGTGGTTCCCCAACCTTATTTTCTTACTTAAAGGAATGGTAGACTTGGAGAAGCAAAGGTAGAAAAAAGGATCGATAGATTTCTTCTAGGTGAAAAATTAATTGATCAAGTTTGTTAGTACAAATCTTGGGTCGAGCCAGAGTTGATTTCATGCCATCTTCGCATTTTTCTGTAGATGGATTTCTTGGAAAATAGGGCTTTATTTCCTTTTAAGTTTAACCATACTTAGCTAGTGGATCAATGTTTCAAGGACTTAGTGAGGTCTAAATGGAGAAATTTCGAGGCGAATTCCACTGTTTATCTAATGTCTCATTTGGTGGAGAATCTCAAAGAATTAAAACCAGTTGTTATTGGTTGGGAAAGGAAAAAAAAAGGAGTTACACAATTTGAATTACTAGAAGTGGAGGCAAAAATAAAGTTTTTACATGCAAATAATAGATCACGATTGCTTTCTATTTATAAGAAAAGGAGATTGGGGTTCTTGGAGGCCTACAAAAATAACTCTTAAAATTATAAGAGGATGCCTGGACATTAAAGAGTATATCTATTTGGCTCAATGAAGGAGATAGAAATATAACTTTTTTTCACAAGTATGCAAAACACAAGAAAAACATAATTTCGATTTAGGAATTAAAGAGTGTCAATGGTCATAAGATTTCATCTCAGAAATATCTTGAGAATGGGGCATTGTATTATTTTGAATCTTTATTCATGAATCTAGGGGCAAAATAATATTGTCCAACAATTGCATATTTCTTAGGTTCTTTAGTGTGGAAGAAGGTAAGAAATTGTTTGATCATGTCTCTTTGGAAGAGATTAAGTTGATATTAAGAAAATTTATAAGTCCAAGAGCCCCAAATCTAATGGATGGACTACTAAGCTATTCTTGGAATTTTTTGAGTTGGTGGGGCTTGATATAAATAAAGTTGTTACAGAATCAAGGAGTATAGGGAGATTGTATGGAGCTTTCAATGCTACATTTATAACACTAATTATGAAGAAGTACAATCGAGACACTTTTAATGATCTTAGGTTTATATGACTTTGTAATTTGGTCTATAAGATCATTAAAAAAATTATAGTAAACAAAATTAAGAGAAATCTATGAGTTCACATTACTAAGGAAAAATTTTGTTTTTTACAAAATAAACAGATTTCATATTCAATTTGTATTGCATATGAGCCTATGCACACTATATGGATCAACAAATTAGCAACATCAATTCTGAAGTTGGTGTTAGTGAAAGATTATGAAAGGTTGGATTGGTCTTTCCTCAGATTGATCCTATTACAGATAGGGATGATCTTAGATGTTACTAACTGGATATTGGGTTGTGTTATTTCAACAAATCATGTAGTGCTGATAAATTTCAGGCCTATCAATTTTTTTAAGAGCTCAAGAGGGTTGAGACAGGGTTTTCCTTCATCCCCTTTACTTTTTATGTTCGTCGTCAAAGTTTTAATTCGTCTCATTTTGGCTGCAAAAGAGGAAGGTAGTCTACAGTGTGTGAATCTTTCTTCTCATCATGAATTTACCCATTCTCTCTTTTTTGACGGTGTTCTCTTGTTTGGTTCTGACACTTTTCAAGAATGGGTTATTTTTCATGATCTCCATAGAGTCTTCTGTCAGACCTCATGTATATAGATTATCCTACATACGTCTGTGTTACTTCAAAATGGGATGGATGATCATATAAGTATTCATGTTTATCATTTTATTCAGTTTAAAATCGAGAACTTATATATTGGAATGAAGTATCTAGTTTACTTCCTGAAGCCCAACAATTATAAAAAGTGTGATTTGATGTGGTTGATCAAAAGGGTGGATGATAGAGTTGATCGCTAGTGTCATAAATGGATATCTTTAGGAGGCATATTGATTTTAGTTAATTTGTCCTTGAAAGCACTCTGGTGTATTAGATCACATTAGCAAAACACCCTAAATACATATTGCAAAAAATAGGAAAAAATGCTTTAAGTTTCTATGGGAAGGGAAAAAGGATGCAAGTAGATTCAACCCAGTCAGATAGGAAATTATTGCTCGTCCTAAAAAGGCTGGAGGTTGGGGATTAAAATATATATTTAATTTTAGCATAGCTTTAGCTGCTAAAAGTATTTGGAGGTGTTTGTTTGATTCTAGGTTATGGAGTGTGATAACTAAAGATAAATATATTAAAAATATGAGAGTGGAGGATTGGATTCAAAAGGAACCAAAAGGGTCTAATAATATTTCAAATGGGTTACTTAAGGATTTTCCTATTGTGGCTCAATGGTTAGCTTGGAAAGTGGGGATTGAAAAAAAGGTATTATTGGGGAAAAACCTTGTGCTGGGAGATGCAAATATGTACGAGCTCTCGAATCATTTAATTTCTTTCCTAAGAAACCAGGATTTAGCGTATCTATCAAAGGTTGGAAAAGGAATCAGCTGGTTGGAAGATTTTGATCTTGGGATTTTAGGTTCAATGGTAGAGGAGTGGAACAGTTATGCTAAAGGACTCAACCATAGTTGGAACTTTCGTACAAGTGAGTACTACCTTTTGGTGTTGATTTGGAATGATAGCAATTGGTAGGTAACATCAAAATTTGCCTATGATTCCATGTTTTCAAGCGATTCTAATTGTGAGATCAATCGGCGGTATTCTTTTCTTTAGAAGTGGGATATTCCCCTTTAAAAAAAATAATAATTGGTTCTCCTTGGAAAATAAGATTCTTACTTGGAACAATTATTTGAAAAAAGGAGGACATGGAACTAATGTATGTACTTTTTATTTCAAATGATGTTGAGTCTGTAAGACATCTTTTTGTTCATTGTGTATTTGAAAAACAGGTATGGGATGAACTCAAGGAAGCCTTGAGTTTTAGTGGACATTGAATATCATGTTCCTACAGACAGAGCTAGGAAAACTGGTTAAATCAATATTGTAACAACCCATTTAAAGAATTGTTGGGTTTTTATTGGTGGAAACTGTGGTTACACAGAAACAAAGTACTATTTAATGGAGCTGAGAAGAGTGTTTTTTTATGATGGTTCAAGTAATCCTAGGAGAATTTGAAGAGTTAAGGGAGTGGAGGGTAAGGTAAATACAAGATATTTTCAAATCCTTAATGTTACATCTATATTTCCAATTTCCTACTTTGATGGGGATTGTTAGGGAACTGAGAGGCTCTGTGGGGGAGAAATGTTTTTGTTGTTAAGTGATTTGTTGGGAATGACTGTCATTGATGTCAAAGAATTTCATTAATAACAAAGGAAAAGGATAGCAAGTCGAAAGTGTTGAATGCTGGTGTCGACTTATTGTATTATGGTGAGGTCTCTATAAGTTGAATTCAACCTAGTTGTCCTATTGTCGACCATTGTCAGTTAAAGTAAAAGTCAACCTAGTCAACCTAGAAAACCTAGTCGACCTATTATCGACATTGACGATCAAAGTCGACCTATTCGACCTATTGTCAACCATTGGCAGTCAAAGTCGACCACTTGTCGACCATTGTCAGTTGAGTCAAAGTCGGAGTCGACAGAGTCTCAGAAGCGGAGTCACGATTGAGAGTCATAGACAAGTCAGAGTCAGAGTTTGAAGTTGAATTAATAAATGTTAGAACTGATGGAGTTCAGCTCGACATCATAATTGACAAAGTTGAAGTCGAAATGCTAGAATACGCAATGTATTTTTGTGGTTGATTCACGAAATCATAATCAATCAGTCGGATTCATAATTGAAAATATCGACATAGTGAAAATCAAAGAATAAAATAAGTCATAAGTTGACTTGTTTAAGTTGGGATTGCGAAGTTATTTCATGATCATACTATTAAAACTCGTAAGGTTAAACATACAAGGTAATTCTAAGTTAGTTTTATTTGTAAGGGTCATGATGAAGAGATGCGACTATTAGGAAAAGAGGCATGATTGAAGGTATATAAACAAGGATTTATACTTTCAAATAAAGTGTCTATGTACACACAAATTGCAAATCATAGTGTATAGAAAAAACATAGAATGCATAATTATTTGAGGGAGAGTTTGGGAGGTGTAAGGTCAAGCAACAAAAGCCTATAGGAATTCATTGCATCCTTCCAGCTGTTACCAGTAAATAGGGTGTTGGTGCATCCTTTAGTTGTAGATGAAATTATTGGGTTTTGTAGCATCCATCAAGTCGGTGCTTGGAAAACACTTGTAAATATAATTTTGCAGTAATAGAAAGTGTTTGTGGTTTTCCTAGTTGGGTTTCCACGATAAAATTATGTGATTTGTTTCTATTGTTGATTTCTTTAATTAAGGTGATAAAAGTAAAGATAGCTAAATACTGATTTACCCCCCCTCTCAGTATTACTTGATTTTCCAACAATTGGTATTACATACGATCTCTTCTCTAAATTCTAATTGGTTGAAGAGAGATCCTTTATCACTATGGATCAATAAGGAAAAACGACCTCCAAGGTTCCACTATTCAATGGTGAGGATTATGCATTCTAGAGTGTTAGGATGAGAAGTCATTTAATGTCTATTGGAATTGAAGTTTGGTTATTTGTAGAAATATGGTATATATATATATATATATATATCGAAAATCACCTCCCACGGATCTTGAAGGAATAAAACAATTTGGTGACAATGCAAAAGTTGTTAATGCAATCTTGGATGGATTAAACATAACATTTTTTGCCAAAGCAATGCATTGCAATACAACGAAGGATATTTGGGATAAGTTGTAGATCATCTATGAAGGAGATACCAAGGTAAAAAAGGCCAAACTCTAAACATTTAAAGCTCAATTTGAAAGTCTGAAAATGAAGGAAGAAGAGAACATATCAGAATACTCTGAGAGAGTAGACATATTTGTTAATGCAATTCAAGGGCTAGGAGTAGAATTGGAAGAAATTGAAATCGTTGAAAAAGTGCTAAGATCACTTCCAATGATATACAATCCTAATATTTCCACCCTAGACGATAGAGAAAATATTGAAAAGCTTACCATGGATGAACTGTATGGGATACTCATAACTTATGAGATGGGGATTGGACAAGATAAGTCTCAAAAGAAGGAAGAAACTATCAAGGCATCTAAAGTATCAAAGAAATTCAAAACAAATATTCAATTAGAAGACTCCGGTGATGATGAAGCACTTATTGTTAAAAAAAATTAAGAAAGGTACATGTAAGTACAAGGGAAATTACCCTTAAAATGATTCAGCTGTGGGGGAGTTGGTCACTTTGCTTCCAAATTATCTTATCCCAAACATGAAGACAATGACAAGTGCCCTGAAGACTTCAAGAACAAAAAATGGGAATATAGGAAGAAAAACAAAAAGAAGACCTTTTACTCCATGGATGATAGTTTCTTAGATGAGTCTAATGAATATGAAGAATCAAACGTTCTATTCATGGGAATAGAGAGAGAAAACCCTAAAGAAGAATAAGAAGGAGTGGTAGACATTGAAGCAGAACTTATAAATTCTCTTGAAGAATTAAGGAAGTATAAAAGGATGTACAAACAATTAAAAACCAAAGTGACAGAGGTTGAAAAGAAAAAAAATGATACATAAAGTATTATTGCTCACTTCAAAATTCATCTCCAAGAAGCTAAAAAGGTTGAAAACAATATAGAACAACAACTCAATAAAAGAGAGCAATAGTTAGAGAAATATGAGGGTGAATTAGTCTTACTTAGAAAAAAAGTTGATGAAGAATCCTTTCAATCTAAATTTGTGAACAACTCAAAAAATCTAGATGAAATCCTAAGTTGCCAAAGGTCATCTAGTAATAAAAATGGATTGGGTTATAACAAAGGAATGAAGTTGGAACAATCCTCTCCCACAATACAATATGGAAACACAAATAGTTATGTTGATTTACTCAAAGACTTAGCTAGAAAGGGAGATAGTCAAAAATATGATTCTGTTCAAAATAAAACGAGGACAAATCATAATTCCAAGAAGACTAGTGACAAACATAAATATGCAACACTTTTTGGGTAATTTCTATGTCTGTAACAATTTTGGGCATAAATCATTTGATTGTAGGATGAACCAAAAACATAATCATAAATATCCCTACAAGGAAGACAATTCTAGTGATCCTCCAAAAGGAAGAAGAAAAAATTCCTTTGCACCTCTACAAAGGTATGCCAAACAATATTACAAATGTGGTAACTTGGGGCATATAGCTAGAAACTGTAAACAATTGACTCCTATTGAAAAAGGAGCCACAACTAGAGACAAGGAGCAAAGAAATGATTGGAAAAGAATAGAAGATATGAAAGAAAAATGTTCAATAGCTCTATGTGCCACAAAAAAGAAAAATCTATGGCATATGGACAATGGATATTCAAAGCACATGACAGGAGACCCAAGAAGGTTCATCAGTCTAAAATGAGATCAAAAGGGAAAAGTTAATTTTGGAGATAATATATCATCTAAAATAATTGGGAAAGATACAATGGCTCTTGGAAATAAGGTTAAATAAAAAAACAATTTGGTAGTATAAAAGTTAAAACCTAATCTCCTAAGTGTGAGTCAAACTTGTGATCAAGGGCACATTTGCATATTTGACTCCAATAAGTGTGAAATCAGAAAGGAAAATTCAAGAAAACTTATTGGGACTATTGTGAGAGCTTCAAGCAACGTATACATCCTAGAAAATGATGAACAATGTTACATGAGTCAAATTGATGAAAGTATGTTGTGTCATAGAAGGATGGGGAACTTAAACTTTGACAATATTGTAAAAATAAGTACGTAGGGAGACATAAGAAACTTACCAAAGATCATAAAACCTCCTAACTATTGTTGTAGACATTGTCTTCAGGGGAAAAAAACAAAAGAGAGTTTCAATATCAAAGAGCATACAATATCGCAACCATTATAAATAATTCACACTGACCTTTGTGGTCCTACAAGGACTAAAAACATGCAAGGTTAGTGCTAATTCATGTTATTCATTGATTATCATACAAGGATGACTTGGATGGCCTTTATCAAAGAGAATTCAGAAGCCTTTACAAAGTTTAAAGCCTTCAAAGTACTAGTTGAAAATGAAACAAATCTCAAAATTAAATTTCTAAGGTCAAACAATGGTGGAGATTTTACTGCAAATAAATTCATTGACTATTGTGAAACTCATGGTATCAAAAGTAATTTTTCATCCCCAAAAACTCCTCACCAAAATGGAGTAGTTGAGAGAAAGAATAGGACAATTCAAGAAGCATCTAGAACCATGCTTAATGAAGCTAAACTTCCAGACAATTATCAGAGAGAAGCAATATACATAGTTGTTTATATACTAAACCTTGGAAAGATCAGAGTAAATAGTGACAAAACACCATATGAGCTATGGTTGGGTAGACTAGCATTACTCAAGTACTTCAGAGTCTTTGGAAGTAAGTGCTACATAAAGAGAGATGATAATAATCTTGGGAAATTTGACTCCAGGACAGATGAAGGCATATTTCTTAGTTATTCATCTACCAAAAAGGCATATAGATGTTACAATATAAGATCACACAAGATCATAGAAAGCGCAAGTGTAATTGTTGATGACACCAATCCAAGAAAAATCAAAATTCAAGACAATGTGGATGATGAAGAAACTGATGATGAAGAAAAAGATGAAGATTCTCAAAAAGAGGAGTTTTTAAAGGAAGAGAAAGACAAAGAATCTCAAAAGGAGTCTATAAAAGAAGAAGAGGAAGATAAAGATTCTCAAAATAAGGAGATATTAGAACAAAAGGAAGGACGTGAAAATGAAGACTCTCCTAGATCCGATACAAAAATTCCATCTAGAAGAATTCAAAAGAATCATCTTGAAACTCTAATCATAGGTGACAAAGATGCATGAATTAGTACAAGAAGAAGACTAATGTTTCACGAACAAGCATTAATATCGTTGGTTGAGCCAATTTTTTTTGTAGAGGCTAGAAAAAATAATGTTTGGATCAACGCCATGAATGATGAGTTGGACCAAATAGAGAAAAACCAAACTTGGGAACTTGTCCCAAGACCAAAAGGAATGAATGTTATTGGAGCAAAATGGATCTTCAAAAACAAGTTTAATTAGGATGGTCAAGTCATAATAAACAAAGACAAACTAGTATGCAAGGGATATGCTCAAATACAAGGTATTGACTTTGAAGAAACTTTTGCACTTGTGGAAAGACTTGAAGCCATTAGAATGTTTTTAGAATTTGCATGCTATAAAAACTTCGAAGTATACCAAATGGATGCATAATATGTGTTCCTTAATGGAGAACTTGAAGAATAAATCTATGTTGAACAACCTAAAGGCTTTCTATTAAAAAAAAAATAGAGATTAAGTTTGCAAACTAAAAAATGCACTATGTGGACTCAAACAAGCTCCAAGAGCATGGTTCTCAACACTGGACAAGTACTTGAAGCAACAAAGATATAAAAGAGGGGCCACTAGCAGTAATCTCTACATAAATTTTGAAAACAAAAGCATGATCATTGTTGTTTTCTACGTTGATGATATCATATTTGGAAGTGATTTACAGGTTTTGAGTGTAAAGTTTGTTTAAGAAATGAAGAAGGATTTTGAAATGTCAATGTTGGGTGAACAAAAATTCTTCCTTGGCTTACAAGTCTCTCAATCAGAAAAATGGATCTTCATCTCTCAAACCAAATATATCAAAGATATGTTGAAAAAGTTTAAAATGGAAGACTCATAACTAGTTAGTACTCCTACGGTCACGAGCTGTAAATTAAGCAAGGATTATGAATATTTGTATTATATCATACCATGTATAGGTCAATGATTGGTAGTTTTCTATATGTAATAACTACAAGACCATATGCAATGCAATCTATCGGCTTGGTCTCCATATTCCAATTAGCCTCCAAAGAAACACATGTGGAAACAGTAAAAAGAATATTTAGTTATATGAAAGGAACTATGGAGTATGGTTTATGGTATCCAAAAGGAAATGACTTCTCTCTGAAGGAATTTGCTTATAGAAATTGGGAAGGAAGTATTGATGATAGAAATAGCACCACTGGAATTTTTTTTTACTTGAAATTGTTTGTTATCATGGCTAAGCAAAAAGAAACCCTCCATTTCACTTTCGATAGCAGAAGCTGAGTATATTGCCACTGCATCATGTTGTACTCAAGTCATCTGGATGAAAAAAACATTAGAAGATCTACTTGTGAATGAGAACCCAATTGCGATACACTGTGACAACATGAGTGCCATTAACATATACAAAAATCCAGTTATGCACTCCAAGAACAAGCACATTCCAATAAAATATCATTTTTTAAGAGAACAAGTGTCACAAAATGCTGTCAAATTGGAGTATGTTGATACAAAGTTACAAATTGCAGACATATTTACTAAACCATTGAATCAAAGATCAATTTCCTATCTCAGACATAAGTTGGGTCTTATCCCTCTTCCTTAGGATAAAACTGGAAACCATACCATGTCACAAAAGAGGGATACAGTAGACAGGGGGAGAAATGATGGCATGGGGAAGTTTTGAGATCCTTCGTCATTAATGTCAAAGGGGGAGAAAATTAGAGAGTTGTTCTCATTAACCAGCATAGATCCAAATCCTAGGCTCTATCAAGCGCCGAGAGGGATCACATCTCTTCGTAGGTATCCATTGATTTGATTCAAACCAAAAGACACATCTTTTTATTTAAGGTCCACATATAATATTTTATTATTAATATTTAATATTATTTATGGCCCACACATAATAGTTTTTATTATTTTTTATTTTGTTATGAACTAACATTACAACATTTCCCCATACATGGTTTTAAAACCATATGCAAGGCCCTCCTACAACCATGGGTTGTTTAGGAGGCCTTGCACATGGTCTTAAAACCATTTGTAAGGCCCTCCTAAACCATGTACAATAAAATGATTGCACATGGTTTTAAAACCATGTGCAAGGCCTCCTAAACAACCCATCCTTTTATTCTACATGGTTTAGGAGGAGGGCCTTGCACATGGTTTTAAAACCATAAACCATGTGCATGGTTTTAAAACCATGGTTTAAAACCATGTGCATAAAAACCATGTGCAAACCATGTGCACATGGTTTATGGTTTTAAAAGCATGTGCAAGGCCAACATTTTTTATTATTTTGTTAAGTAAAAACATTACAACATCTCCCCCATATTGTGTCTTTTTTCTCACCCATATTTTTTTACGGATAATTAAATTTTTACTTTTTTATTGTTTTGTTAGGTAGGAAGATTACAACATCTCCCCCATATTAGGTTTTTTTTTCTGAGTGACATTTATTTTGGCCTATAATTAAAAAAATTATTTTTTATTAATAAAAATAACGTTACGTAACATTACATAACGTTACGTAATGTTACAAGATCGCCCCCATACTAGGCTGTAGAGCGCCTCTCGGCGCAATGACCAAGGGGGATAATGTTGGGTATGATTGTCATTGATGTCAAATAAGTTCATTAATAACAAAGGAGAAGGATATCAAGTTGAAAGTGTTGAATGTTGGTATCGACTTATTCTATTATGGTCGAGTATTTCTAAGTCAAAGTCGACCTAGTCGACCTATTGTTGACCATTTTAAGTCGAATTCGAAGTCGACCTGCTACCGACCATTGATAGTCAAAGTCAACCTAGTCGACCATTGGTAGTCAAATTCAGCTACTTGTCGACCATTGGTAGTCAAAGTCGGCTGCTTATCGATCACTGTTAGCTGAGTCGAAGTCGAAGTTGACAGTCTCAGAACCAGAGTCACAAGTTGGAGTCACAGACAAGTAGAATTCGGATTCAGAGTTTGACGTTGAGTCAATAAATGTCAGAATCCACAAAGTTCAGCTCAATATCGGAATTGACAAGTCGAAGTCGAAAAGGTGGAGTTAGAAACACTGGAATACACAGTGTATTTTTGTGGTCGATTCTCGACATTGGAATCAATTAGTCGGATTCAGAATTGAAAATATTGACATATTTTAAATCAAAGAATAAAATAAGCCAGAAGTTGACCTCTCTAAGTCGGGATTGTGAAGTCGAAATATTTCATAATCATATTGTTAAAACTCGTAAGGTTAAACAAACAAGGTAATTCTAAGTTAGTTTTATTTGAAAGGTTCATGATGAAGAGTTGTGACTATTAGGAAAAGAGGCACGATTGAAGGTATATAAACAAGGCTTAAACCTTTCAAATAAAGTGTCTATGTACACACAAATTGCAAATCATAAAGTGCAAAGAAAAATATAGAACACATAATTGTTCAAGGGAGGTTGTGAGGCGCAAGGGTAGGAAACATGATCCAGGTGGATCATCTTAGTCGAAGCATGAAGTCAGTGTTTTTTTTTGTTACAGTTGATCATATATTGAAGAGATCTCAAGTAGAGTTCAAGACAACTTAAACAAGGACAAATGGATCTTGCATGTGCAAACAACTTCAGGTTGAAGTTTTGATGACAAGCAAAATTCTTACGACAATTTGTACCTAAAAACAATTTTGTGGATAAAAAGATGTAATAGGGGTTTTGCACATTAATTTCCCATTTTTAATTATTAATAAGGAAATTAAAGGTGAGAATCCACCTCATGTATTAGTTGAGATTCCCATGGAGGAGGAAGAGGACTCTTCCTCCACATACCCCTTAAGGTGTCTCCTAAGCCTACTTTAAGGGATCATGGGAGAGATTTGGGTGATTACTAATCACTCATGAGAAAGATATAAAAGCCTCTCATATGGAGAAGGGAGGTAATGCTTGTTTAGAGAGAGCACTCTTTTGGGTCTTTCTTCTGTATTGAGAAGTTAATTAAGGAGGTCTTACTTAAAAAAGTTCATGTGACGGCTCAAGAAGGGAAACGCCACATGTTGTCGATGTAAATCTCAAGAAGGAAGATTAATCAAAATGGTTCAAAGTTGACGAACCTGGAGACGTCGCCAGGGGTTTTGGTGAACTTCGTTATCATCTTAGGTTTGCATATGTCTTTTTTTGTTTTATTGCATAGTTTAAGTTCAAATGCACAAGTTTTTGTTTTACAATGCCATTTTCTTATATTGTTAAAGCAAATTGAGAATTTGATATAAGATCTAAGAATAAAAGAAAAGTTGAATCTCCATTTTCAAATCAAGTTTCGTATCAAATCCTAATTTCGATCTATTTTTAAATTGATTTTTCTTAGATGGATCCACAAGGAAGTTATTCTTTTGCAGTTGCATATGCCAATCTGTGTAAGGATGTTGATTTCTGTAAGAGTTTCTTTTCTATGGAAGAAAAGGTACGAGAATTATGTGATGATGGAAAAGAAAGTATGGCACCACAAAGACAAGTCGAAGCCTTGAAAATTGAGAATATTGAACTTCAAGAACAACTTAAGTGAATGCATCATAAGATATAAATTAAGAATGAAATGTTGGCTCAATATAAGCAAGTTGACAATCCAAGGAGTCCTTCGATGATCGATGAGGTTGGAATCTACACCTTTTGTCCCCATGATGAAGAAGATCATATGGATGGCACAACAAAGATCAAAGAAGAGTTCTTGAACAGGTTTGTTTGTCAAGTGAAAAATGAGGTAAGTAAAAATCGTGTTTATTCTGGTACATCTCATGTAAATATTGGCTTGGGTTCATTCGAAAAGCATACCGGTCGGATTGGTATGAAAATCCTCACCAAGATGGGATTTAATGGAGGAGGTCTTGGTATGGATGGTAAAGGAATTATACAACTGATCAAAGTGGAGGAACACCCTCGGTATCAGGGATTGGGATATCAAGAGCTGCTATCTAGTGAAATCTCTTGGGAGAGTTGTTGCTATTGTTGAAAATGAGGGCATGCTGTGGATCATTGTTGGGATCTGCATCCCAACTTGAAACCAAAATGGGTTTAGATCCATGAAAGAAAAAGGAAGGTATGTGACTTTGAAGCATCCAACAAATCACCAAGAAGCAATGCAATCCATAAATTTGCAAGGTATGATGGCAATTTTTCCTGTACTTTCTGTGGAGGAAAAAAAATAATGTTGCAGGATGTTGAAAAGGATAAAACCCATGGTCGTAAGAAAGGTGCAGTTAAAATTAGGAAAATAAAGGAAAATCCTTCTCTTTGGGAAAAGAATAAGGATGGTACTAGAATACATCCACTGCAAGAAAAATATGATTCAGAAGAGGAGGTCCCTTCGTCTAAAGACAATGAACAACACTCGGTTGAGTGGTTCAGTAAAACTTGGTTTTCTTTTCTACAAAACTGGATTTGTTTTATGTTGTTTTCATTTATGGAAGCATGGAAATGTTTGTATTCATTTAAAACTCAACTTTACAATTTATAACCTGCATACAAGATCAAATATCAGGTTGAATTGTGTTGCAGCTGCAACCTTTTTTCCCAAATTTTTCAAATTTTGGATCCTCCTTTTGATTTTATTTTTCCTGGGATTGTTTGGTTTCCTGAAACCCGTCTTTCATCTGCTATACATTTTGATATTTTGAAGTCAGAAGTAAAGCCAATTGTTTTTCTTTCGTTTCAGGATTTGAATAATCTGGCACTGCCGTTGTCTAGTCAATGCGTGAAGACTGTGGAGTTTGTTTTATTGCTCGAAGCTTAAGGTCTGATTTTTGATGATTTTTTTTATTGCTGTTGGAGGTCGGATGATGAGATGACTTTTTGTTTCCGTTGTGTCGGAGGTTGAATGAACTAAGATTTCCGTCGCTCAGCCGAAAAGCCTTTGATTTTATCTGAAAACTTAACGTTTTTCGATGATTTTGATTTTTTGCTGTCGAAGGTCGGTTGAGGAATGAATTGGGGCATTAGTCCTCTATGCTGCCGCCGTTTCAGAAGGAAAACCATGAACATCCCGATGATTAGTCCTGTTTCTCTCCGATCAGCGCTTTATCTCCTTTTTGTTTTATTTTTCTCAGACTGATTGTTTTGACTGTCGGCGATCATGTGTTTTATCGGTATCGAAAATATTTTTGACATTGATCGGAGGGTTTTTCTTTTGCATTGATGACATTGCAAAAACGTTGAGGTTTGGAGTTCCGACCTTTAGTAGTTAGAACTCCCGATCGTCGACGGGTTGTGTTTTCTCGCGGAACTGTAGTTGTTTGTGAGTCCGCCGTTGCGGCTGTCGATCAAACTATATGCCTGATGTTTAGTTTTTCCCTCACCAATGCTGTAGGGGTTAATGGTTCCGATCGCCGATACACAATCACCACGATAATAGTCGTTGGCATCGCCGACACTATAGAGATGTTAAGGTTTAAAGCTCCGATACTTAGCGTTAAGAGTCTCCGACTCCGACCGGTTTTATGATCCACCGAACCCGTAGTCTCTTTGTCACCCACCGTTGCGGCTATATAGTGAACTATTCTCCCGAAGTCTAGTGATTCCAACCGCCGATAGGGTTTTTCCCACTGATAAGGTTTTTTCCTGCTGACTCTTTTTCACCAAGGGATTATATATGACGAGGAGCACAGTACAGAGTCTAGTGTAGCGGCAATGTGGTTCATGAGGAGTCTTTTATATCGGGGTTGTGATTTTGGTTATAGACAGTGGACTTGGAAGATTTCGAGACACAACTTAATGGATTTTCTTTGCCTTGTCATTTTTTTTTCTTTTCATGCATTAATACTGTGTATAGTTTATTTTATAGAATGCATACGGAGGAGGTAAATAGACTGATATAGTTTTTGTTATTTTGGTAAAAGATAAATGGTCTAAGAAAATGATATGTTTATGACAGGGCGATTGCTGTAAAGAAGATATGTCTAAAAGACAAAAGTAGAAGAGAGCTGCAGAGGAGGCAACAAGGAAGGAAGAGAAAGAGAAATGAAGGAGCATAGATAAATAAAAGAGAAGAAGAAAGTGAGGGTCTGAGATTAATAGGATCTCAAAAATACCAACAGATTATTGAGAAGATAGATAGCAGCAGAGGCCCAGGCTAGAAAAAAGTTCATCAACGACCAAGCTGGTCCCTCTTCATAAAGTGCTCTTAAATTTTAATTTAAAATGTGACATATTGTATAAATTATGAGCACATACTACAAGACAAAATTTTGGAACTGAAAGGTTGAGGAAGCCCGAAGGTCATCGAGGTGCAACCCAAAGGTTTTGCTTTTTTGTATAAATAAAGGAGTGTTTAGATGAAAGAGGGAGGGGGGAATTCTTTCGCAGGCCATTTGTGAGAGTATATTGTAAGAAGAACTACTTCCTTTTACAATAAAGAATTACAAATTCCTGCTGGAGAAAGTTTGGTGGAATGTTTCAAATGCTTTGCTATGGATCAGTTGAATGTGAACTATTTCGTTTTCAGCTTATGTCCATTAACTGTGAGATCGTTCTAACTCATTGAATCTCTTTTCATGTTATGAATGCACTCTAGTTTATTTTGTGAAATTTCCACTGTGAGTAATGAAGGTTGTCATAAACAACAGACTATCTTGTTGTTCATATTTATATTAATGTTCATGTGTTTTGAAATAAGTAACAACTATCTGTAATTTTTCTTAATGCATGCACAGAAATACATTACTCATTGATAACTGATAATTTTGCTCCCTAGGGATAGGTTATTTAGTTAAATTTAGTTTCTTGCTGTGTGTGATTTAGATGCGAGAGAGTTAAGATGAGAGGTAAGAACCTGCGAATCACATTGTGACACTCCTCATTATCTCTATCAATATGTATTTTTAGATAGGCACTTGCACATCATACTTAGACACAAACTTACTAAAAATATACACGGTGGACCGGGCCGTAACCGGTAAAACCTTTTAATTTGTACCTTGACCTACTGTAGCCGGACCATAAACCAGACGAATTCCCCATACCAAACAATAGTGGGCTAGTTGGGAACATTTATTAGGGAGAATCCCTAACTGTTGTTACCTGCGATTTTTTAGGCCTCAACAGTTTTTGGCACTAGAAGGAGGGCCACCAGTGCATGGCTTGCTGAGGAAACTCATTTCCTCGAAATTACTCCACCGGTGACAATTCTGAAAGTAGTTTGTTTCACAAATCCACTCCTGAAGATAAAGAGAAAGGGTATCTGTATCCTGTAGATAACGAAGTGGTTGATGATTTAAGAAGAATCACTAGGGCATATGCGAAAAATATTGGAGGATTACCTATCATTTCTGTATTACCTATAAGAGAGTATCAAAAGAAAGATCGCCCTAAATTACAAGACACAGTGTTGGTAGAATATCTTGAAGAACTGGTAGAAGCAGCCTTACAAGAAGTTGACCAACCTTTGAATCAGTTGGACCCAGATTCACCTTACTATTCACCTTGTCGAACCCCTGTTCAGTCACCACCTCATTCTCCACTCAGAATCATGGCTCATGTAAATGCAAACCAACCACCTCCACCGCCTGCTTGGAAAGCTAGGTAACCTTTAAATTTGACACCTCCCTTGCATGATTTTCATTAAGCTTTTGACAAGATGTTACCCAAATTTGAACCAGGTGAAGGAGTTTTGGTAGATGATCATTTACAAAGCTTTTACTTGGCTATAGAAGGATTACGAGCTAGGGAGCATGAAGATGTAGTGTGTAGATTGTTTCCCCACACTCTGAAAGGAAAAGCAGCCTCATGGTATTTTGCACTTCCTGTAAATTCAATCACATATTGGAACACATTTGAGAGAATGTTTAGAAGTAAATATGCAATTCAGAAAACTCATGTAGCCTTAATGAAGGGGTTATGTGCTCTAAAGAAAGAAAGAAAAGAAAATGTACATGATTTCACTCAAAGATTTGCTGCTTACCTAAACAATTTTACTACATTAACTAAGCCATCTGAAAATGCTCTGATAGAATACTATACCTCAGCCCTTGGGCCAGATATAGCCATGTTTTCCAAGAGATCAGTGAGACCTACATTAGCAGAAACTTATGAAGAAGCTGAGAAGGTAGAGGCTAAGTTGGAAAGCATAGAAAATTATCCTGAGCAGTTGGGAGAAAAGATTTTTGGAAGCAAAAAACCTTTATTACTGACTAAGCCTAAGGATGAGCGGTCACAGGATTTTGAAGGGATGTTGAAGATGATGCAAAAGTTATCTAATAGAGTGATATATTTAGAGAAAGAAAAAGAGGCTCACAAATCACATAAGCCTTATTATAAGAAAAAGGAAGACAATAGTCAACCTAAGCCTCCTCCACACAGTCCTACAACAATGAATTCAACTGACGTAGGCATGGATAAGTTTTGCACCTTTCATCAACAGCCTCATTCTGAGAAGAATTTCCCTCAATGGATAAATTATATGACATTTGTAATGAATCAATTATTGGACTCCAAATTAACAAAAACTGATAAGGAGGAAGAAAAGGAAAATCAATCCATAGAAAAACAAGAGGAGGATACTCTGGTTTTATGGGACTGTGTCTCAATGTTTGATACAGAAGAGGAAGATTCTCTGAAACAAGAGGAAACATCAGAAACCAATGTAACAACAAGAAGTCAGAGTTTGTTAAAAGAAGACAATTCAATACTTCTGAAGATCAAGCAACTTCAAGAAAATATGAAGAAAATACAGAAGAACGCTACAAGTGATAAAATACTTGAATTTACCATTTCAAGTCAAGATCCTAAGAAAATTAACATGCCTGTTAAGCCTATTGAAGACAAGGTTGATAATGTCAAGAAGAATCTCAAAGCACCTGAAATGGGGTATGATATTGTGGAAGACATTAAAAAGGCTAAGGCAAATATCTCATTATTTGAAATGTCTAATGTACCTCAGCAGAAAGAAAAAATGTTAAAAGCACTTGAAGTACCAGAAGAGGAGCTTCCCATTGACAACCAACCTGAAGAAGAAGTTGTTGAAGCAAGTGTGGAAGGTAAGTCTAAGTTTAAAACCCCACCATTTCTCCTAACTTTTGAGATTTTCAACTATAATGTGCACAACTGTTTAGTAGACTCAGGGGCATCAATCAATGTTATGCCACTTTCAGTCTGCAAGAGAATTAATGGACAGCCTAAACCATCCACTTGGTAGGTTATTCAATTAAACAGGACAACTGTGAAAGTAATAGGAGAAATGGAATATGTTCTAATAAGCTTATCTGCAAATGAGAAGGTATGTCAGTACATTGATATTGTAGTAGAAGACATACCTGATGTTATAGACTTGTTTTGAGTCGAGACTGGTTGGCAAGGCTAGATGGATACTTGGCATCAGATTGGTCACATATGTGGTTGCCTAATAAGGGAAGTCCCAATCAGATAAAAATATTAAGAGAGCCTCAGATGAAGTACAATGTTACTCAGCTGGAGGAAAAAAATGAACCAGTGAATTCTGTGTTGGGAAATTACTTCATTGAATTAGAACCGGGAAATTACCAAGATGAAGAAGCCTGCAGTACACCAGACACCCAACCCAATCTCCTTCAATTTCCACAGGCTGATGAGATTGACTGTAAAATAGTAGATTTAGTTTCAGATGTAGTTTTTAATTCAAGTTTGGTAGAACTAGATAATGGGTAGGCCCTTTTCAAATTGCAGCCAATCTTAGCCCCTCAACTCACAAGTTGCAATATTTACAGGGGTGGGAAGAGAACTTACCAGTGAATGGTTTAGTTCTCAAACTTTATTTTTCTTGATTTTTATTTCTTGGTTATCTTGTGCATAAATAAATTGATTTCTTTGATTTGTTTATTTTGGTTTGTTAGGGTTTAATTGATTTTAATAAAGAAGCACAACTTTTGGTTGCATGGAGTTCATCAGAATTCTAGATTAACTAAAATCCTTTATTATAAGACTGTGTACTATTGATTTATCTTCTTCTAGTTTAGCAGTTTTCCTAAATGGATATGAACACATTGAAGTCCTACTTAAGCCTTGTAAAACAACTCAGGATCAAAAGGTATGGAATACTATTTTAAGGCTCCATCCATCTCACATTTAAAAATGTCTTAGGGGGTGACAACAAAGACCCATGGAGAGGAAGCAAGGTAACAACATATTATATTTAAATGATCCCATGCCAAGAATTGAAAGCCAAAAGGCAAATAAGAGTCAAAATCTCCTAAGAAAGAAATATGTATCACAACAAAGTATTGAACCATATGAGTACTAGACTGCCAAAGTTCTTCTCCGTCCATGAGCTGAAAAATCAATACATCTCTCACACAAAAGGACACTATGGATAGAGGATCCTGAATAAAAAATTCAGAAAGAAGGAAAAGAGGAGGACTCAAAAGAAAGGACAAAAGCCCAAAAGCCCAAAAGTGCAAAATGGCATGAGAATGAGGAACAAACAAATATTTCTATTTACCATATGTTACAATCCTATGGTGCACAAGCTGGGAGCTACCCGAAGACAGAGGTAAAAAATGAAACTCATATTTTTGGCCTCAAAAGAGTTATCTAGACTTTGAAATCTTGGTTTCCATTTTTCCTAAATTTGGACTATCATCAATGATTAAAAGTACATACATATGCCATTTGGGAAATCCAGACATCTAGAAGAATTCAGCATGTTGGTATTTATTGTAAAAATAGTCTGTTGATCAAGGAAGATATTGTCCAGAGATCTTTGTTTGCCAGGTAGTCGCCAACTGTTGCAGCTGCAACCTTTTTTCCCAAATTTTTCAAATTTTGGACCCTCCTTTTGATTTTATCTTGCCTGGGATTGTATGGTTTCCTGAAACTTGTCTTTCATCTGCTATAAATTTTGATCTTTTGAAGTCAGAAGTAAAGCCAATTGTTTTTCTTTCATTTTGGGATTTGAATAATATGGCACTGCCATTGTCTAGCCAATGCATAAAGACTCTGGAGTTTGTTTTATTGCTCGGAGCTTAAGGTCTGATTTTTGATGATTTTTTTTTATCGCTATTGGAGGTCGGATGATGAGATGAATTTTTGTTTTCGTTGTGTCGGAGGTTGAATGAACTAAGATTTTCGTCGCCCAACCGAAAAGCCTTTCATTTTATTTGAAAACTTAACGTTTTTCGATGATTTCGATTTTTCGCTGTTGGAGGTCAGTTGAAGAATGAATCGGGGCATTAGTCCTCTATACTGCCGCCGTTTCGGAAGGAAAACCATGAACGTCCCGATGATTAGTCCTGTTTCTCGTCGATCAGCGCTTTATCTCCTTTTTGTTTTATTTTTCTTAGACTGATTGTTTTGACTGTCGGCAATCATGTGTTTTATCGGTATCGGAATGATTCTTGAAATTGATCGGAGGGTTTGTCTTTTGCATTGCCGACATTGTAGAAACGTTGAGGTTTGGAGTTCCGACCTTTAGCAGTTAGAACTCCTGACCGCCGATGGGTTGTATTTTGTCGCTTGAACCGTAGTTGTTTGTGAGTCCGTCGTTGCGGGTGTCGATCAGACTATATGCCTAATGCTTAGTTTTTTCCTCGTCGATGCTGTAGGGGTTAACGGTTCCGATCGTCGATACACAATCATCGCGATAATAGTCGTTGGCATCGCCGACACTGCGGAGATGTTAAGCTTTAAAGCTTCGATACTTAGCGTTAAGAGTCTCCGACGCCGACCGGTTTTATGTTTCACGAAACCCGTAGTCTGTTTGTCGCTCGCCGTTGCGGCTTTCTAGTGAACTATTCTCCCGACGTCTAGTGCTTCCGACCGCCGATAGGGTTTTTCCCGCCGATAAGGTTTTTTCCCGCCGAATTTTTTTCACCAAGGGATTATATATGATGAGGATCAAATTACAGAGTCTAGTGTAGTGGAAATGTGGTTCATGAGGAGTCTGTTCTATCGGGGTTGTGATTTTGGTTATAGATAGTGGACTTAGAAGATTTGGAGACACAACTTACAGGATTTTCTTTGCCTTGTCATTTTTTTTCTTTTCATGCATTAATACTATGTATAGTTTATTTACAGAATGCATATGGAGGAGATAAATAGACTGATACAGTTTTTGTTATTTTGGTAAAAGCTAAATGGTTTGAGAACATGCTATGTTTATGACAGGGTGACTGCTGTAAAGAAGATATGTCTAAAAGACAAAAGTAGAAGAGAGCTGTAGAGGAGGCAGGAAGGAAGAAAGAGAAAGAGAAATGAAGAATTAGAGATAAAGAAAAGAGAAGAAGAAAGTGAGGGTCTGAGATTAACATGATCTCAAAAAAACCAACAGATTATTGAGCAGATAGATAGCAGGAGAGGCCTAGGCTTGGAAAAAGTTCATTAGCGACCAAACTGGTCCCTCTTCATAAAGTGCTCTTAAATTTTAATTTAAAATGTAACATATTGTATAAATTATGAGCACATACTACAAGACAAAATTTTGGAACTGAAAGGTTGAGGAAGCCCAAAGGTCATCGAGGGGCAACCCAAAGGTTTTGTTTTTTGTATAAATAAAGGAGTGTTTAGATGAAAGAGGGAGGGGGGGACTTCTTTTGGAGGCCATTTGTGAGAATATATTGTAAGAAGAACTACTTCCTTTTACAATAAATAATTACAAGTTTCTGCTGGAGAAAGTTTGGTGGAATGTTTCAAATGCTTTGCTATGGATCAGTTGAATGTGAACTATTTTGTTTTCATCTTATGTCCATTAACTGTGAGATTGTTCTAACTCATTGAATCTCTGTTCATGTTATGAATGCACTCTAGTTTATTCTGTGAAATTTCCACTGTGAGTAATGAAGGTTGTCATAAACAATAAACTATCTTGTTGTTCATATTTCTATTAATGTTCATGTGTTTTGAAATAAGTAACAACTATCTGTAATTTTTCTTAATGCATACGCAGAAATACATTACTCATTGATAACTGATAATTTTGCTCCCTAGGGATAGGTTAGTTAGTTAAATTTAGTTTCTTGCTCTGTGTGATTTAGATGCAAGAGAGTTAAGACGAGAGGTAAGAACTTGCGCATCACATTGGGACACTCCTTGTTATCTCTATCAATTTGCATTTTTAGATAGGCACTTGCACATCATACTTAAACACAAAATATTAAAAATATACACGGTGGACCGGGCTGTAACCAGTAAAACCTTTTAATTTGTTATTTGACCTACGGTAGCGGGACCGTAAACCAGACGGATTCTCCATACCAAACAGTAGCGGGCTAATTGGGAACGTTTATTGGGGATAATCCCTAATTATTGTTACCTGTGATTTTCCAGGTATCAGGGATTGGGATATCAAGAACTGATATCTAGTGAAAGCTCTTGGGAGAGTTGTTACTATTGTTGAAAACGAGGGCATGTTGTGGATCATTGTTGGGATCTGCATCTCAACTTAAAACCAAAATGGGTTCAGATCCATGAAGGAAAAAGGAAGGTATGTGACTGTGAATCATCCAACAAATCACCAAGAAGCAATACAATCCAGAAATTTGCAAGGTATGATGGCAGTTTTTCCTGTACTTTCTGTGGAGGAAAAAAACATAATGTTGCAGGATGTTGAAAAGGATAAAACCTATGGTCGTAAGAAAGGTGCATTTAAAAGTAGGAAAATAAAGGAAAATCCTTCTCTTTGGGCAAAGAATAAGGATGGTACTAGAAGACATCCACTGCAAGAAAAATATGATTCAGAAGAGGAGGTCCCTTCGTCTAAAGACAATGAACAACACTCGCTTGAGTGGTTCAGTAAAAATTGGTTTTCTTTTCTGCAAAACTGGATTTGTTTTATGTTGTTTTCATTTATGGAAGCATGGAAATGTTTGTATTCAGCTAAAACGCAGCTTTACAATTTATAACCTGCATACAAGAGCATATATCAGGTTCAATTGTTAAAAAAATGAGAAGATAATTTCACAAAATTGCAGAGTGGTAGATTATTGTTTGCATTCGGTTTCGGGAAAGCCATGAAGTGAAATAATGGAGAAAAGCTTACACCGCATCCTCGATTATTGTTCTATTTCCAGTACTATACATAGACAATAAAATTGGAAAGAGGAGACGGGGATCCGTCGTGCTGTATTGAGCATCGAATTCAAGGAAAATTGCTACTCCGTCGTTTTGTATAGTAGCCACGATATTCTTCCCAGTTTGAGTCATGGCACCAGAGGATTGTAGGATGAAGAAGAGCTACAAGCTAGAACGCTGCCCGAAGATGAATTCAGATAAGAAAGAAATGAATATATCAATCAATTTCTAGCAGAAATCGGCGTCAAATTGTTGATAGCAGTGGAATTTCTGTCAAGTTCCAGAACAAAGATAGAAAGTTTAAAAAAAACTACAGTGGGCCAGATATTCCATTAAATATGAGAAGAATCCATGCACTATCCTGCTAGAGCAAGGCTATGGAGAAAAGCATCATCTCATTGGCCCGCGAAGTTGAGAAGATTTGTGTTGAATTTGCAAATCTTGAAAAGAGAGAGAGTGGCGCTGCAAACCCTAGCAGTGCATATGGCAGTGATGGTGATAGTCATGGAAGATGTCCGACGCAGACCAGGTGTCGCGACTGGAGATCCGCGCGTTGCCTAACCATGCTCCATTGGAAATGGTCAATTGCATTCAAGCCCACATCGCCAAGATGATGAGAACAAGCGCCAGGAAATTGGAGATCATGGTGTTTTCCATAGGTGACACGGTTATGTTCAACACTGGGATCCATATGGTCAACCCCATTTTCGATGACGTGCCAAGTACGTGGTCAAAGATCTGTGAATGCAAAGAAGGTGGTTCTCATAAGGCGGTGGATGGTGCTCCCCAGATGGTAAGGAACGAGATACATCATCATGGAACTCGGCTCAATTTTGTTTCTCTTTTAAACAATGGCAGCCATCGAAGAAATGGACTCCGAATCTTTCTTTTCTCTAAAAGTTTAAAAAGCATGTTTTATAACATTATAAAAGGCCTTGTAATTACTCTTAAGAGTTAGAAAGAGTTGAAAACATTTATTTTCGTAAGTCTTATTAAAATCATTGTAATTACAATTTTTGGGTGTATGATGGGCGGTGCCAAACACCCTAAAAACTGGCCATAAATGCAAGTAAATAGTGCAAGACAGCCAAAGAAAGCTATGGACAAAGCTTCGAGGGAGAGACGACAAAATTCTTTGTCGTCCATGAGTTGATACTTTTGGAGGTCCAAAAGTTCCTTCGGTGGGGAGATTTGATCTAGGAGGATCATCTCACTCGAAGCATGAAGTCAATGTCCATTTTCTTTATTGTTGATCAGATATTGAAGAGCTCTCAAGCATGGTTCAAGACAACTTAAACAAGGACAAATAGATCTTGCATGTGCAAACAACTTCAGGTTGAAGTTTCGACGACAAGCAGAATTCTTACGACAATTTGTACCTAAAAATATTTTTATGGACAAAAAGATGTAATAGGGGTTTTGCACATTAATTTCCCATTTTTAATTATTAAAAAGGAAATTAAAGGTGAGAATCCATCTCATGTATTAGTTGAGATTCTCATGGAGGATTCTCATGGACGAGGAAGAGGACTCTTCCTCCACATCCCCCTTAAGGTGTCTCCTAATCCTGCTTTAAGGGATCATGGGAGAGATTTGGGTGATGACTAGTCACTCATGAGAAAGCTATAAAAGCCTCTCAAATGGAGAAGGGAGGTAAGGCTTGTTTGAAGAGAGCACTCTTTGAGGTCTTTCTTATGTATTGAGAAGTAAGTGAGGAGGTCTTACTTAAGAAAGTTCATGTGAAGGCCCAAGAAGGGAAACACCACATGATGTTGACGTAAATCTCAAGCAGGAATATTAATCAAAATGGTTCGAAGTTGACGAACCTGGAGACATAGCCAGGGGGTCTGGTGAACTCCGTTTTCATCACGGTTTTGCATATGTCTTTGTGTGTTTGATTGCATAGTTTAAGTTCAAATGCACAAGTTTTTGTTTTACAATGCCATTTTCTTATATTGTTAAAGCAAATTGAGAATTTGATTTAATATCTGAGAATAAAATAAAAGTTAACTCTCCATTTTCATATCACAACAAAAGCCTGTAGAAAGTCATAGTTTCCTTCCAGTCATTTCTGGTAAACATGGTGTCGGTGCATCCTTCAGTTGTAGTTGAAAATCTTGATTTTTTTAGCATCCAAGCAAGTTGGTGCTTGCAAAACACTTGTAAATATAATTTTGCAGTAATAGAAAGTGTTTGTAGTTTTCCCAGTTGGGTTTCAATGATAAAATTATGTGATATGTTTCTATTGTTGATTTTGTTTTTAAATAAGGTGATAATATATATATACTGATTCACCCCCCCGCTCTCAGTATTACTTGATTTTTCAACATGATTCACATTACTCTCATATCAAATTAGGGGCTATGTGGGGGCTCTTACTTTTTGCTTCTCAAAAGGGTATCGAGAGTTTAATGGTGGATGGAGACTCAAAATTTATTGTGGAATAGATGGTTGGCTCTTTCGTTTTGAAGATTTTACAATTGGAGGCATGGAAAAGGAGGATTCATGCTCTTCAAGAGTCTTTTGAAGATATTCAATTAAGCATGTTTATCAATAATTTAACACCCTCGAAAATAAAATTTCAAAGGAGGCTATTGATATGCAAGAAGGCCTGTGTTATGTTGAGGTGTTTCATAATGTAGATATGATCTCCAAGTATTCATTTTCTACTTTCTAGGTCCATGTTTCATTTGAAAGGTCTACGAAACATGTAGTATATAGTAGAGATATTTTAGTTGTTTTTTTTTGGGACGTTATAAGAACTTCTATATGTAGATTTATTTTTTTTGTGTCCCTTGGAAGGGGTGAGGATATGAACTGTGCATTTTATTTTATCTTTATCTCATATAATAGCATACATAATACTTTTGGAGAGAAAAAACCAAAATTAAAAGGTAAAAATTATTTAAAACATCTCATGTCGGCTCATAAAAAAATTAAGACCAAACAAAAAGCAATTAAAATAATCTATGTCGGTTGATAAAATAAAATAAATTAAAACCAACATAGATTCATCTTAAACTCATATCTATAAAGCATAGAGAGGGATACAATTTCTTGACGTGTACATTTTTTAATCTTAAATTGTTTACAAGTCCAAAAAAATTCACACCTCAAGAAATTGGATTCTTCTAAGTGCTAGATAGATCCGGGTTTAAAATGAATCTATGCTAGTTTAAATCTCTAATCCAAGTATCGCCTAAATAATTAAAAGCTAACCATGTATACAACCCTCAAACCCTTAATTACTTTTTCAATAAAAAAAAGAAAATATATTACAAGAAAGTTCGTTCAAAGAGATATTGTGCAAACCTTGAAATACTAAAAACTATTTATTTAAAATATCAAATTCATGATATTTAATAAATTTTCACATTATTTAGTCGTAGTTCGCTTTTATTTAGTGTGAAAACGAGTGAAGTTATTTAGTATTTATTATCTTTTATATAGTGTAAAAATAAGGGTCAACTGAGTTTATCCCATATGTCATACTTGAAGGGAATTCAATTTGAACATTTTTAACTATTTTGAATATTTTATGTGACGTTGTGGAGAGGAAATAATCAACATTGACTTAAGTGGTGTGGGAAAGAAGGAGAAATTAGAACTTTAAATATTGAGTTTTTTTTCAAAAGAAAAAAGTAACTTGATATTCAAAGTTTCAATCAAAGTTTCATTAGATAAGCCAAAAGTCCCAAAACAGGTCCAAATATACTATAATATTGAGACCTTGCAGTTTTGAGGATGCATGAACCTACAAACCCAAAGGCCCAATCATGGGATTCCCACCAAAAAAATTACTACTAAAATAAATTACAATATTAAAAGAGAAATGATAAATATAGAAAATATGACTATCAAGTTCAAAATGTTGAAGTCCCATTAGGAAAAAAATAAAAAAATACTATCGTATCCCATTGACAGAGGCTTTAGTAAGATAGCATTGATCCCTCTTCAATCATAAGGAAATATTATATTTCTTCAAAGAAGAGAATTCCCTCCATACTTCCAACAACCTTTTTGGATAGTTGTTTGGACTCCTTGTTGAATTCCCTGTAAATATGGACCCAACAAAAAATTATGAAGCATTATTTGAGATCCGATATTATAGAACACCATTTCTCCATCCTATCCACCTAAATCACCAAATTATTTGTATCCCAGACGACCACCACCTTTGAGTCACCATAAAAATATCTAATTTCCAGGTTCTTCATCCAAGCAAAGAAGAGTAAACCCCATAGGGAAAGTAATTATGCTCAAATGTTTGAACCTTGTTCGTATCCCATCCACAACAAAAACATTTTTATGTTAGATACAAGGATTATCATCCCAACACCACTCCTCTCGGATGAATCATCTCCATCGAAAAAACCAAGAGAGACCCCTTAAGAAAGTAAGGTTTGATCATCATTCTCACCTTGAAATGGGATTAGGGCCTGAAGTAATCCTTATGAAGTCCAACAATTTATGCACAAAGACCCTGAAACCAAATTTTCTTATCATCAAATATCACAAAGTTTCTTTCCTTCCATAAGAGACAACAAATGAAGAAGGGAAGTTACCTAAAAATGGTATCGAAGCAAACCAGAATTCCAAATAGTAAGTAAAAGAATCCCTCGACCAGTCCAAAGTTAAATTAAAATAGAGAAACACCTCATCCCAGACCTCTATAGAAAAATTACGATCAACAAATGGATATTGGATCAATTCAGACCCTTCCATACACAACACACAAAAACCCAATCCACAAAAACCTCTCTTTGATAACTTGTCCCAAGTCAAGATTTTGTTCTCTAGACCAAGGTAGGAAAAACAAATGATTTTCATAGGTAAGTAGAGTTTCCATAGTTTTTTATACCACCATTTCCTTATACTCTGACTATTTCAAGATGTAATAACATCATAACCCAATTTTGCACTAAGATGACTTTCAGAGTAGCTCCTATCCCACACAAGCCTATGTGACTTGTTCACCAATCTAATACCTAGTCACTTCAGACTAGAAACATAACAATTCCACTCAAGATATAGCTCACCCAAGAGTCCTAATCCGACCTTAGTGAGCCAATACAAGTAACCATCTTTAAAATTCCTTAACTAGTGTTAGAATATAATCAGTAGGGATTATATATTGTAAATAAATAAATAAATCTGAATAGTAGGAAGCCGAAAAGGCTGGGCGAAAGGTGAAACACAACCGTCATATCATTTGTATAAATATATGCATTGGCATTGGAATAATATTGAATCGGGAGTTATACCTATCAGTGGTATCAGAGCTTGGCTATTTTCCATAACTCCTGCCTGGCTGCATTTCAGTCCTGGCATTCTGCCTGCTCCGTCAGTATGCCAGTCGCATGCATTGTATGTGTTACTACATTTCAGTCCTCCATCTGCGTGCGTTTATTCTCTGCTAAAACGTTTGAATTGGCTTAACCCTAATTTCTACCCTCGAACTATGCGTGGAGTTTAATTATGCTGCGTTTTTGTGAGTGAGACTCCTCTCCTGCGTTTTGTGAGTGAGACTCCTCTCCTGCGTTTAGTCAAGGCCGAGCCCTAGGGGATTCCATCGCTGGTTTGCAGTTGTTTGGTTATATTTTGATAGGATCTTCAACAAGACCCCATGAACTAATATTGTAACATCGTCATGGTGGGTATATTGTACCACTGAGCTGACTCCATCTGTGCTCGAGTCGATGTGCCATTTGAATCTGCTTCCTTTTTAATGGGCGAACGTCTTCCTGTAGATATCATCTCATCCAACCCTTCCATTGCTGGAGGACTGATATTTTCCAAATCTGTATTCTTCAGAATGTCAGCAGTTATCTCATTCTCACTCTGAGCTAGAGAAATTATCTGCATTGCCAAAACAAACTCCTTGAATCCAAGAAAACCCTGTGTAGAATAGTGCACATAGCGTATTGAAGAAGAAACTGCTGCCTGAAGTGGAGACTACTGCCTGCGTGAAGAGAATGCGTTGAAGACTGTTGAAGAGTTGAACGCTGAAATAGCGTGGAGGAAGGAAACCCTACTTCGCTGAATGCTGAATGCGTTGAAGACTGTTGAAGAGTTGGAAGCTGAAATAGCGTGGAGGAAGGAAACCCTACTTCGTTGAACGCTGAAATAACGTTGAAGACTGCCTGGGAGTTATACCTACCCATGGCTACAAAGGACCGCCTCAGAGCTTGGACTGTGTATTAAAGACTGCTAAATACTGAGCGTGGACTACCTCAGAGCATGGACTGAGCGTGGACTGCATTCTGCGACTGCACTACATGACCATCGAAGACTACGTTGGTGACTGATATTTACTGTGCATATACCTTGCGTGAAGACCAGCGTGGAGGGTGGAAACCCTAATTTTTCTGTATGGAGACCCGTCACCATTGAAAGCTTTTGTCAACTGTGCACTATTTTTGATGGAATGTGAAGCTGTGAAGACTCAGTGCATAGAGGTAATTTGTTATATTGCTTGGTGAAAATGCAAAAAAAAAACCCTATTTTTGACCTAATTCCTTGCATGGAGTGACTGCGACCTCTGGCGCCGAATGTCTGAAGAGACGTGACCTTTTGCTGAAGTGTATATGCTGTGTATTGGAGCTTCCCTTCTCTGACTGCGTGGAGGATCAGCTGTGAATTTGAAGGGTCAAATTGCTGCAAAAACGCTAGTGTTCTTGTAATTATTATGATGGTGTTTTTGTAATTATCATGCCAGTTTTACAATATTATTGCAATCATCCACCTTCTCCACTGCCATTGTAGAAGTTGATGAGGCACATGCAACACAGTTAGGGTTGGAAAACTGAGCATAATCCTGAAGCTGAGTCTGCCTACACCTCTCTCATGGGATATATTGTGATCTGATATATATATGCTGACTAATATATGCTGACTGATATATTGTGACTGATATATGTATGCTGCGTTGAAGAATAATGTATGCTGATTAGTGCACTAGTGGAAGTGTTGTGTGTAAAGAGTGCCATCTCTTGTGATCCATGTAGAGCAAAATCCTTGTGTTTCACACCATTACCAATTGCATAAAGACCCTGAAGGCTGCGAATTGGTACTGAATTTCTTCTCCCTGAATTGCTGCGAATTGAAGCTGCGATACTGTCATTGTATCACTTTAAAACCTGAAGTTGAGATTGTAAATCACCTTGGCAGAGACTGTAGACCTGCAAGGTTATTATTTTTTCTATTTCTCTTTGTCATATCAAGTTCATTATTGTAAATTACACTAACAGTTGTAAAGATGCAAGCTTTGGCATCAATAGTTGGTGCCACTCTCTCGGGCAAAGATCATTCCAAAGGAGAAAGCAGCAAGAGAGGCAGAGGAAGAAGAAACTTCAGAGGCAGAGGGGGCAGAAACAACTTCAACAAAATATCAGATTTGCAGTGCAAGCGTTGTGGAAAGACTGGGCACACATCAGATCAGTGTTGGGGTTCGTGGGACTCCATCAAAGACAAACATAACCAAAAGAAAGATGACCAAGATGCTAGTAAATCTTCTGATTCTTGTATTGTTGCACATTGTAATCTTGGAATTAATGAAATGACTTCACTTTCATCTCACAAAGATTGTTGGATGCTTG
>LPNX010020890.1:4358-33191 GCA_001517045.1 Pseudotsuga menziesii | reverse complement strand
TAAATAAATCTGAATAGTAGGAAGCCAAAAAGGCTGGGCGGAAGGTGAAACACAACCGTCATATCATTTGTATAAATATATGCATTGGCATTGGAATAATATTGAATCGGGAGTTATACCTATCAACTAGGATAACCGATACAATCCTACTGAATGAAGCACTTATAAAAGTTGTGCAGAAAGTTGAAACCAAGATTCCCCTCCAATGAAGGGATCAATACCAACGAGAACTAGGATACCATCCCCAATACTCCATGCAATCCTTGACCCCATCAAATAATAAACATTCATGAAACCCACCTAGAAAGGGGAAGCATTGGTAAACATTTTTGAAGAATTCCTAATCCAATACAAAATCAATAAATTTTTTACATACTTTCCATGCAACATAGCTCTCCAAATACCCAAACCGAATAGTCCTTGCCACATGATTTTGAGTCTCAAAGCTTCACTGAATTAGAGGATATTTTTTATACCCCAAAAATTTTGAGATGCACCCATTACCCGAACATAAAAATTGCATCATTTTCCTTTGTAGGGAGTGAAAAATTGTTAAAGGGATATTTTCCAATGCAAGCCAATATACAAGTATACTTTCTAAGACCGATTTCACCAATATAAGTCTGCCACCCAAGGATAGCCATTTATAACTCCAGTACCCAATCCTTCTCTCAGGAGCCACAACCAATTGGAAACTACAACATAAGAGTTTAGATTTAAAAATAACCCCAAATATTTGAATCATGTAGTTAAGGACTCATATTTGTATGGAAACCATCGCAGAATATGGTCCATAACCCCGTCATCCATCTCATGAATAATGAAAAAATATTTCTGCGTGCTAACCTCCATCCCTATAACATTGCAAAAAAGAGTAATAATATAAAAAAGAGTATGCCATTCATCAACATTACTAGCCCCAAATAGTAAAATGTCACCCACAAATAAATTTAATAATGAGTTTGCTAAGGCCCTCTACGACAAACAAAAACAACAGGGGAGAGAGAGGACACCCTTGGCGGAGTCCTCTAGATCATTTGAAGAACTCAGCAGGACTTCCATTAATAAGGACTGAGTAATTTGTAGAAGTAACACATGACATAATCCAATCCATTACTAAGTAAAGAAGGAAGATTTGGATAAGAACCAACCTTAGATACCCCCAGTCAACTTATCATAAGTTTTAATGAGGTCCATCTTGAGGATCAAAAATTCCAACTATTTAATCTTGATGGAGGGTAAGCACTCTTGGGTGACCCCGATTGCATTAAGTGTTTGTCTCTTATTAAGAAAACAAAATTTCTATTGGGATACGCATTCCCCCAGTTTTGGTTTAATACGATTTGCTATCACCTTAGAAATAATTTTGTGATTCAAGTTACAAAGGGAAATTGGTCTATAATCGGGTTTGGAGTTTTTTGGGATGAGGTAAGAAATGTAGCATTTAAAGCACTCGTAACCATCCCTTTAACCCTCGTTTATTCCACCACCTTCACAATATTTATTCCCATCAAATAAAAAAATGCAGAGAACAGTTCAACAGACCAACCATTGGATTTATGACTCGTAGATATGGAAAAATTCTCGAGAACAACTTCAACCTTGTATAAGGTGACAATACAAACTACTTGTAGGCCCTCTTCCTCTATAAAAAATATAGGAAATTGTTCGATCACCTTTAGTTGTGATATTATATCATTTCTTTTTGGGTCCTTAAAGATAGAAGAGAAGTGAGACACTGCTTCTTTCTCCAAATCTCTTTGACATGTGATCACTTTACCCTCTATGTCCTTGAGATCCCAAATATCATTTTGAATCCTCCTCTGATTGGAAAATATTTGGAAAAAATTTGTATTATTATCGCCTTGCTTGATCCAAATGGACCTACTTTTGAGCTTCCAAGTTCCGTCCTGAATCCTTAAGAAAGAAGATTTGTTGGCTTCCAGATCAACTAGCAATAACTTGTCTTCATTTGAGAAAGTAAATGAAGGGTTCTCATCATAGAAATATTGCAATCTTTCCTCATAAGGAAGTATATCTTGGATAAGCTATCGTTTTCTACAATCCTCCCACTTAACTAGCTAAGTCTTTAGATATCTCGACTTGGCTACCATGTAATCCATAGGGAAGATATCCCTATTGGTTTGGAAAGAAACCAAAAAGGACTAACCAAAGAATTGAAGTCGATATCCTATAAATAAGCATCATTAAATTTTAATGGGAACTTCTAAACCTTCTTGTCTAAATACAGTTGAAGGGAAACATGAAAATGACAAGAAATCCCAAATTTTGAACCCAATATTTATATCTCCAGACCTTCTCAGAATGTTAAGCCCTTAATGATGGTGTTGGTTTATCCCACAATACTGAGGTTGGGGGGGGGGGGTGAATAAGTATTGTTAGCTTTTACTTTAAAGTACACAAAATCAACAATAAAGACACAATTTTTATCGTGGAAACCTCAAAAGAGCAAACCACTAACACAAACTCATTAATAAGATGTATTTACAAAATTGTTTATTTGCTGCAACATAAAGGATGCAAATCACACCCTAGGTTTTGCCTGCAACTACAGACTAGGATGCTACAACACCCTTATGGTTTTATGCCTGCTACACAAACACAGATGCTACGACACCCTGTTCTCCAATTATGACTGGAAGGACACTTTGACCCCCTGCAGACCTATGGCCTACCCTAGCACCACCCTGCCACCCTAGATTGATTTTCTCAGTCTTTTAGAATAGTTGAAAAACTATTCACTTTGGACTCTATCAGACTTGCTAACAGAGACACTTAATTATTTACACATTCATTTATTTAAAGACCTTATACCTATTTAGTATCAACGCACCTCTTCAAAGCTGTGCTCTTTCATTTTGGATCGTGATTGTTCACTTATAGACCAAACCAATCATCCAACCGCTCAACCATCACATCATTTCAGCGAAGACACCGTTTCATTTCTTCCCACAACTCATAATTCATTTCCACGGTCCTGTTTATCGTTTTCTTGGTGTATCCATCATCTTCTTTACCAAATACAATCTGAACAGGTGATGTTCTTTACAGATTTCCTTATAAATTGTATTTCCTCACTAATTATCTGTTTTCAGTGATTTCCCACCGTTGATTTTCATCAGTCTTCTCCATGAGCATCAATATTTAGATTTGTGGAATGCGAGATGCAGGATGTATCATTTCCTAAAATCGATTTTTGACTTTTCACAAAATTCTTTCTGTACTTCGTTTTCTAACCGTTGATTGGTTTTGGCGGAACTAACTTTAGCCTTCCGATCTCTCCAAATTGTGGGATGTGGGATGTAGCATTTCCCAAAATCAAATTTTGACTTTCCGCAATCTTCTTTCCATAACAACAATTCCACACCCTTGATATTTTTTCCGGTTTTTTCCTGACCGCCGATTTTCCATATTGCGAGATGCGAATTGCAGGTTCATAGATTCTTTAAACTTTATTTCTGTAATTCCCTTTCTGCATTTTCCTTCCACATCATCGATCTCTTTCAGCGAAACTAATCTCATCCGTATGATCTTGATCTTTTGCGGAACTTCATCCTCACACCTATCTTTTGCGGAACTGATCCTCAGTCGTTGGATCTCGTGTGAGATGCTTCCTGATCGTCGATTTCAGATCAAATTCGAATCTCATTATGAATTTGCAGATCTTCACAATTTCTTTGCATAGATCCTCTGCGACAATTCATTCAGTAACACCATTGGATGATCGATCTTAGTCATTCAACTTGCTATAGAGTTATTCGTTTGTCATTCATCTTGCAACCTACAACCTTCAGTCTACCGCCATATTCACTGGTTATTCCTATGTCATTCATATTCGTGAACACCTTTGACATCAATTAAAACTATGTAGTCAACAATCTCCCCCTTTGGCATTGATGGAAACCTCTATACATTCTCCCCCTTTGACAACAATGACAAAGGAACCTTTCTGTATGGAAGCTCCTCCTATTAGCAATTATCCCCCTAATATTGAGCTTTCTCCTCTTAGTATTTTTGTAACGGAATTACTCCCATTTTCTGTCTAAGTCTCTCAAAAGATTCCTTAGGTAACGGTTTGGTGAAAATGTCAGCAATCTGTTCTTTTGTGTCAATATATTCTAATTTGAAAGCTTTTTGAGATACATGTTCTCTTAGATAGTGATACTTGATTGGTATATGTTTTGTCTTTGAATGCATGAAAGGAATTTTAGACATATTTATAGCACTAGTGTTATCACATTTGATCACTATTGGATGTTCATATTTTACAAGTAGATCTTCTAGGGTTTGTCTCATCCAAAAAACCTGAGTGCAACATGAGGCAACAACAATATATTCTGCTTCTACTATAGAGAGTGAAATGGAGAATTGTTTTTTACTTGACCATGATACTAAACAATTTCCCAGAAAAAATGTTGCTACACTAGTACTCTTTCGATCGTCGACTCTTCCTACCCAATCTGCATCAGTAAACGCCCTCAAGGTAAAGTATTTTCCTTTCGGATACCATCAACCATACTCCATAGTACCTTTTAGATATTTAAAAATTCTTCTTACTACTGTTACATGTGTTTCTTTGGGAGCTGACTCGAATCTAGCTACCAATCCAACAACTTGCATTACATCTGGTCTTGTGGCTGTCACATATAGAAAACTGCCAATCATGGATCTAAACATGGTATCATCTACTTCCAAAGAGTCATCATCCTTACTTAACTTGCAACCAGTGACCATAGGATTACCAATAGGTTTGGAATCTTCCATTTTAAACTTTTTCGACATATCTTTGATGTACTTAGTTTGAGATATGAAAATTCCTTCGTATGTTTGGCAGACTTGTAATCCCAAGAAGAATGCCAATTCACCCAACATTGACATTTCAAATTCTTTCCTCATTTCAGAGGCAAAATATACACCTAGGATTTGAATATTGCTCCCAAATATGATATCATCCACATAGACAACAACAATGATCATATTTTTATCTTCAATCTTTAGGTAAAGATTACTTTCCGTGGCTCCTCTCTTAAAACCTTGTTTTTTTAAGCAACTGTTAGTCTTGAGAACCATGCTCTTGGAGCTTGTTTGAGACCATAGAGAGCATTCTTTAGTTTACAAACATAGTCTATGTTCTCTGACAAGAGAAACTCTTCAGCTTGTTCAATATATACTTCTTCTTCTAGTTTTCCATTTAAGAATGCAGACTTGACATCCATTTGATATACTTTGAAGTTTTTATGGCATGATAATGCTAAAAAAATTCCGATTGCTTCAAGTTGAGCTATAGGAGCATAGGTTTCTTCAAAATCAACACCTTCTACTTGGGCATACCCCTTGCAAACCAATATTGCTTTGTTCCTTATTACTTTCCCATCTTGATTGAACTTGTTTTTGAAAATCCATTTGGTTCCTACAATGTTCTTATCTTCAGGTCTTGGGACAAGTTCCCAGGTCTCATTTTTCTCAATATGATCTAGTTCTTAATTCATGGCTTTGACCCATTCATCACTTCTGTTGGCTTCTGTAAAGTTCTTGGGTTCCACTATTGAGAGTAGGGTTTGTTCTACATCTGGTAGTTGTCTTCTTATTTTGACCCCAACATTTTTATCACCCATGATCTGTGACTCCAGATGATCCTTTTGTATCCTTCTAGAAGGATTTTTAGTGTCAGGTCTAGGGAAGTCTTCATCGTCTTCATGTGTATCTTCCTTCTCTTTGCCTTTTTCTTCGTTATAAATGCTCTCATCCTTTTGCGAGCCTTTTATTTCATCATCACATGTAATTTCAATGCTGTCAAGATTTTTCTCTTTCCTTGGTTGTATATCATCTACTTTCACATTAGCACTTTCTACAATTTTATGTAACCTAAAAATATTCCTTCATCATTCCTGAAGTCGAACTTTCCAAGGTCATCCTCCTTTCTTTTGATGTAATGGTCACTGCCAAATAATTTAAAATATTTAACTGAGGCTGGTCTTCCATACCACAATTCATAGGGGGTCTTATCCTTATTTACTCAGAGTTTCCCTCTGTTAAGTGTGTATACAACTTCTCTCCAAAATGAATTTGACAGTTTTGCTTCATTAAGCATTGTTCTGGAAACTTCTTGGACTGTTTTGTTTTTCCTCTCAACAACCCCATTCTGCTGAGGAGTTTTTACAGCTGAAAATTGTCTATTAATTCCATGATCTTCAGAGAATTCATTGAACTCATTGGAAGTAAATTCTCCCCCATTATATGATCTAAAACACTTGATTTTCATACCAGACTCATTTTCAGCCATTTCCTTGAATATTTTAAATTTTTCAAAAGCTTCTGATTTTTCATTTAGGAATGCCACCCATGTCATCCTTGTGTAATCATTAATGAGCAACATGAAATAGTGATCTCCTTGCATGCTTTTAGTTTTGGTTGGTCCACAAAGGTCTGTGTGTATTATTTCCAGAGGGTGTGAGGTCATATGTTCTTTTATTTTAAAACTGACTCTGGTTTGCTTCCCATGTTGACAATGTTTACATACAGAGTTTAAAGGAACTACAATTTTTGGTAGATCTCTCACAACTTCATTTGTGCTTATTTTGGCAAGATTGTCAAAACTTAAATGTCCCAACCTTCTGTGCCATAACCAACTTTCATCTACCATACTTAAGTAGCTATGGTTTTCATTTTCCAAGATGTATACATTGTTTTCATTTATCATAGCAATACGAGCGATCTTTCCGATTTATTATTCTTGATTTCACATTTTTCTGAGTCAAAGATACAAATGTGTCCTTGGTCGCATGTTTGAATTACACTGAGAAGATTTGTCTTGAGGTTTTCAACTAGCAAAACATTTTCTGCTTTGATCTTGTTGTTGAGAATAGTTGTTCCTTTGCCGATTATTTTGGAAGACAGACTGTCTCCAAAAGTGACTTTTACCTTATTATCATTTAGTGTTATGAATTTGCTTGAGTCACTTGTCATGTGTTTTGAAAAACCAGTGTCTAAGTGCCATAAGTTTTGGATTTTGGTTGCACATAAAGCAATCATGGAACTTTCCATTTCTTCCTTCTCTTTCCAATGCTTCTTTTGTTTGGTGTTCTAAGGTTTATTTGCAATAGTATTCCTTGTATGTGTCTTCAGTTTACAATCTCTTGCCATATTCCCATGGTTATTACATTTATAACATTCTATGTCATATTTTTGAAGTAATGTAAAAAGATTCTTATTTCCTTTCGACACATAACTTGATGACTTCTTCTTGAATTCATAAACCTTTCTTTCAGTTCTGCAGTTTGAGGATTTATGACCAAAATTATTACAAGAAAACTTCAGTGACCTAAAAATATCTGTAGATATCTATTTGGTCTTTTGGGTGCTAGATTTTTTCTATTTTTATCTTGAGAAATTAAGCCAGCTTTCTTGCTTCTTTCCTTTTTAGTTGGAGTCTTTAGTACTTTAGAATAGCTTTTCTTACTTCCTTCTTGATTTTTGACATGAAAACTCTCTTGCTTCTTTTCTTTAACAAACCCCAAACCAGACCTATCACTTGATGGTCTTTGGCTACTCAGAATGTCATCTAGAATCCTTCAGCTATTCTCAGAATTTGACATGATAGATCCTTCATTAAGCTTTGTCTTGAATTGCATGATTTCTTCTGCTAGCTTTTCAGATTCCTGTATTCTTCTTTGAGTTGTACGTTTAGTTCCTCCTCAACCTTTTTGGCATCTAGGAGTTGAGATTCCAACTGACTGATGAGAATATTTGACTGTCTGTTGTTTTTCCTACATTTCTCAATTTCTTCAAGGGCGCTAACACGTTAAGCTCTTAGGTCTACTTCTCCTTCCATATCTGAGTCACTACTTGAGGCTTGAGTATCTAGTCCCATGAATAAAAGTTCAGTTTTTTCAGCTTCTCTTCCATCTGAATCTTCACTATCTTCCATGGTGTAAACAATTTTCTTTTTCCCATGGTATTTTTTCTTGTTTCCTGATTTACCCATTTTGAACTTCGAAGTTTCCTTATCTTCATTCTCATCTTGTTTAGTGTAGGTGAATTTAGAGGCAAAATGTCCAATACTTTCACAATTAAAACACTTTAAAGGTAACTTCCCCTTGTACTGTCTAGTTCCTCTCTCAAGTTTATTAATGAAAAAGGCTTCCTCATCATTTGGGTTTTCTGATTGACTTTATAAAGAGGATTTAAAGGCTTCTTCTTTTCTTGGAGATCCATTTTGTCATGTTCTCATCTCATACGCAGTGAGGATTCCATGTAGCTCATCTATTGTTACCTTTTTAAGATCATCTTGTTCTTATAGGGTGGATACCTTTGTATCATATCTCATTGGTAATGTTCTTAGTGCCTTGCTTACCACTTCCTTAATTTTCCTCCAAGGCCTCTGATTGCATTAACAACTTCATCTACATGAAGAAGGTATTCACCAATATTCTCTTCTTCTTTCATTTAAGACTTTCAAATTGACCTTTATAAGTTTTGAGTTTAGATTCTTTGACCTTAGATTCTCCTTCATAGATAATTTTGAATTTGTCCCAATCTTGTTTCGCAGATGTGCATTGCATCACTTTAGTAAATATCGAGTTTGTTAAACCACTTAAGATTGTGTTTAAGGCTTTGGAATTACCTTCATATTCACCTAGTTCAACGGTGTCTGTAGGGTATTGGTTTTGTATTTTCTGCTCTTTTTGGCTTGCTTCCCAAACCTTCCATCCCAGGGACATCAGATGACACCTCATCCTTACACTCTAGTAAGCGTAATTTATTCGGTAAATAGTGGAGGTCTTTTAGTGGCCAAACCTTCTTGTTGATCCATTGTGAATTTTGGATGGGATCTTCCTTCCAATGGTTAAACTGTTATGAAGGAACCTGACTCTGATACCAATTGTTGGTTTATCCCACAATACTCAGAGCGGGGGGTGAATCGGTATTGTCATTTTTAACTTTAAAATACACAAAATCAACAATCAAGACACAATTTTTATTGTGGAAACCTTAAAAGAGCAAACCACCAAGACAAACTCATTAATAAGATGAATTTACAAAATTGTTTATCTGTTGCAACAGAAAGGATGCAAATCACACCCTAGGTTGTGCCCGCAACTACAGACTAGGATGCTACATCACCCATATGGTTTTTTGCCTTCTACAATAGACAAGGATGCTATGACACCTTGTTCTCCAGCTATGATTGGAAGGAAGCTTCGATCCCCTGCAAACCTATGGCCTGCCTTAGCACCACCCTGCCACCCTAGATTGATTTTCTTAGTCTTTTAGAATAGTTGAAAAACTATTCACTTTGGACTCTATCAAACTTGCAAATAGAGACACTTAATTCTTTACACATTCATTTATTTAAATACCCTATACCTATTTCATATCAAAGCACCTCTTCAAAGCTGCGCTCTTTCATTTTGGATTGTGATTGTTCACTTACAGACACAACCAATCATCCAACCGCTCAACCATCGCATCATTTCAGCAAAGACACCATTTCATTTCTTCCCATAGCTTAGAATTCATTTCCACGGTCCTATTTATTGTTTTCTTGGTGTATCCATCATCTTCTTTACTAGATACAATCTGAACAGGTGATCTTCTTTACCGATTTCCTTATAAATTGTATTTCCGCACTAATTCTCTGTTTTCAGCGATTTCCCACCGTTCGGGCTTATCCATGAGCATCGATCTTCAGATTTTCCAAATGCGGGATGTAGGATGTAGCATTTCCTAAAATCGATTTTTGAATTTTCGCAAACTTCTTTCCGCACTTATTTTTTGAACCATTGATCTGTTTTTGCGGAATTAATTTTGGCCATCCGATCTCTCCAAATTGTGAGATGCGGGATGTAGCATTTCCCAAAATCAACTTTCAACTTTCTGCAATATTCTTTCCACAACAACAATTCCACACCATTGATATTTTTGCGGGTGTTTTCTTGACCGTTGGTTTTTTAGATTGCGGGTTCATAGATTCCTTAAACTTTATTTCTGCAATTCCCTTTTGGCATTTTCCTTCTGCACTGTTGATCTCTTTCGACAGAACTAATCTCGACTATCTGATCTTGATATTTTGTGAAACTTCATCCTCCCACCTATCTTTTGCAGAACAGATCCTTAGTCATTGGATCTCATGCGAGATGTTTCCTGATCATCGATTTCAAATGGAATTCGGATCTCATCATGACTTTGCGGATCTACACAATTTCTTTGCGGAGATCCTCTACAATAGTTCATTCAGCAAAAACATTGGATGATCGATCTTAGTCATTCAACTTGCTATAGGTGTATTTGTTTGTGATTCATCTTGCAACCTGCAACCTTCATTCTGCCGCCATATTCACTGGTTATTCCTTTGTCATTCGTATTTGTGAACACCTTTGACATCAATGACAACTATATAGTCAACAGATGGCACGCTACCCCATATAGTGTAGTGCATTACTCCCTATATTGTTGTGCATTACATATTATTTATGGCGGCTTGGGTTTATTAGTTGTTATTGCACACCTTCATATCCTATATATAGGAAGGAGATATTTTCATTTTAGTCATCAATGTATATTGTCTTGTGTTGGGTACATAAGTACATTGTGTAAGGAGGTTCCTCCCTCTAAGTGGATTGTTATTTATCTATATTATACATTATTAAGGCATAGATTACTCTCTTTTAGTCTATTTCTACTATTTTTATGTTATTTCTGGGACTTCGTTGCATAACATTTGGTATCAGAGCTCTTTCCTCAGGATTGGCTTCTACAAAACAAGTCATCATAGAATTTTTTCTACAAATTTTTTTCTATAAGGATTCAGAGATAGAGGTTAAAAAACCACTTCTAAAATAGGCCTAGATATCTACAGTATGAAATTCATATCCTGATATATTATAGTCTCAGATATAATTGTGAAGGAATATAGGGATTTAGACTAGTCCAAAACCTAGTCTAAAACATGTGTTCTAGGGGAAAAGGTCATATCTGAGGAATCCAAGATCCAAATTGAGTGAGACAAGTTGCATCTGAAAGAAGATGGAGCTAGGTATTTGTGGTATAATTTTTATCTACAAAAATGAAATATTGGACATGTGGAATACCGTACAAGTTCTCTCTTCTGGGTAGGAAAAAAATAAGAATCTTTGGGATATTTGCAATAACTTTTTTTGGAAAATACAAATTAGTTCAGACCTAAGGCATTGGAAAGAGGACACTTCATGGTATCACAGGCCGAATTTTCAAACCCAGAGAGGTCGAAATTCAAAATTTAACTTAGTTACAAGTTGTCCATAAAACAATCATCTAATTAGGGTTTGAAAAAGGTAGGTCATTTTGCACAATGAATAGCTTTGAGTAGAAGGATCTATTTGTGGTAAAACCTAGGGTATGATATATATCTATTGTTCAAAATTTCACCAAAATGAAGTGGAAATAATCACACTCCACTCAAACCCCCAGAGGATTCATCCCTGACATGTGATGAAGTGGAAGACGTATCTTTTAGAGTGTCCAAGTTGGAAGATCTGATTAAAGGAAATGTGAAAATTGATGACTTAATTAAATTGGAAAAGAATATGGCTAGTAAAGAGGATCTCAAAGGGATGGATAGAAAATAAGATATTTAAGACTTAAAGGAATTAATGAAGGATATAAAAAATAGTTGTATTCCTCATGTATCTACTAAAGAAGAGGATAAGGAGGAAAATTAGGACTTATTCCAGTCACATCTAGAAAAAATTGAAAAACAATTGGAGAGAAGGAAGTTGGAGTCCTCAAAAGTTGATGATTCACTACAACATCATGGGTTCAATGCAGGTCTAAGGAACTACTTTCTCCCCAAGATTGACATGAGAAATATTGATGGCAAGGATCCAATGGTGTGGATCTTTCAGATGGAGCAACTTTGATCTACACTAGGTGACCACTTTGCAAAAGGCAACTATTGCATCCTTATATTTAGAACCTTATCAATTTGTATGGTACCAATGGCTTTGTGACTGTAAAAATGAATCTATTATCTCTTGGTCTATATTCACAGAAGAATTGATTGCATATTATGGGGATATAAATAACAACATCTTCTTTATCCAGTTGGTAAATCTTAAGCAAAAAGGTCTAGTTACCGAGCACATCAAACAATTTCAGCAGTTAAGTCTCAGAGTGAAGAATATTTTCAAAGATAATTTGTTAGATCTCTTTATTGGAACCTTGAAATATAACATTCAACATTATTTGTGTCTCTTTGAACCATCATCCCTAGAGAAGGATTTCATAGTGGAAAGGAAGGTTGAAAGTAAAAATATGGCAATGACTACTAGAAAGGACTTCTCCAATACATACAGAGAAAATAATGTTCTTTCTTCTAAACCACCACAAAGGTTGTCACCCCAACAACTAGATGAAAGAAGAGAAAAAGGATTATGCTTTAATTGTGACATCAAGTATAGTAAGGGACACAAGTGTGGCGAGAAGAAATTATTCTACATATATTGTGAAGAGGAAGAACCAAAAGAAGAGGAAGCATGTCAAGAAGGGGTGACTTCAGAAGAAATAGAAGAGGATACTTCAGAAGAAATTACTCCCACCATATCGTGTAATGAATTGGATGGAATTATCAGTCCTCAAACTCTAAATATCAAAAGATAGATAAAAAATAAGAAGGTAACAATGTTAATTGATTCCGGTAGTACTCATAATTTCATTCACTATAAATTAGCCAAAATTCTTAATTGATTCGAATATCCAACACCAGAGTTTCAAGTTATGATTGCAGATAGACGAACTATAAATTGCTCAGGGAAATTACATAATATCAATTTTTCTATGGGGGAATATATATTTAATAGTCCAATGATTTCTATCCCAATGGGTGGGGTTGATGTTGTCTTAGGTGTCCAATATTTACAATCATTGGGAACAATGGCTTTTAATTTTCAAAAAAATTTCATGGGAAGGAAAAGAATACGAGTTAAATGGTATCACAGGAAAACGAAGCAAGGTGATAACCTATAATGGTATGAAAAAGTTGTTGAAAAAGGGACATCAAGGTGTAGTTGCACAATTATGCTCATTAGATGTTCAAACCTCAAAGTTTCCTATCTTCCCATATCTCCAAAGGGTCATTAATAAGCATTCCAAGGTATTTGAAGATATTCCCAAAGGTATTACACCTATTCAAGACTTTGATCATGCTATCCACTTAATTCTAGGAAGTGTTCCTCCTAACATCAGGCCTTACTGATATCCCTATAGTCATAAGAGTTAAATTGAGCATATGGTTGGTGAGATGTTAGAGGTGGGCATAATTAGGCGTATCCAAAGTTATTACTTTGCACCAATGGAAATGGTACCCAAGCCATACGGATCATGGCGTATGTGTCCTGATTATAGAGAGCTCAACAAGATCACCATTAAAGATAGGTTTCCCATTCATGTCATTGATGAATTGTTATACGAATTACATGGAGAAGTTGTATTTACAAAGTTGGATCTTCGTTCCGAGTATCATCAGATTCAAATGAAGGATGAAGACATCCCCCCAAAAAATTCAAAACTCATGAAGGTCACTATAGATTTTTGGTCATGCCATTTGGTCTCACAAATGCGCCTTCCACATTTCAAGCTTTTATGAATTCTATTTTCAAGCCTTTCCTTAGAAAATTTGTGTTGGTGTTCTTTGATGATATACTAATATATAGCAATACTTGGGAAGAACATCTTAAACATGTTGACATGACACTAAAACTACTAAAGGAGTAAGAACTGTACGAAAAAACCTCAAAATGTTTCTTTGGGATAAAGGAGGTAGAGTTTTTGGGTCATCTTGTATCTCATGAAGGTGTCAAGGTAGACCCTAAAAAAAATAAAGCCATGATGGCCTGGATGATTCCCAAAACCCTAAATAATATTCGAGGATTCTTAAGTTTGATAGGGAACTATGGAAGAATATTAGCTCCTATGACAACATTACTGAAGAAAGATGCATTTTCTTGGACTCCAAAGGCAACTCAAGATTTTCAACAAATAAAAAAGGCAATGTGTAAATATCTTGTTTTGGTGACACCAGACTTCACAAAAGCCTTTATTGTGAAATGTGATGCTTCAGGAAATGGAATTGGAGATGTACTAATGCAATAAGGATACCCTCTTTCCTTCACAAGTCATCCAATCAAGGGAAAGAACTTAAAAAATCCCATTTATGAGAAGGACATGTTGGAAATACTACATGCCTTGAAGCAATGACGCGGCTACCTTATGGGGAGATATTTCAAGGTTAAAACTGATCATGATAGCCTTAAATACTTCTTGAAACAAAGGATATCTTCAGAAGAGAAACAAAAATGGGTGACAAATATGTTGGAATATGACTTTGAAATCATCTACAAAAAGGGGAAGCAAAATGTTGTCACAAATGCACTCTCTAGGAAAGATGAGAATGTTTAAGCATTACTTTATGCTATCTCAATCATCCAACCATATTGGATAGCCGAAGCAAGGGATGAATGAAAAAATGACGAATAAATATGGAAATTCATTCGAAAGCTACAACAGGATCCTAGTGTAGGTGGAAATATGACTTGATATGGTACAAGGATCGCCTATATCTTGGTAAGAGTTCCCAACTCAAGCAAAAGGTACTTTTTGAATTCCACTCCTCACCGAGAGGAGGGCACTCAAGTTTCTTAAAAACCTACCACGGGGTAAAGAAAGAATGTTTTTGGGATGGTCTTAAAACTGATGTTGAAAAAATTGTGATAGAATGTTTGGTTTTCCAATGAAATAAAGTGGAAACAATTAAGACCCCAAGTCTCCTACAACCACTTTCCATTCCAAGACAAAGGTGGAAAGAGGTCTCAATGTATTTTATCACAGGTTTACCAAAGTCAGAAGGAAAGAGTTTCATCATGGTGGTTGTATTAAATTGAGCACATAGATCTATGGACAAACACACAACTCACAGGATAGATCACACAATTTACTTAACAATTGAAGAATGAAACAATGCGAAAATGGCTTGCAACTATGAATGATTTCATTAATAAAAAAGTAATTAGATATTAATTACAATGAAGTACAATGGCTTAAATAGCCACATGCAATTCGAATCCACATGAGGAAATTCGAATTGATTAGACTCTACTTGACTATAGGTAACTACGACCTTGTCTAAATCACTACTGGAGGACTCAATAGTTAACTGACCTTGTCTAAACCATAACTGAAGTTCATCAGAGTTCTAAAACACAACTCAAGTGATACATTCAGTGTTGACTAAGGCTAACTGATAGTGGTAGGTGAGAAATGTGCCCCTCCTTCATGCATCCATGCAAACCTAGCGCTAACTAAATGTAGAGGACTAGAACTGAATGTAATTGACTCCTAACTTAGCTTGATTAGTCACCAAATCAATTGAACTGACCTTGGTTGGTTTCGACACTCCCAGTGGCTCCTAAGTTGTAGGGATTGGTCTAGCAGGCTCCTAAACTGATGCATGCAAGTGAATCGGTGGCAGTAGGCCTCAATTAGTTTTCCCCACACTTTAGTAACTAAAACATGTGCCCCAATTAGGCCAAGTGGACCCAATGGTGCTAGTGGCTAAAAATAGACTAGATGGACTCCCGATTTAGACATGACTCCTGATTTAGACATATGACCGAATTTGACAAGGGAGGATTAACAATCCTAGTACACCCCCCTGAATGCTAACTTGGACAATCTGTGGGCCCTGTTAACTAAGAAAATAGGTCACTCATTACATCAAGTAAAATAAAGTAACTACTTAATACAAGGAGCTGGGGAAAAAACCACATGGGAAAAAATCCCCCCCTCTATCTAAGCAGGTATAATCAGCTCTCAAGTTTGAAAAACTTGAAAATATGTTGCTGCAATCTTCATCTCTGTGAGGTAGCGAAGCAGCATGCATGGTGTGCTGTGCACATGTATTCTGGGGCCTGGCATGTAGACTTCTCCTTCTTCTCCAAAAATGATGATGGAAGGAAGGAGGAATGTAACCTTTGTCTCTTGCTGGATGAAGAGGTGTATGATCATATCCATTCTTCTGAATGTAGTGAGATTGAGCCCTTACCATATATCATCTTATAGGGAGTCTATTACATCTCTCTAAAGGAGGTAGGATTGCATGGCATAGCGTAAGGGTCTTTCCTTTTTGAGTGTTAGGTGAGTTTCCAGTCATGTTCCTAGCTTCTAGTTTGGAAGTAGGGAATAAATCTAGATATGAGTCACCCTGAATCTCAATCTCATAAACTGATAAATATGGATATGCAATACTAGTAGAAGATGCAAAAGAAGTAGATGCAATGATTTTACCTTCCCTTGCAAGTGGTTGCTGAGAGTGCGCTGGTTCTGAAGGAGGCATGAAATGTGAAAACTCATATTCTTTTGAAGCATGATTTGCAACACCCTTCACTATGATGTTCCCAATAGAGATATATGTGATCTCCATTGAGTCAGGACCAAATATCACTCACTTTGGAGATCTAGTATGGGTCATTTGATAGACAGATAACAGGTTTGAAGCTAGGGAGGGAACAAATATCACATCTTTGAACCTTCCATGTTCAAGCTTGACAGAGCCCTTCCCTTTTGTTTTGACTTTACTGTTATTGCCCATTTGAATACTAGGACCATCAAAGGACTGAAAAGAAGACAATGATTCTCTGGATGCAGCCATATGGTTGGAAGCTCTAGAATCAATGAGGAAGACATGTGCTGATGTGCAGCAAGCCTTCACTGCATGGCCTTTCCTTTGGTATTCTTCATCTTCTTCTTCAGAGTCATCCTTCCTTGCACTAGCAGGTGCATAAAAGTTATGTTTCTTCAAAATAAGAGCCATTTCATCAAGTTGTCCTCTCATACAGGGGCTTTCTGAATGAAATCCCCTTCCACAGTAAGAGCAGAGGTGTCAGTACCCCATATTTTCACAAAAAATTAAAAATTTTAAGATAGCATAAAATGTCTGAATACACAGTTTACTAACTACTATCAGTTAGCAGAAAATGAAATAGTGTAACACTTAGTATTAATAATATTCATATTACGTTAATTAATACAACTTTAATTTTTGTGAATTATCCTTATTCCCTTGGAAATTCTTGTTAGGAAAATTTATGGCCTTATTATTTTTAGAATTTTGGTTGGGTACAAACTCTTTCTTCTTTCGATCATAATGGTTGTTATTATTTTTGGCCTCCCAGTTGGTCATGCTCTCCTTCTTCTGATTCTGTTCATAACAGAAATTAGCTTTCCTCATAGTTTCTTCCATAGTTTTTGGATTGTCATACTCAATCCTATCCTTGATGTGATAAGGTAAACAACTGAGGTATCGTTGTACCTTTGGTTTTTCATCTACAAGGTATGGCACATACCTAAGCAGACTTAAAAACTTGCTGTTCAAATCTTTCATAGTCATTTAACCTAGTTTAAGCTCATAGAATTCTTTTGCTCTCTCCTCATAGTACTGCTTAGATAGAGATTTATTTTTAAATTACTTCTTGAAGGTACTCCAATTTATATTCTTCTCTCTTATTCCCTTCACTCTCTTTAAGTCTTGCCACCATATATCAGCCTTCCCTGAAAGATTGTAGATAGCCATTCTAGCCTTTAATTGGTTAGAATAGTTATAAATCTGGAAGTACTTCTTCATCCCAGATAACTACGATTTCGCTTCCTCCCCCTTCTCAGTTTCTCCATTGAAGGTTGGTGGTTTAATCTTTTTAAACTCCCCAGAAATTTCCTCATAAGGTTTATATTTTCTCTTTTTAGTATAATGATTGTCATCACTAATATCACTAGTGGAATGAAAATTATGTTGATCACCAAATGCCTCTGATTATGAGGTGCTTTCAGCTCTTTTACCCCTTCCCTCAGTTTGAAATCTTTCTGTTAGGATCTGATTCAACTCCTCCCGAGCTCTCAAAATCCTTTCATTTTCTTGTTTAACAGATTCCATTTTAGATTTTAAGTCTTTTACTGTTTGTAAAAGTTCCTAGGAATTAGTGGTTATATCCTCTTGTATAGGGTCTCTTTGTAAGTTTTCTTGTTCCGTAAAGGGAGATTCCTCTTCCGCATATTCCTCCAGTATTTCCATACTTGTTGTTAAACTTCAGAAACAATTTCTCTGTTGAATAACATTAAAAGAAAATAACATCAGCAAAATAATTTAAATTCACTGTTTCATAAAAGCAAGTTGGGCTTCATCAAGGCCTAGTGTTTGAACCTTGTGCTTTGATACCACATGTCAGTACCCCATATTTTCACAAAAAATTAAAATTTTTAAGATAGCATAAAATGTCTGAATACACAGTTTACTAACTACTATCGGTTAGCAGAAAATGAAACAGTCTAACACTTAGTATTGATCATATTCATATTACGTTAACTAATACAACTTTAGCTTTTTTAAAGTATAAGAGATTGACTTGCTCACAGCTTTCTTTCAGTTTTACTAATAAGTTTACTTTTTGGCAAGTAGGTGAAATCTATCTTTGAAAACTTGGGCTTACTTAGCATTTATGCTAATGCAAATGGACTGTTGGTTCTTACAGGTTAACAAGTAACGATCGATTAAGTAGGGGTTTAACTCATAAAGTAGCAAGAAGTATATTTGTTGCAAGTAAAATGCTAGTAATTAACCGACTATTTAAAAGCAAGCTCTAAAGAGGTAAAGTAATTGTCTTTTATTTCATAAAAGTAATTCTATCAATCTGGATAGTAAAGATTTCCAATAGAGTACATGTTTCTATTTTGTCACTAGCTTACTAGTTAAGGAAATTATCAACCTGTTACTTGTATGTAAAAATAAATGCTCATTAACAAGTTATAAACTTTTGTACTTACATTATCGCCTTGCTGCATGCACTATTGTAACAACATACATTAGCATCTTATTTAATAATGTACCAATCTGATTGTTACTTGCATTCTGTAGGAATCTTACTGCCCAGAATTATCCTTGACATTATAAGCTTGATTATTGTAATTAAATGCATCGTTTCATGATGGAATGCTATCTACCCTTGCTTCATAAGTCTAAGTCATAGGTAAATATATTATCAGTGTCATTCTAATGATTATAGACTTGAGCATGGTTTGTTCCATTTTACTATTATCATTTTGCCTAGCTTACAACAAGTTAATGTTTATAATAACTATTATGGTAGATTTTTCTACATAGAACTTTTAATCTGAATTTTACCCTAGGTGACACTAATGTGACCAAGATTCTTATACTATGCTAAGAACAGTTAAACAATCACAAACTATCCTTGCCAAGTAATGATAGGGTTTATTATTATTAACAAGTCGAGTATGCAAACTATTAAATATAAGAGCTTATTCTAAGGTCGAGCCTTGTGATTGTCATGGTTTAAATACTTTAACTATTCTAGTCAAACTCCATATATTATAATCACCCAAAGCCGTCGGTTTACAAGTGATAAAGTTTGGAATATAATATGTGCATATTTTATCGTCGTTCTGCAAGTATATAAATTAAATGATAAATGGAAAGGTCCTAAAGCATGATCAACATTTGGATTATCCATATGACAAAGTTGTTACAACATTTCACTAGGGTCAACATTAAGAGATCATCGTTAATCAATACGTAAATCTCGAAGCTATCATATGTTATGATATAGTTTATGTATGAACATTGGTGAAAATACATACAAGTGTACTCCATAGTTTTGTGCATGGTTTATGTATGAACATTGCTGAAAATATATACAAGCGTACTCCATATTTTTTCGCATGGTTTGATCAAATCATTGTATTAATAATTGGATGATTGATCCACATATGGACTATGGACTTGACCCTTGCATGGTTAAAAGAATTGGAGGGTATGTGGTCACCTCCTGTCCATGCATTGGCAATATAAAAGTCTTGCAAACCCTATTTTCTTTGTCATTTGCCTCCGAAGTTCTCGCTGGCCTTTGGGCTGCTCTGCATGATTTTCATGGCGGCCGTGAGGGTTGTTCCTCTTCTAGATTACTCCAAAACTTTGGTTTAAAGTTGCTTTAGTTTCCTGAGCTCGGTATTTGTTTGCAAACCTTCTTAGCTATGAACCTTACCATGCGAGTGTTTTACTGGTTTTTGTATTTGGCTCTCGGCCTGTCCTTAGCTCAATCTTGCTGTCCTCATGGCCTGTCACTACTTTGTGAAGCTAAAGCTTCTTTGCTACTGTTTGTGCTCCACAACTGTCGTAGGGTTTGGATATTTTTGTGTGTGCATTACGCAGCTTGTGAGAGTTTCTTCGCTGCTCAATACTTTGTTATTTACAGGTAAATATATCTCAGTTTTTACTGTGTAAACTCTATCAATTTATGAACACTGTTAGGGTTTTTAATGTTAAAGAATTGAGCCCTGAACTAACGCTTGGTTAAATGCTTGTGCAGGAACCTGTGACAGTTCTAAGCTTCGGTGAAAGATAAATAATGACTGTCTTCAGTGCCTCATGGCTCTAACTAGTAAGCCCTGAGTTCAAATGGGTTTCACCCTACTTGTATTGAGGGTTGTTGAAGGAGAACTCAGTGCTTGGAAGCTTGTTCAGTGTCTTCATTTAATAGGGGGTTTTAATAATTTGTTTTCAAGTTTATTGTTGTAACCCTTGCTACGAAGCTGGGTAAATCGACCTTGAGCTGTGTGATGTACTTTGGTTAAGTATTTAGCCTTACAGCCTGTCAATGTAATACATTTGGATTTTAAGGAGGTCTTTATCTTCGTGCTCTGTCTCATTTTTGCAATGGTTTTTGTAATTTTGTAATCTATGATTCTGTGTAATTAGAGTCTTTCTTTGTTCAACTGACAGTGAAGATAATTAATGTTTAAGTTATCTTTTGTAAGTAATTATTGTTAATATAAGGACTGTAGACCAGTCGTAATATAATATTAAACTTACTTGTCCAGTATATACAAGCTAGGGTTTTCAAGAAATGAAACCCTTGTCTAAATAAGTTCTTCAATTTATTATTAATTAGGTTCTGCAACTTGTTAATTCAATTGATTATTATAGGTGTGTGGTGATATTTTAACTTGTAACTTTAACTTATCTTGCTTGTTTATAAAAGATATTTGTTTTCAGAAAAGACTGTAAACCGTCTATAGTAGATACTATAATCTTCTTGTAACGATTATTTATATAATTATCAAAGTAAATGGATTACAACTTAGATAGTTTAATTTATAATAGTTAAATAAATTGTTTAGGGTTTCGACCCTGAAGTTTTTCCTTCACAGGTATAAGCCTATCTGGTAAATGTAAAATAGTTTCTACATATGTAAATATTTAGTTTTATACTAGTTATTATTTATATTTCTTTTGTTTACTAAACTGTCAGGTAGAATTTGTTCAGAGTTCTCGAAAGGATAGAAAATAAACTCTGTAACTCTGTTTACTCTTTATAAATTAAGGACTTTTAATATAACCCTATATAATTTATATTAAATATTAGTCTTAGATTTAGTTGTTATTGTTAGAAGATAAACTATGTGGTTAGTAGCTTGTTTATATACTTAACTCTATGTAATCACTATAACTCTAAAGTAGTTTTACTACTGCATTTCATTCAGTTATACTAAGTGAAAAACAGAGAAATAGAAGTAAACCGTAACATTGTTTTTCCTCCATAATATTTTAACATTGAAATAAAATTATTCTACTATCTATAGTTACACAATACTATCTACTGTTTTCATTCTCTTGTCTACTTAAAGCATTCTATCTGTGCTAGAGTACGGCCTGGTTTCCAGGTGTGGAAAAACACAGTTTAGAAATTTATTTACATTCTAACACATTATTTTCTAAATCCATTTCATTTCTAAAATAATTTAATAAAAATACGAACTCAAACATTTCACAAACTGAACTGATAACATTCACATAGCAGTTATCTAAGATTTAATTAACTAACATAGTAAAATAAAATAACTTAGAACCTGTTAAGGACAGACAACAACAACTTTAGGAGGTCGTTCCTCCCTACCAATGTCCTGGAGAGTGCTCAAACAACGCTTCCTTAGGACCCCCGAGCCTGTTCCTGGTCTTCTTGGCTAAGAACTAGTGGAGAATGCAAACAGTAGAACCCTCTATCAACTGACTAGTTCAATACCTCAGTAAATACTCTGCTCTCAGCAGTATGATCTTCAGCTTAAAAGCTACACTAGATCAATCAGCAGTTATCCCCTCAAACACTTTCCAAATTTCCCTTCCATTGAATTTCTCTGAAGTACATTTATTCAATCTGAATGATCACTTCTCTAGAATGGGCAGGCTTAGCTATCTTCAATGGGAATTTTTATAAAGATTGCCTGGGTCTTTTGGGTCAGTTTTCGTTAATTGAGCCACCTGCTCTGATTCCACTTTCTTGGGGAATAATGACCCCAAATGTAGGGAGGTTTCCACCTGCAACAATTGGAAGTGGTTTGAGGATGCTGCCACATGTCAGTTTGCTCTCCACCTAGTCTCCTCCACCAATTTGACCAGTAAACAGTCTTTTAACAGCTCTCCTAAGCTGTTGTCTCCTCCTTTATTTATTTATAATAAAATATTTATAATTACATTAAATATCCTTGACCCTGCTGAGTCATCAATTACAACTTAGCATAAAATTTAACATATTGTCCTCAAATAATATCAAATAATATAAAATGGTTTTTGCAAAATTGGGGTATGTGACATACACACCCCCTTAAAGTATAACATCGTCCTCGATGTTATTTACTCTTCGTCCTCAGAATTCCCCTAGAACAGAATTGGATATGCATCCCACATATAGCTTTCCAATTCCTAGGTGGATTCCTATGGACTAAGGTGCTTCCATTGCACCTTCACTTGACCAATGGTGCGGTTTCGAAGTGTGATCTCCTTCTGCTGGAGGATACAGTTCGGTTCCACCAGAAAATCTACTTCTGGTTCCACTTGTACATCATTCTAGTTAACAACATAAGTAACATCATGAACATATTTCTTTAATACGTAAATGTGAAAAACATTATGAACTCTTAAATTCAGAGGTAATGCTAATTAATAAGCTACTTGTCTAATCCTGGACAGTATTTCAAATGGACCACAGTAACGAGGTGCTATTTTGGCACAACTACCCAACCTTAAAGAGCTCTTTTTGGGTCTCACCTTGATGAACACATGTTCACCTACCTGAAACTCCTTTGGAGTTCTTTTAAGGTCTGCTTGAATTTTCTGTCGATATTGCCCAATTTTCAGATTACCTTGTACCTGCTTTACAATTTCTTCCATTTCCTTCAATAGTTCAGGACCTAATACTAATCTTTCCACTGGATTACTCCAAGTGATAGGAGTATTACATTTCCTACCATACAAGATTTTGAAAGGACTAAATTTGGCCGACGTTTGATAATTATTATTATAAGCAAATTCTACCAGATACAAACAATCCTCTTATTTACCTGGCTGGTCTTTCACATACATTCTTAGTCAATCTTCCAGTACTTAGTTTACTCTTTCAGTCTATCCATCTGTTTGAGGATGGAATGAAGTACTAAAATTTATTGTAGTGTTTAATCCTTTAAACAGAGATTTCCAAAAGTTACCTATAAATTCCGAGTCTCTATCTGAGATTATAACTTTCGGTATTCCATGTAGTCGGAAAATTTTCTTTAGAAAGATATCAGCTATGTTTGCAGCTTTATACGTAGTTTTAACAGGTATAAAGTGGGCTTCTTTACTTAATTTATCGACCACTACCATGATAGAATCATTTAAATTTTGATTTTTAGGCAGTCCAGTAACAAAATCAAGGCTAATTATCTCCCATTTCCAGCTAGGAATGGGAAATAGCTGAAGTAATCCAACTGGGTGTTGATGTTTAGTTTTCACCTGCTGACATTCAAAACACCTAGCGATATATTCTTCCAGTTTAGTCTTCATGTTTGGCCAAAAATATTCTGTTCTTAACATAGTTAGAGTCTTCTGACACTACTACATTTCGACCAAAAATCCGACGGCCGTCATGTCGGATTTTCGACACTTTTCTGTCGCATGTACGACACTTTGATTTTTTTAAGCGTTGAAAACTTGTCGTTGGTTAGCCGACACCTAGGTAACCGTCGGTTAAGCAACACCTAAGTAACTATCGCTTAAGAGACAGAATATTATTGACGGTAGTGAAATTTTTTGAGAAAATAGCCTTCATTCCGTCGGTTAAGCGACAGAAGATCCGTCGGATATGCGACAGTGAGTCAATTTAAAAAAAAAAAATATTACACAAAAGCTTGAGAAACCGTCGGACAAGCGACGGATAAGGATGAAGCGTCACTTAAACGACATTAATAGGCGTCGGTAAAGCGATGAAGTTCAGGATCAAGTGTCACTTAAGCGACAGGAGTAACCGTCGCTTAAGCGACGGCAGTGAAGTGTTTTAAAAAAAAATATATTTTCAAATTCAGACACTAAAACATACATTGAAATCATGGTATAGACTGTGGTTTTGGTCTACAATTGAACCTCATCCAATTATATGTTGCTGACATCTACTTTCTGTTATTGAGTTTTCAATTACTTTAGATAAATTTATTTCAGTCTGATGCATCAGGTATTATCAGTGACCAATATTTTCTCAGTAGATGGTTACAACTTACTACAATGGTTCAGGAAAAGTGGAATTGAAAATTTATTAATCTTCTCAACTGACCAAAAGCAGTCGATGGGACTGATAAACAAATATGCATCTAAGTTACAGGTAATGAGGAAGTGCTTGAGACATCTAAGCTAATTATAATTATAAAATAATGTATGAAAAGGGAATTGATTAAAGAAGGCTGTGTACTTCTGTGCTACCATAAAGCTCAGTTATGTGGGCCCTAATCGAAATGCTTCCCTTTTGAGATTTGATCCTGGGTGAGAGCTAATCATTCCATGTAACTGGGATAAAGTAAAATGACACATGGTGAGGGTTAGCTGGGAGAAGTCAGGATGTTCATAGAAGTTACCTTTTATACTTGCAGGAAATAACCTAAATACCTTGTCCAATAGGAACTACAGCTGTTCACTCTTTACAATAATAGTACAGGCATAGTATCTTTATCTATCAAACACTGTTGTTTAAGCTGCATTTTCCTTGTAGTTCACATTCTGGATCAGTAAACACAGAGAAGTTTATTGGCTTGTTTGGCCTTGATGTCTAGCTATAATTGAATCTTTGAGAATTAGCTTGCATAGAATGCTTTCCAACTCTCTGGCTGTGCCTTCATCCACACCTGAAGTGTTATGCTTGAAAGTAGGTGTTATAATCTTCTGAAGGTGTAACTATATCTTAATGGTAGATAGGAGTTTCTCAGCATAGAAATGAACCAATATGTGTTTTTGTGTTGACTTTATTCAATTCCTTTTCATTGTTTGTCATTTCCTATTTATGTTCATAAAAGCATTCTAATTGACATCCATGACTGACTTTGATCAGGTTTATATGACTTGAACAGGATGAAAAAGAAATACGGAAGATTGCATTGAAACAATATCCTGTACTTAAAGCAGCCTCTGAGTTGCAATATGGCTACAAACTTATAGTATGTTAACGATTTCTGTTATAATTTAATCAATTCGAGATGCAATATTAGTATAGTAAGTATACAGTTGAGCTATAAGTTGTTCCATCAACATTTTTAAAAATTTCATTGTTTGCAACATCCAGGACCCAAAGAATCCAAATTCTGCACTTTATTCTTCAGATATAATCAAGGTGAGGTTCTATGCTGTTTCCTTTGAAGCTTTGTTGCTATGTTCTCATACAGTTCTTTACAATGTACTTCTGACACTGTTGGTTGATAATTAGGTTCACCTATTCAGACAGATGAATCTAGTTTTACAGCTTCTAAGAGCTGTTATCTAAAGAGCTATTGCATTGTATCTTCTAGACATCTTTCAGACAGGTTTAGGATATTTCACTCACTGTAGAGCAGGTCAAACCACAAGAAACATAAGCACATAGAGCATAATTTCTCACCAAAAATATCCACAAAAAATGTAACATGGATACATCATACACCTTTCTATGTAATGATCCATGTTACCTCACGATCCCTCACCTCTAGAGACAAAGTACCTAAAATCTCAAGGAGAACTAAGAGGGAGGTCACTGTCACCTTACCACCCTTTTCTACACTCTAGGATGGCTCTCCTCTAGCACAAGGGGGGCTTCCCGAGGATAGGATTGCTGGAATAGGCAATGAGTTACAAGGTGAAATGAAGAGTAAATTCCGGCAAAACAGTTTATTAAGTTCGAGAAATAAAAGTGGATGAGTGGAATGAAGATTAGTGTCTTATCAATTGGGCAATGTAGTCAATTAAAGGATTTCATGGGGGACTATCTTAATGAGGAAGAATGGTTATTGATGCTGAAGAATACAAGCTACCACTTTTACACTTCATAATGTGTTTGTCAAGATAACTTAATCAAATGGGAAAAACACATAAAATGTATACAAGACATTCTCACCCATGAGTGCTTCATTGATCCTCCAATCACATCCAAAGAATCTTCATTAAGCTCCAAGGGTCTAGCACCAAATCCAACCTGAAAAAGCAAAGAGAGAAAACAGTTATACAAACTTTAGTTCAATTTGCTTGTACAATATAAAATGGTAATTGTTTTCCTAGATCCATTAGTTTTCCAAGGAATACAATAAAATATTATGTTCCTAGCCTCCTCAACAAACTCCTTACTAAAAGTAGCAATGAATTGTTGAGATCTAATTCTTTTCGTAGGAGAAACAATAAAATAATTCTCCTCTTTTCTAAGGAAAACAATATAATATTCTTCTCATGTAAATAACTTCTTGAGAAGATTCTCCATTAGTTCTTTCAAGAGAGAGAAACCCTACACATGTGAACAAGGCTCCATGTAGTGGACTAGTTAGAGTTTTGATCCAAAAACTAACCAACTCTTGAGTCTTAACTAACTTCTTCAGCAAAGGCACCCTTCAAGAGAGAGAGAGAGAGAGAGTATCCACATGTGTGGCTCTAACTCACTTCTAACTAAGTTCTTGAGGCACATGTGGCTCCCTTAAAGCACTCTTTCCAATTTATAACAACCTCCAAATGTTTGAGAGAAATAAGGAGTCAACTAGGCATGCACAACCTCTTTAACAAGCAACATATCACTTCAAACATGTAATACTATCAAAGAGGGAGGGCACGCCGCATCATCAACCCATGCTATTCTTGGGTGCACCACATCATCAACACATGCTATCTCATCCACTAGACAACCATTAGAACATCTCATCCCACACATGACAGAATCAGATCATCCACAGGCTAGCATTATCTCTAAGCCAAAACCCAAATGCACCCCCTGTCGATAAAAAATCTAACAATTTGATCATGCGAGCTTTATTCATGTGACAACAAATTACAAGTCATGGGATGAAAATCACCAGTGCAAGCCTTGCGCAATATGAGGGGTGCCATGTGATAATATCATCCATGCTAATATGGCAGAATCTGAAAACTGGATGCTACAGTAGTAGCTATAAGATGGACCAGAGTAAAATTCATTCTAACCATTCCCTGCATAAGTTTTGATAATTCACTGCCCTTCCTTTTAAAAAATTGCTCATAAAGATCTGTTACCTTTAAAACTTGTTTGCAGATGAAAAAGAGTGATCTCTTAACTGCCTTTTAAACAATATAGATGGGACTTATTATGCTTTTAATTATCATGGTAGAAAATTCTAGAAAACAACTGTAAGCTACTTTAATAATGAGTTTAGTGAATTGGGGGAAAAACCTCAAAATTATGCATCAACCAAGTCTTTATTGACAGATATGATATAATTATACTTCCCTATGATGGTTTCAGGAGTCCATGTGATCTGCTCCCACACACTCATTTTCTCTGCATCAAATATGAACCTGTAGGAGTGTTCTTTTGTTGAAAAGCACAAGCTAGCTTGACTATTTATCGAAAGGTATCATCCTGTGACGTTTGATCCAGCTTTTGATAATCTTACCTTGCTCAATGAATGTCATTTGACTGTATTTCTAATATAAGTAAAAATAATGAATGTCATTTTACTGTATTTTACCTTGCTTTATATATAAAAAAATAAAACAGTCCTCCAAGCCAGGCCATCCCTATAACATCTCTAGTTTATTGTGTAATTTACCATACCTCTTAGATATAGTATAAAAGAATGAGGCCAATGGAATCCCTAATGCAGTTTCCCTCTTTATTTTGTTAATTTCTTCAGCATTACTTATAGTCAGAAGAATGTAATGTTAACTGTAGTACCTTTTTCAGCAGTGTTTTGACACGCCCATATGCCTCCCTCAAAAGTCTGACAAGGGATGTGGATGTTAAAGATAGAAATTCATGTTATTTGACAAACAGAGAAGCTTTGTAGTTATGTGTTGCTTCTTCAATTCTAATATCTTATTTTTTACTGCCTCTATATGAGGTGACTGATCTATTGCAATTTGCCATGTATATGTATGCGTTTGATTTATAACACAATGGGACATTTGTGTCTGGTGGCTGCATTTCTTCATGTACTTAGAAGAAACAATAGTACACAAGGGCTAATTTCATCTATTTGTGAGTATATTCTGATTTACTAATTCGACATCTTATAAACAGACCACATTGCTTCACAGTTGTCTAGGAAACAGACTACTCTGAATATGCCATGCTACTCAAAGAATATTGGTGTATCTTACCATAAAAGTTGAGGTCGCCTGCAAATGATGCCTTTGAACCCGTGAATGAGAAAAAGGGCAATGGAACTGGTATTGGTATATTAATGCCAACCTTTGAGAATTATTCA
>LPNX010020864.1:1302-26229 GCA_001517045.1 Pseudotsuga menziesii | reverse complement strand
AAGTCTTTCAGGACTTGCTAATGAGTGGTGGAGATGGCTCGCACAAGAAGCCAGAAATGAAATGCTCTCTGCTGAGGATGCTGATCAGCAGATACTCAAAGCATTAGGGAAATATTTCTATGGACCCGATGAAAGAGAAGATTGTGAACATCTTGCTTCTCTATTTATGTCAGCTCGATTATGTAATCTTGCACAGAGTGAAGAATATTTCAGTTATATGCAACAGCTCTTGATTTCCTCCAGAAAGTTAGGAGATCTTGCTTATTTAAAGCATTATATCAAAATTTTCCCTGGTCATGTTATAGATGTTGTGGAACAATATATGAAAGATAAGAATATAAATTATCAAGGCCTCTCTCTAGCCCAGTTACATAGTTACATACTAGAGACATGGCAAGAGCACTGCTTGGAGAAAAGAGTCAGTAAAGACTTCAAGTGTCATCAAAGTATGTATTCATCATCCTTCTGTAAGAGTGTTGCAAAGATCCCAGATTGGGGATGTGGTGCATACAATAGAGGTCATCTATAAAAATATTGCAAATGTCATAAATCCAAACATAAAAAAGGCTTTTATTCTAGTGCTCCTAGATATCATTTGGATTCAAGGAAGCCCTATAAGCATAAAAGAAAGCATGAATATCAGGTTTGCAAGAAATATAGCAAACAACCTCATAAGAAGTTTGTTAAAAGAAGAACAGACAAAAATGATAAAGAAACATGCTTCATCTATGGCTAGAAGGGCCACTAGGAAAATAAATGTCTGAAAAAGAAGTCAGAACCAAGGATTGCTGCCTTGTGTGCTCAGTTAGATCCTCGATGGTGGGATCTACATTCTAGTTCAGACACCAAGACACCCTCTGGTGAAATAATCTTCTTACCTTTTGTTGCATCAACTGCATCTGATGACTCTGAGTTCGATAACGACATTGCTGCTCTTAAGAAATTTGGTTCTTATTCTTCCTCTTCAGATTTCGATACCGAACCAAATTTGGGAGGGTTCGAGCCACTAGAGTATGATTTCTCGCTGTATATGTTTTCTGTAAAATTGCCTCAAAACATTGAAAAATAAATCGCAGCTATAGATTTGCAATTGTCTGAAATTCTTGCCTTTGAATATATGTTAAGAGCATCTTTGAAAGATGAAAAGAAGAGATTGCTCAAAATGCTTGAGCAAGATAAAGGCAAAAGTAAGGTAAATCCTGCCCAGTATAATCCCGCCGAACTCTATAGAAGCTACCCAAATGGTCATGAAAGTAGTCAGTGTTATAGAAAAGATAAAGAACAAATGCTTCGACTGCAAATCAAAGAAAAGCAGCAGCAACTCAGAAGCCTAGTAACACAAATTGAAGATTTGAAGAGTATGGTTAAAATCATACAGATTGAGAGAGATCAATCGTCAGATGAAAAACTAAGCAATAAATATGATCAAGCTCTGGAAAGTCCAGAAATGAAGGAACCATCTCCTGATCTTACTTTAGGAATGCTAACTGGTCCTAAAATATTTATTCGAGTTTAGTTTTACCCTAGTGAGTATAAACCATACTTTTTTAGAGTGAATGAAATGACTAAAACAATCATTTTTATAAAAAAAACACGTTCTATTGGTTAAAGAACCTTGTCGTTAAATGTTGGGAGTAAATAATCTTCTTCCATTATTTGATTGAAGTTACAAGGAAATCCAGTGTCTAAAATGTACCCAAGACATTTCACTCACATCACCAACATTTGATTGACAAAATGCAAATATCATGTATACAAACATCTGCATGTGGAATTAAGTTTGAAATTATTCTATAAAGTCATCTCCATGGACTTGTATGATAAGCAAAACCATTGATTTGAGTCTCCGTAAAAAATGAATTGATACTCTCTTGTTCATACCAAAGGCATAAGAAATTTAGTTATATGTAGACGTTCAGAGTTTGTCTTCGGCATTGCAAATCTATCATGTGAAAGAAATGTAGGTAAAGCTGGAACCTTCAGATTTGAACATATGCCCTTGTTCAATTTAATCATGGGCTCTTCGCATGTCTCATTGGTGAGAGCGATACCAATCATGTCCATTTTATTGTTTTTCTCGAACATTTAATATTCAGTTTACTTGTGCTGGTGGAACAATTCACAATCGTTGATTCCACTGAGTTTTTAGAAATTAAATCAACCATAATTTCACCCACCTGAAACATGTTGCTTTTCCAAGTGTATTGATTTGCCAGCAACATAAAAATTCCACAGATTTTAAAACTACATTTCTTCGTGCTTATTGACAAGGCGAAATTTATATGAGTCGTCCATCCTTTCTCCGCCAAATCATTACCTTTGAAACATGTGGGCTTTTAAATGATTTCATGAACTGAAAAATTTCATTACCTCGTGCTAGTTGATGTTCCAGAATAATTCCACGTCGTTGGATGCTTTGCATATTCACCTGCGTCGTTGATCTGTTGGGAGAGATGATGGATGTTGGAAACGCGCTTGAACTTACCTGGATTTCACCTGCAACAACTTTAAACAAACTATGATATATCTTCTCCACGTCTCGAGCTTTCTAAACTGCCTGGTCAGTGTGCTCTTTGTCCTGTCTGCTGAACTCTTCAGCTGTAGACCTTGCTTTCTCGCCCATTTCTTGAGATTTGTATTGAGTTTGTTGGGTTGCATATTTCACGGTCTGCTTTGTTTGATTTGATGGACAAAATCCTCTGCCTTTTTCCTTAGCACTCTCAGCAACTTCCTTCATAGACTCGGTTGTTTCTTGAGCAGTATTTGATACATACTCTCTAGCGCTAGCACTTCTGAAGCATCATCATCTAAGATTGCTGAAAGAAATTATTCTTAGGATAGACAGTACCAATATACATCCTTCCTTAACTCCGGTCTTTATGCCAAAAACAAATGACAGAGCCCCATAAACCATCAAAATGATGAGTGTCGTGTTATATAATGCTTTCCACACAAAAAAAATGAATAAATGAGTGTATCCTTTCGTGGATATGAGATCTCTCCATATGCATTTATTCGATATTGAATTTCTTTAGAATCTTCCTTAATACCCTCTTATTCATTTTATTTCTCATGCGTGAGAAGCAGGGACCTGCAAGAATAACATATTATTCTTCACAAAGTCTGCAAAGGAAATTTATCCCACATGCAACGAAAGGCTCATTATTTCATTCTTTCTATATCCCCGTAGTTATTTAATTCAATATATGCAAATGACGTAGTATTTCTGGTCTGTGATAATTGGTGTTGGTAGCTCCAATTTGTGCCAACCAACCCTATTAGACTTACTGCCAAACCTACTTTTTATAAAGCATTTTGTAGTTTTTTATAAAGCTTTTGTTAATTAAATATTTTGTAGTTTTTACAGAAGGAAGTTTAATATTTTTACAAAACAAAATAGCTTTTGTTAATTATTTTTACAAAAGAAGTTTAATATTTTTACGAAACAAAATATTGTTTTTATAAAAATATTATAAAGTTTTTGTTAAATATTTTGTAGTTTTTACAAAAGGAAATGTTTTGTAGTTTTTATGAAAGGAAGTCTAATATTTTTAGAAAACAAAATAGTTTTTGTTAATTAAATATTTTGTACTTTTTACAGAAGGAAGTTTAATATTTTTACAAAACAAAAGCTAGTTTTTACAAAAGGAAATGTTTTGTAGTTTTTATGAAAGGAAGTCTAATATTTTTACAAAACAAAATAGTTTTTGTTAATTAAATATTTTGTACTTTTTACAGAAGGAAGTTTAATATTTTTACAAAACAAAATAGCTTTTGTTAATTATTTTTACAAAAGGAAGTTTAATATTTTTACAAAACAAAATATTGTTTTTATAAAAATATAAACATTTGCTTTGTAATTTAAGCCACATTTTATATAAATCTTTGGTTTATATAAAATTCTCTTTTTTATATAGCTTTTGTTAAATATTTTGTAGTTTTTACAAACTGAAGTTTAATATTTTTACAAAACAAAATAGTTTTTGTTAATTATTTTTACAAAAGAATGTTTAATATTTTTAGAAAACAAAATATTGTTTTTATAAAAATACAAACATTTGCTTTGTAATTTAAGCCACATTTTATAGAAAACTTTGGTTTATATAAAATTCTTTTTTTTACAAAAGGAAGTTTAATATTTTTAAAAAACAAAATAATTTTTGTTAATTAGTTTTACAAAAGGAAGTTTAATATTTTTACAAAGCAAAGTATTAGTTTTACAAAAGAAAGTTTAATATTTTCCCTTCTCTTCGGATATGAAGAGAGGAAGAAAGAGCACGTGTCTGTAAAATATTTATTGTTCTTAATATTTAAATGTAAATCCAAGAAAAGGACAAAGGCCTATTTAGTTTCCATTACCTGTTGTTATGGGTACCTTGTGGCCCTCCTTAGTAAGGAGATTTGCGCAATATCCTTATTATTGAATGTTATGTTTAACCAGTCTTGTTGGTTCAGGGCGCAACCCTTCTAATATAATTAATATTTATATATATTATATTGCTGTCTTAACATATGTTTTGGAAAAGAAGGGGCATCGCCTTTAGTCACCATAATATACAAGAATTAAATTTCTTAATAATAACATAATTATGTATATACAATCTTAAGATTGTAATATGTTGACTATTTTGCAAGTATGATTTAAATTATGGTGAAATTCATTAGGTATATGTTTGATGACAAGGTGGTAGCCTAATATCCCCAAGAATAACTGTATATGACAACTTAGAATTTCCAACTAAGAGTTTAAAAGTTTGGTAATAATAATTCTTAAAATCTCTATTCCTAGTGGATTCATGCTCAACTCAGAAGTGGATTCATGACCAACTCGGGAGTAGATTCATGCCCAAGGGGATGGCATTTCGGTGGGAAAACATACACCGAACAGAAAACCAAACAGTTGGGAGGAAAGTCGAAGTCATGCCTTCATTCGCCCAATCCTTTTTGTTTCAATTAAGTACTTTGAAGCCATTATATATTATTTGTAAAGTTCTATTAATCTATTTATAATGCTTTGGTAGAAAAATAATTCTTGTAAATGTATACGATTCTGATTCCTTTTCTTAGTAGGCATTAATATATGAGTTTGGTATAATGAAAAATAATTCTTGTAAATGTATATGATTATGATTCCTTTTCTTAGTAGGCATTAATATGAGTTTGGTATAATGATTGATCATAGGACTACTTTAGCCACAGTATGTATGGAGAAAATTTAAAAGGATATTCTATTAATGAATAATCAATAAGTTCATTTCCATCCTTGTTGTGAAAATATCACTTTGTTATAACTGTCATGCTTTAATTGTTTACATTATACTTGTGATTGTTTACTAATCCATCACATAACCTTTTATAACAAGTAAATACTAATACATAGTGTATGGGGACCTCATATAGAAGGTTAAGGTAGTCTCATATCTTGCTCAATAAATTGTTTTTTTTTTTTACAAAAACGGCTAAAATTTTGATTAAAGTCTGGCAAAGAGGCTACCAGGGCCCTTACAATGCTTATTCAGATAAATAACTTGTGCTTCATCTCCAATACGCGTAGCTGAAACAGAGTTGGCCCAAGTCTTTCAGGATTCTGCAGTAGCTGAGGGTAGACTGGCGTTAGGGAATCAGATGATTTGATATTTCTGCATTGACCATTAGCTGGCTCTTGGTCAAGGAGGTGCCCCGATTGGCCTCGGCATCTATGAGGTTGTTGAGATTCCTTAGCACATGGTAAGCCTTTGGGTGTTGAAGTGTGTCAGGAGGAGGAGGACTTTCCTGTACGCTTGACCAAGGTTGATGTCCGTAGGCCATTTCTTTGTATGTAACGCCTTGACAATTAGCTTGGAGTCGCCAAATATAGTGATATTCTGGATGTTCAGCTTCCTTGCTTCGTTTAGACCTTGCCACAGCGCCAGAAACTCAGCATGATTGTTGGAGGCGTGTCCAAGACCCCATGCATATGACAAATACAGCTTGCCAGATGGGTCTAGGATAATGCCGCCTACTCCAGCTTGACCAGGATTCCCTTTCGAGGCCCTGTCAAAGAAGAGGCACCATTCGTCAAGGGCTGACCTCCACTTGATAAATTCTTGTTCCTCCAATCTGATTTCCCAGTTTAACTTCTGAGGGGGATTTAGAGCTTCCATGGTTTCCTGGTTCAGGTTGAGCTCCTTAATCCAGCGCTCTTCATCAGGAGTGAGGTTGGTCGAATTTTTATGGAAGGCTTAGTGCTAAGCGCTTCTGCCATCATAGTCCGGGCTTTAACAACAACTTGAGGAGGAAGTCTACGTTCCTCTTTAAAAATTATGTTGTTCCTCTCCAACCAGATTTTCCAGCACAGGAATTTGGGAGTCCACATCCACGCGAGCTTGAGGAGCCTTTTCTTGCTCAGGTTGAAGGGAGAGAGATATTTCCAATTGCTTATGAATTCCATTACTGATTTTGGCAGATTATCGGCAGTGGGGCCAATCATAATCCTCCATACCTCTTTGGTGAACTCGTAGCTGATAAAGAGATGCTCAGCCGTTTCTTCAGCATGATTGCACAAGGAGCGGTGTGAAGGCCCTTCCCAGCCTTTCCTTTTGAGATTATCGCCGGTCATGATGCTGTTGTGGAGAAGAGTCCATATGAAGATGTCTATTTTCGGGATGGAGGGGAAGTTCCACAGAGTTTCCCATGGAGCTGGATTTGGGGGGACCTAGGCCATTTCCAAAATGGAAGCGTAGCCAGCTGTAGTAGAATAAAATCTAGTTGCAGACACCCAGCCCCGTTTGTATTTTGACTTGGCAGAGTGAGGCAATTTCCTTTGAAGATGGCTCAGCAGCGCTGAAGTTTCGTCCTCTAATTCATCCGGATAATCTCCAAAATTCCAGCTTTCCCAGGAGTCGTGGGCATCATTATTCCAAGTGGAGATGTCCTAGAGCGTGGTGCAGTTATTTGCCAGCAGCCACGATTTGATGTTCTCCAGGTCGTTGAGCTCGTTGAGGGCCTGATCTCCCAGAATTGAGTCCTCAAAAATTTTAATTTTAGCACCATTACCAGGAATCCACGTAAGCTTTGGAATGAAGTGGGGGATGGCTCTTTTGCACAGCGTGAAGATTGGGGAGCCCTTCTGCTTTTTTGTGGGATTTTCCAAGCATCTTTGTCTTTCACCTTTGAAGTATTTCTTCTTGAGAATTTGCTTGCTCCAGGTTCTTTTTCCAGTTATCAAGTTCCAGAGGATTTTGCCATCCATGGCAAGATTTTGAATGGCTACGTTCCTGATTTGAAGACCCCCTTCCATTTTTGGCTACATTACTTTATCCCATCTCACAAGATGGATCTTCTTCTCACAATTTCTCCCTCCTTCCCACAGGAAACGATGGAGCATCTCATTGATTTTATTGGTTATCGTCTTGGGGGCTAATAAAACAGAGCACTGATAAATTGGCAGACTGGTGAGGACAGAATTCATCAAAACAATCTTACCCGCTTTGTTGATCCAGTTTTCTCCCTAGGCATGGATTTTATTTTTTAATTTGTCCAGTAGAGGTAGCCAGTGAGCTACTTTGGGGCCAGCTCTAAAAATTGGGATCCCCAGGTAAGTGAAGGTATCCCAAGTGGTGCTGCCTTCCATTCCCAGGATCCTAGAGATCTCCAACATATCAAGTGGAGAACAATTCCAGCCAAAAATCTTGCTTTTGTTGTAATTTATTTCACTTCAAGAACAACTTCTGTAGATGTCCAGTTTAGATTTGAAGTTCCTGGCATTGTGAAGATTGGCTGCTCCCAGTAAGAGTGTATCATCCGCAAACTGTGCATGGTTTACCTCCTTGAATTTTTGGACAATTATGATGCCTAAGAGGGATCTGTTTTGAATCCTTCTATTCGGCTGGAAGCTAAGGACGAAGGCTTGAATGACAAAGAGGACAGGGGAGAGAGGGCAGCCTTGCCTTAGTCTTATTGAAGCCTGGAAGAAGTTGGTGGGCCGACCATTGATCAGAGGGGCATTCTAGGGGCCTGAGATGCAGGCTTTGACCCATCCTATAAATTTCTGACTGAACCCAAAGTTCCTCATGGCTGCAAATAGAAAATCATGCTTGACTCTGTCAAAGGCACTGGCCAGATCCAGCTTAACCACCATACCCTTCTTTTTTTTCCTGTAGCTAGTGTGAATGGCTTCTTCGACTAAAATAATGGTATCCAGGATATGTCTTCCTTTCACAAACCCACCTTGATTTTCCAGGATCAGCTTAGGCAGAATTCTTTTGAGTCTGTTGGCTATAATTTTAGTGATGACTTTATATCCCATATTACAGAGGAATATGGGTCTGAATCTGCTGAAGTTCTTGGCACCTTTTTCTTTTGGAATGAGTGCTAAGAAAGAGGAATTTGTGCTGACTCCCAGCTTGGTACAGTTTTGAGCCTTCTTGACTATCTGTACAGGTCATTTTTTATGATGTCCCAGCAAGCAGTGTAGAACCGGGCAGTGAATCCATCTGGCCCTGGAGCTTTGTCAGGGTCCATTTTTAAGAGGGCTTTCTTGATTTCTCGAATGTTGACATGGATGTTCAGCAGCATGTTGTCATCATCATTGATCATGCTTGGGATCTTTGAAAGAGGGTAATTGTTCGGGTCCACTGGGTCGAGGTCCGGGGCTGAATAGAGATTTTTGTAAAAGAAGTGGGCTGCCTCCTTGATACCACCGAAGTCCTTTATTACTTGATCATGCATTTTAATTTCACTGATTGAATTTTAGTTTTTCCTGGCTTGGGCTTGCTTGTGAAATAACGAGGTGTTTTTATCTCCAGCTTGGAGCCAAAGCATTCTAGATTTGAATCTCCAATAAGTTTCCTCTTCTCTGCAAGCTTTATGGTACATCCTTTGAAGCTCAGCTTCCCGGTTAATCAAATCAGGAGTGATTGGAGTTTCTTCTAAGATCATTTGGTGTCTTTCTAGAGCCTTCTGAATTCTTATCCTTTCAGCTGTGGGAGAGCTTAGAACTTTGGCCCAATATTTTAGGTCAGCTTTGAGTCTTCTGAGCTTCCCTTCCTAGACATAGAAGGGGGAGCCATGCACCGGCTGCTTCCAGGAATCGGAGACAAGATCAAGGAAACCTTCTTGAGTGAGCCAAATAAGGCTGAATCGGAAGGGGATAGGACCAAGCTTTTCCCCACGAGACAGGGAGAGTGAAATGGGTTTATGGTCAGAAGTGTAGTACGGGAGGATCCTGGAGGTCGCCATAAGACCTAGGGTTAGAAAGGAGGATTGAATAAGAAAACGGTCAAGCTGGGAAGCTATGTGGCCTGGCCCAATTCTTTTATTGGTCCAGGTGAACTTCCCCTTGTCAGGGGGAATATCTTCAAGCTCCCAATCCATCATCAAGTCTTCCACCCATTCTCTTGCCGGATCTCGGACTAAAGAACCCCCTTTTCTTTCCGTCGGAGCAAGGGTTACATTTAAATCTCCAGCCACTACTACATTATCAGTATTGTGTTGATTTAGAAATAGATTTACAGAGTCCCAACAATATTTTTTCTCAGTTAGGGAGACAGGAACATACATGTTGAAGAGACTTACAAGATGACCGGAGTCTTTGTGGATCAGCTTGGTAAATAACCAGTGAGTGGTGCCTTCTTCTTCGATTAGTTCGAGATTTGCAGAGTCCCAGAACGTGGCTAAACCTCTCGAGGCTCCTCTTGTACTCACAGCCCTACCCGGGCCTTTCTTCCAGAACGAGTTGCTTGCTCTGAGGAGGGCTTCCTCCTCCATTTTTGTCTCCTCGATTAGGAGGACATCAGGCATTGATGCTCTTACTAAATCCCTTATTGCTTCTTCCTTTAGAGTGCTTCCTAGTCCTCTGCAGTTCCAGGAGAGAAATTACATTATTTGCCAGAGTGGGAGGGGTTGGCCCCTTTCGGAGTCTTCCCATGCTTTATCCCCGATCTAGTATTCATGATTTCTTGTATGGTGTGCTGAGAGCCTTGGACCACGTCCTTGTAGGAATGCTCTTCTCTTCTTTTCTTCTCATTCTTCCTCCCATGCTTTGGCTCGTCTGGTGATCCTGACAGATTGCTTGCTTCAGTGTCTCCTTCCTCAGAGGATTCTACTCCTATTTTCGAGCCTAGGCTGATGTGTTCCTTTGACTGACTAGGAACATCATTCTTTGGGATTGGGACGGTTGGGCCTTGTGACGCCCCCGTTCCTTCCTCTACTGGGACAATTATGGGGGTTTGAGCTTCGTTGGGAGGTTCCTGGTGGCTAGGTTTTGAGCTGTCAACCTTTAGGGGATCCTGGGCCATTTTCTCCTTGCTTTTGGCATTGACAGCAATTTTTCTTTTCTTTACTCTCTACCATCCTTCGTCGTCTTCTTTCCCAACGGCCAGTTTGGGACAATGCCTTTGGAAATGGACGTGCTCTTAGCAGTGCCTGCACTTGAAGGGAAAGTGCTCATAGTCCAGTTTCTGATAGTGGGTCCAGGATCCGACAGTTAATTTTATTACCTCAGGAAGCCCAGCTTCAAGATCAACTTCAACGCACATTCTGGCCCAGGTATATTGTCCCTTGTTATCAGCTTTATCTATAAATTGGCCAATTCCGTTCCCTATCCTCTGCAGAGATTCAATATCCCAGCAATGCACCGAGAGGTTGGGAAGCCTAACCCATACCGGCACTTCTTTGGGCAGATCGGCTGAGGGGTCAAAATCTGGAGTCCATTTTTTCAGATATAGTCCCTGCGTTCCCATGAAATACGGCCCATTTCTAAAGATTAGATCCCGGTCCTCTTCTGAGATAAATCCGAATATAAAAAAACCCCCTTCCGACTGGATAGTAGGTTACTTCGTGTTTCAAGTTGGGATTCTAGTTCCTCTGTATCCAGTCATCAGTCACCTTGGTGGAGGGCCATAACCCCATAAATTGGCCCACCATACCTCGCTTGGCCAAAGCCAGAGCCGGTCACTCGAAAGATAATTGTCAACACAAATATAGCCGACAAGATGTCCGCTTCGTACAAACTAAGTTGTTTTGTGACATCTTCGAGGACCACGGAGACCATTCTACAGCAGATTTCCCGTTTAACATGAAAAATGACAAGGCTTCTTGGTGCGCCATCTGTGAGACCAAAAGTCACAATACCGTCGACTGTCAACTAAACCTGAAGAACCGACAGAACTATCATGCGGTGTATCAAACAAATGCAGTGGCACAAAATCAAGAGAAAAAAAACCCATCAAATGAACAGAACGGGCAAAGATATGACGACCGACGATATGAGCGCCGGTACGATAATCGATGCCAAGGATACGGAGGCAGAGGTCGATTCATCGGGAATCACGATTTACTACCACGTCGATCCACCCAGTGCTTCATATGTCATAAAGAAGGTCATTGATACGCCGACTGTCCATACAAGGACAGGACTGATCTTAAATTTTGTAACCACTGTGGAGTAGGCGATCACTCACTTGAGGATTGCCCTACTATGCTAGAAAAAATTAATAACAAGAAAAATGTTAATGTCTTGTCTTGCGTCCAGAAGCATGATGTATTAACTACTAAAAATCTGCATATTGTCACTCGACAAGGCACAAAAATAGGCCCTGATAATCCTCAAATTAGTAAGATTAAAAACAAAAATGGTTATCCTGACCCTATGAAGGAGAAACAAACATATCAACAAGCCACACACATATTCTGCAACATTGCACTCCAAGAAGGGAGCGTTAACAATCTGCCCGACACAATACATCAAATAATCCAACTGGTTCAAACCGACAAATCAGTATCTCAGTTTATAGATCTATTGCATGAAATCCAACACACTAACCCTGAAAAGCAAACCAAAAATATCTGCAGCCTGAACCAAAAAGACAAAAGCGATGCCGACCCACTTGTCGACCTGGAAATCGAAGGTTACCACGTCCGACAAGTCGTGCTCGACTTTGGGTCCCAAGTGAACACCATGACATAGGATACATGGGAACAAATGGGAAAACCTCAACTCTATGAGTCAGGCATCTACCTAAAACTAGCCGACCAAGGCCTCATTGAACCTATAGGGGTTTGGAAAAATGTCGACAGAACCATCAAAGGAATCTTGACTAAGGTTGATTTCGAAATTATTGACCCAAAAGAAGGATCTAGCTCCTTCCTAGCCCTAGTCGGTCGACCTTGGAGATGAAATATGAAAGCCTCCATCTCCTTAGAAAAAGAACGAATCAAGCTAAAAGGGAATGGTCAAAAGGTCATTGTACCAATTCATCCCTCCCAAGGACAACCTTGGGTAGAGCCGATTGATGAGGAGGTCGATATTAGACAACTTTACCAGATCCAGAATAATGCAGACTATACAGAACTAGACATCCATGGGGAACTTCACTTAGGTGACCAAGACTCAATTGGGTATAACTCAGATGCTGAATTATATGACTGGGAAATGGAAAATTATGAAACACAAGCAAGAGGGTGCTGGAATATACAACAAGTACATAAAAACCCCACCTGACAATGCTTCATAGTATCTATTATCCCTAAAATATTTGAAAAGAAAGTCAGGGAATGCCCTACCTTACAACCAACCAATTTCAACACTACATAATTACCTAGGTATAAGGATAGGGAATCCCCAGTCATGCACGTCGAACAAGTATCTAAAAATATTGGAGAACATGGACGAATTCAAAGCTTAGTTGAAACGTTTACAGGTCAAGCAGCTAGATAGTGGGATACCCATCAGACAAAACTACAGACTTGGACAATGGCTTCGACTTACTTTGTCGAGAGGTTTGATGGCCAGAAGCTAACCCAAATGCCTATCTTTACCCAAGGTCAAAATCCAGAAGAACATATCAAAACTTGTGAAAAGGAGTGGAGACGACTTGGACATACGGATGAGAGAGCTTGGCCGCATTTGTTCCCTTCAACCCTAGCCGAATTACGCAGTAAATGGTATAAGATGGATGAAGCTAGAGGAGAAACCTTATTCTGGCATGAGCTGAGGGAAAATTTTATTAAATACTTCAAATTCATACCTCAAGATGAAAAACTAGTTGAGACAGCACAGCAACTCAAACAGTTTATTCAATCGACTAAAAAACAACCCTCCCATGACCATCGACAAATCAGGGACTGTAACAGTATACAAACCATGTCGACACCCCAGTCGACCCATCTACAAATGGAAAATGAACACACCGAAGGAAAAAGTTTCCGATGGAAATCCAACCATACGGAAACAACAAAACCTATCCACTCAATCCTAAAATTCGAGACCACTGACAAACCAGATCTCGACAGAATGACTGCAGCCGACTTCCCTGCCACATTCTCACAGTTCAAAGAAGGAAGTTGACCGATCAATGAAGCTAAAGCACCAGAGTGGCTAGATGCCAAAGTGAAAACTAAGGAGGTCGACATTTCAAATGACGACCGACCAAAAATAGCCAAGATTGGTGACTACTGGAATGAACAACACACCACCGAAATAGTGAACTTACTTAGAGAATTCCAGGATGTCTTTGTAAGGGACCATAAAGACTTAAAAGGTGTAGTACAAGAAATGGGTGAAATGAAAATTGATACTAAACCTGATGTCCGACCTGTCAAGAAAAGACCTTATAAACTAGCTCATAAGTATAAAGAGATAGTTAAAAGGGAAATCGACAACATGTTAGCAGCAGGGATCATTTACCCTATCGACCAATCGGAATGGGAAAGTCCCATGGTCGTACAACCCAAGAAACATGACCCGACAAGGTTAATAATTTGTGTCGACTTTAGGGAGCTCAACAAAGTCACATTGACAGATCCATTCCCCACACCTTATGCTGATGAAATCCTGAATGAAGTTGCAGGCCATGAGTGCTAGATTCATTTACAGATGGATTCTTAGGATACAACCAAGTACCAATAGCAAAAGAAGACCAGAAGAAGACAACATTTGTGTGTGAATTTGGGTCCTTCACTTATAAAGTTATGCCTTTTGGGTTAAAGAATGCACCTGCAGTATTCTCTCGAATTGTTGTCAAAACATTTCAAGAGTATATATATAAAACCATGGAAGTATATTTCAACGACTGGACAATCTACTCCACCTTAAAGGATCACTGCACATGGCTCCGACTTATGCTGGAAATATGTCGACAAACTCAACTTTCCTTCAATATTAATAAATGTATCTTTATGAATCCCATAGGCATACTCTTAGGACATATTGTCTGTAAAGAAGGCATCCAGGTCAATTTTGCCAAGATTAAGATCATTCTTGACCTGAAACCTCTAGTAAACCCCAAACAAGTTAGGGTATTACTTGGCCATACAGGCTATTATAGGAAGTTTATAAGACACTATTCAGACATGACCTACCCTTTGGAAGAGCTACTAAAAGAAGATCAAGAATTTAAGTGGACAGAGGAATGCCAGATCTCCTTTGACAAACTGAAAAGAAAACTAGTCGAAGCCCCCATACTCAAATTCCCAAATTGGTCGACCAAATTTCATGTGCACATTGATGCATCAGGAATAGGAATAGGAACAATCTTGACTCAACCAGGGGATGATGGGATGGATTACCCTATAGTTTACAACAGTTGAAAACTAAATAAGGCTGAAAAGAACTACTCGACCACTGAGAGGGAAGCACTAGGTATGGTCTTTGCCCTCCAAAAGTATCGACATTACCTCTTAGCCAACCCCTTCACATTTTACACCGACCATCAAGCTTTGAAGTATCTTGTCAATAAACCCCTTAATCATGGGATAATTTACCGATGGCTACTTCTTTTTCAAGAATTTGAGTTTGAAGTTGTTGTACAACCAAGAAATCTAAATGTCGGGCCTGGCCATCTATCCCATATCGACACAGGGGAGGAACCGACTGGAGTCGATGAAGACTTACCAGATCCAAATTTATTTCGTATAGAAGCAGTGCCAGAAGAGATGGAAGAAATTGCTCAGTTATTAGAGACAGGTCAGGCACCAGAAGGTATGAACACCAAGAAAAAGCAAATCTTAGCTATGAAGGCTGCACCTTACAGCCTCATCAATGGATTTTTGTACAAAACGGGGTTAGACGACATCCTCAGAAGATGTGTACTCGACCATGAACGAGACCAAATCATGTATGAAGCACACTATGGACCTGCAGGAGGACATTTCCAAGCAGACACAACTGCCAAGAAAATCCAACAGTCAGGGTTATGGTGGCCGACACTCCACAGAGATTGCAAAAAATTTGTTAGTCGATGTGACAGATGCCAATGACTTGGTCGACCACTGTCGAGCACTGAAATTCCCTTGATATCTGTAAACCCTAGTCTCACATTCGAAATCTGGGCTATAAACTTCATAGGACCATTTCCTATCCCAGCCAAACGATCAGGTGCAAGATATATTATCACTGCAGTAGAATATGTTACCAAATGGGCCGAGGATGAACCTGTCGATACATGTTCAAGTGAGGTCGCCGCTAAGTTCATCTACGAAAACATCATCACTCGATTCGGATGCCCACTAACCTTGATCAGTGACCAAGGATCACACTTCATCAACAAAACCATTAAAAATTTGGCCGACCAATTTCACATCGACCATCGACAGAGTACAGCATATCACCCTCAGTTGAATGGCACGATTGAAGCTTTCAATAAAACATTGACAAAAGGGTTAACCAAAATATGCAATACCGACAAAAATGACTGGGACAAGAAAATTCCTGCAGTCTTATGGGCATACAGGACAACCTATAAACGGTCGACCAACCAAACCCCCTTTCGACTAGTCTACGGACAAGAAGTAGTCGTCCCACTACATTTGCGACAGCAGACACCTATTATTGCACAACTAATACATGTCGATGTCGAACATGCACGAAAGGACCGACTGTTCCAACTCAGCAAGCTAGAAGAACACAAACTCATGGCCATACAACACCAAGAGATTCAGAAGCAACAACAGAAAGCATGGCATGACCGTAACATCAAAAACAAAAACCTATCGGTCGGTGACCTTGCCTTACTTTATAATAGTCGAGTCAAAGGAAAACCCAAGAAACTTCATACAGAATGGATGGGACCTTACGTTATCGAAGAAATACACCCCAATGGTTCAGTCCGACTAAAGACATTACAGGGCCTAGTATTTCGGAAGCTCGTTAATGGAGCTCGACTTAAACGTTACAGAAAATGAAAAAAAAAATAACGACCTTAACCATCAATCAAAACCCATAAAAAGCTACCAATTCCAAAAACAAAATAATCCAACCGACACAACAAACCATGACAGGAACTCACTACTTCGATAAACGACATCATCACCTTCGACCATCTTCATCGACTAGTCCAGCCGACCATTTTCACCACCGACGCTGACCGACGGCCTAAAAATTCCCATCACGCATTGATGGCCTCGAGCGTCACACACCTTCCTCCATTAAGTCCCACTGGATTATTACAGCCAGACTGTCCAGTCCGCCATTAATACGCTCATCCCCGCACGCAACCACAACCGCGCCTATAAATACAGGACCGTCGCATGGTCATTCATCACACCATTCACCCACAGAGCACCCGCAACCTCAGTCAACCAAAGACCAAGAACCCTGTAACAAATTTGACCAATCCGACACAATGGCCCCCAAACTAACCCGAGCAGCGACTAAAACAAAAGAGCTGTAGGCAGAGGACACACCCTTGGTCCGTCGATTAAAGAACATCAAAAACGCGAAAGTCCAAGAAGGCCAATGGCAGAAACTCTGGACTGAAATCCAAGAATGGGGCTTTGTCAACAAAAGAATGACCCAGGCCGCTGAGAAAATCTGGAAGAGCACCATCTTTAACTATCCCAACGCACCACTGATGGCAAGCTTTGGTGGGACGAAAGAAGAAACTGTTAAATTCATTATCAGTCGTTACCACAACGGCCAATTCTATTTCAACAAGACGATCGACATCACAGGGGATGTCATCTCCAAAATTACGGGTCTGTCTAACCAAGGCAGCCCTGTACCAATCGGGATCAAGGAAGGGTTGGTCCAAGAACTCACGGGCTCACCGTCCGGGAAAAATTCCAAAGGATTGATGATAAGACAGATTGCGACATGAATGCCACAGATTGTGGCTAAAATCATAGCAATCACCTTTACCTTAGCTGGTCGAGGTAGCGACCTCAAAGTAGAAATGTTGGAGGCCGTCGACACGATCGCAACCGATGGTCGGATCTACCAATGGGGGGATTATGTCGCCGACATGATCAAAACCATCTGCGAACGCTACCAAGAGACGGGAGGTATCATCAAATTCCCATCCCTTATCCTCTGGATTGTCATGTTTCACATCTGTCTAGAAGGCAGTCTAGTCTTCCGGGAGCCGACGAAGTTCGAAATGAACTGCTTTAAACCCTTCTCACAAAAAGGAACCCTGCATGAGCTAGCACATGGCAAATTCTTTTTAGAAAATTGGTTTCAGCAGTTGAAGGTTCGAACGACGAGATGGAGGGTGCCTCAAAACATCCGCCAAAATCTCCCAGCCAATTCCCATATACAGTTGGAGATCGACCATACGTCGGTCTGGTACATGCAAGGTCAGGACCCCAAAGCCCAGGACCTAAACTACTATCCGTCGGTCGACCAGATCTTCCGAGAGTTGAATCGACAAGCGCAGACAAGAATACCAGTACCGGAGGCTGCCAAACAGGTCAACTTCTCCATCATAGAGCCACTTATCGACTAGTAAAAAGAGGAAGACTACGAGCTCAACCTCTACATCAGCACATTTGTGTCGGAGGACACCCCGGCCGAGCCCACTAGTCGGGTACACATCACTGTCAAACCACCGACTACAAAGGTAGTCGACCCACAGCCGACAAAACAATAGCAACCAACAGTACAACCACCGCAACAAACAACCCACCCGGCTCCAGCAGCTGTCGACCCAATTCAGATACCGACAGGTGAAGTCGAGGACGCTGACCCTGAGTATACTTTAACCTATGGCATCATTAAGAAACTGGCCAAGGAGACAGTTGTCGCCAGAAGGAGACTTAAAGCTCAAAAAGTACAACAAGGAAAGGGTAAACGAAAGCTTCTTCTTTCTGAGTCATCCGACGATGATAAGGAGCTAGTAGCTGCGGCCATCGACATTGTAGAAGATGCTGCCATGAACAAAGTGTCAGTTCAAACTCAGTTTCAACGGTTTCTGGAAGCAGGTGCCCCAGAGGGTCAGCCAAAGAAAGCAAAAATTACACCGACGCCTGAAAACGTTGTCGACCTTGTGTCAACCCCCCCACCCCCATCACCGACGCCAGTAGTCGAGGAGCCAGCACCAGTACAACAGGAGACCAGCTCCGGTGACGTATATCAAAAAGCAATCCTAGACACAGTAAGAGCCAAGTTCGACAAGGACGCCAAGCTTAAAGCTTTCTTCGAGACGCTGCCTGCGCTGTTTAAGTCGGCTCAAAAGATACAAACGACGACTCCTCTCTATGCAAGAAAAAATATCTATGCAAACATTACGTTGACATTCACCCGAACCAACCAAGAAGGCGATGTCATTGGAGCAACACATTCTGTCACGGAGCCAGTCAACCCCGAAACCCAGAACGACCTACCCACTACACCCTCAGAAGCAGGTATCTCTTCCGACGGAAGCCCACCACACACTCAATCCAACCCACCTACCCCTGTTCATTCCCCCACCCCATCTCCACCACCACCACCATCACCACCCCCTCCACCACCACCGGATTTACAGCCAGAACTGTCACGACCACCTACATTTTCACAGCCAGAAGTGGTGATACCACCTCCCCAACCAGATAAACCCTTGACTTCCATTCCGCCAACCATAGACCCAACCTCAACTGCTGCAAGTACCCAGGAGAAAGTGACAGACACACAAAAGAAGAAGAAAGAACATCATCCACGAATGTCCAGCCTACGGATCAGCCTAAGGGATGCAAGCTTGCTGACCGACACAGAGGTCGGCCAACTACTCAAAACCGTGGCCAAAGAATCAAAGAAAAGGATAGCGATAAAAGCTAAAGAACTCGCAGACAAAAATGCAAAAGAGGTCGAGTTTCTCGGCAAATGCAGGGCTCTGGCTCAGTCTGTCGTTCCAGGTCCTATCGAAGTCGGAACAGATAGACCTCTTGAAAGGGCATATCACCTTTTTGAGAGCATGGTGTCGACCATACAGGCAAATCTCGAAGAGACTAAGGAAGAACAGAAGGAAGAGACTACCCGACTACTCTTGGCCTAACACACTGCCTTTTCAGAAGCATACAAGGTTCTACAAGACACATGGAAGAATCAGTTGTCACTGAAGAAGTCTTAAGAGATTGGCCTACTCACTATGGGCAGGTCTATCAGTAGACCTGACAGACGCGACAAGGCATTCGGGCTTTGGAGGGCCGAAAGATGACAAAGGCAGCACTTAGGCAAACAATTGAAGAACAGATCATGTTGGAGACCAACAAACTGTAGAAGCTGGAACGAGAAGCACATCAATGGGTTCAACAGCCTCTTCCCAACTTAGAGAAAGTCGACATCATCTGCCCACAGATGAAACGACTCATCAACGCCGCAGAAGAGCAGAACCAGTTTTTGGGCCCCAACATGGAGAAAATCGCAGAAGTACCCATTGCAGAAAAGATGTCGATCCTATCAAGTCTAACAACATTAACGATCGACATCCAGAAAGCCTTGCAGAGTTGGACGAATTTTCAGCATCACCTTGCCATCACAGCCCCAGCCATTGTCGAGATCTGCATCCAGAGAAGATTGACTATCCGGTTGCACAGTCCACCATAATAGCATGTTGACTGATTCGGCACAACTTCATTTTTGTATCTCCCTGTTTCTTCGGGATGAAGAAACATTTTGTTCGTGGGGGAGATGTAGAAGGAGCAAGACGACGAATTCGACTTAAACGAAGACTGACTTAGTCGATCAGCCGACTAAGTCGATGGGCTGACTTAGTCAATCAGCTGACTGAGTCGGTCGGTTGACTAAACTAGAAGATTAGTCGGCTAACTAACAGTCGTGTCGGTTCACCGAACCGACAGGTAGTTATTTTGTAACTGTCTGTAAATCGTATATATTAGGCTGTTGAGCCAAATGAGAACTCAGTTCAGTTCTCTGCTTTGTATGAACTCAATATAATAAAATAATATGTTTCTCTCATTTGTTCTTATCTCTTGTCTCTGATTTATGGTTATGTATGTTTTAGTATGTATTATTGGTAACTCTATGTGATCTATGAGATTACAACACTAGTCGTTGTTGGGATTCATTTGGCTCTGCTTCTGGTTTTCTGCATGGTTTTGGCTCTCCGGGGTTTACACAACGTGGAGTAACAGACACGTCTTGCGCTGAATAGCTATGCTCTCAGTCTGGTTTTGCAGTGTGGTTTCATTTGTTTTCTTCAATTTGAGTTTTAGCATATTTCTAAAGGATCTGCGTTTGTTTTGTAGGTGACATGGGTGTATTTGTTTTGTGGCTTGTTGGTGGCTCTCTTGACTATCTGCACTACCCTTCAACAAGTAAGACGTGTGAAAGCATAGGCCTTTTTACCTCTACGTCCATGAGTAACATAGTGCTGAGCTCTATGTTGAAAGGGTTAACGTAGTATTTGTTTTGGTTATGGGTTCAAATGTTTGGGTCCCTTGATATATTGGGCATCCAAGAGATGTGTTTGTAAATACTATTTTGATGACAATTTTAAGTGTGGAGACTTTGAGTCATGTTTGTCTAGACGAAGACTCAACTCTGTAATAGATTTTGGTTTTGTGTCTTAATCGTATGGTTTGTTATACTAATGGAGAACTCTATGTTTTGATTTTATAAGGTGTGATAACTATGGCGTGACAGTGCCATTGCTTGCAATGACACTATGTCGAATCGTGACTATGTGCATTTTATTTGTAAACGGTGGAATGTATGGTTTATTTATCGTGACTAGGGTTTATTATTACTACGACCATTAGCTTGGCATACTGCTGCATATTTTTGTTGATGTCATGGATGTAACAGCATTAACAGTAGGGTTTATTAATTTCTTCTTTGCATTTAACATTGTTTTGGTTTTGGCTTTAATGTTTATTATGGCGGGGTTTCAGCTCACGGCCATGATCCTGGCTCAGCCTTGGTATGGAAACAAAACATACATATTTTATTGTTTTATGTAGTTTAGAGTATTATTACTATGCTTACTCTTTTATACACATTATGTATAAACTATATATTTATATATATTATTGTTAACATTTTTACTTTAGGTATCATATAGCATGATCCCTAATCACATGACACTTCTCTTTTTAGCTTATAGTCACTTATTTATTAAGGACTTCACGTATGGGTTAGGCCAACTACATTAGGCAACTCTAAACCTCCTTGCATGTTGGATTACCCCATTTAACATAGTAGTTCTTCAATACTTGATGAGACACATAAATTGAAAATTTCATTTAAGCACTTAAAAATAAGTAAAATGCGATCAATGTTTTATGAGAGTCATTTTCACTCAACATATTAATTTTTCAGTAACTCCCATCGTTTATCCAGAACCCATACTCAACGCTAAGAAACAAGGAATTACAAACTTAATGCAATTCTAGAGCTCCTCGCTCAACACTAATGCTAGGATGTATTTGTAGGATACACCTATGGATACAATGGCCAAGGATCCGATGTTCCAGAGCTTATGCTCAACATCAACTTGGAATGCTCTGCGGCTTATGCCCAACACTTCCAATTTTGATATTTTCATGTCCTTCAGAGCTTCCTGCTCAACACAAAGGTTTCATAACTCATGTGCTCAAGAGCCTCTTGCTCAACACAAACATTAAAAATACTCAAGTGCTCTAGAGCCTCTCACTCAACACAAACATTAAAAATACTCAAGTGCTCTAGAGGCTCTCACTGAACACAAACATCAAATACTCAAGTGCTCGAGAGCTTCTCACTCAACACCAACATTAAATACTCACGTGCTTCAGAGCTTGCACTCAACACAAACATCTCATCAAGTATGTGCTTCAAGGTCCATGCCCAACCCATGAAATCATATATATATATATATATATATATATATGCAATTGGCTAACTCCCAATATATCAAACAAATCATCATTCTTATGTGCAGTGGGGTCTTATGTCCAATATACAAAATAAAATATCAAAGAAACATCCTATGCAATGGGGCTTAGGCCCATAAGTGTCAGATCAAAGATTTAGGATATTACATTTACGTATATAATAAAATCAATTACATTTAGTTTTTTAGTTATTTTCCTTGAAATTTTAAAATTTAATTAAAAAATATTATCAATAAAGTGAAAAAAAAAACCTCTCAAAGCATTAAAGTTGTTATATTAATGATAAATGAAATATGATATAAGACCTTACCATTAAAGTGTAATATTTTAAGTTACAAAATTGGAAATTTAACTTAAAGTTATTAGGATATTAACAAATTGCCTATGTCATGCAGATAAGTATATGCCATATGAAATTTAATTAATTATAATATGAATCTACTTAAAATACAATTTATTTATGGAGCTTGGCAGTTAATACTTAACAATATAATATCACTTAAAGTTATTGACATATCAACAAATTGATTATGTCACACATATAAATATATACTATATGAAATTTCATTAACTAAATGGTATTAGCCCTCTTAACATACAATTTGTTTAGAGAACTTAGTAGTTAGTTCATTTTTACAATATAAAACTAATTCAAGTACAATTAGTGTGATTAATTTTTTTCTACTTGGATGGTAGAGTCCTTAATAATGTTTATTTTTCAACTATTTATAATAAAATGGGCTAAGTATTTTTGGTTGACTTATTTTTGTTTCCTTTTGGTTAATTGAAAAGAGCTAGAATTAAATTTATTAGAATCACTATTAAATCTACCTTTAGAATACAATATAAAGAAACTTTTATATAAAGATAATTTTAATTAATCACTCTATTCTTTAAATATGCATTATTGCCTCAGCGCACATTTCATTTGTTAAAATTTGATCAACTATATTTACAAACACCATAAAATACATTTAATTGTAGATTCAACTTAAATTTTAATTAACTATATTGACAAACACTATAAAACACATTTAACTGTTTGATACTGCTCTATAACTCCTCAATTTTTTATGGAAAAAAAAATGAATTTTAAAACATTCTTTTTTCATTAGATCCAAAATTAAACTTGATAAAAATTAAAAATAAATTAAAAATAAAAAACATTGTTATCGTGTATAAGTAAGCAATGTTTTGAAATAAAAACCTTAAACTATTTTTTATTATGTAAGAGTTTAACTTTTAAAACATAATGAGATAGTTCAAGGCTCAATATGATGCAATGAAAGTCTATCGATTATAAACTATCAATGAAAGTCTATGCGCTATAAACTACCAATCAAATTGTATAGTATTATTTTTTATAAGTATGATGAATCAACTTGCTGGTTTTTTACTTTAAAAAAAAAAGATTATTATAGATTTCTGTTAATTCAGGTTATAATCAATTTTAACAATTTTTAAACAAAATCATGACCATTTTTTAGTTTTTCTGGACCTTATTTGACGAGCGAATCAGCTCATGATGTCCAATTTGCCCGTCAAATTCCTGCCTTGCAGGCGACCATCATAACCAACCATAAAACAAAACTTCGCATATAAAAAGACAGTTTTTATATCGTCAAATTCCTGACTTGCAGGCGACTATCATAACCAACCATAAAACAAAACTTCACATATAAAAAGACAGTTTTTATTTATATTTATTTTCAACGACGCTAGATCTCTAACATGAAACAGTCTATAAGGCTGTCAATTTTGAGTCTAAAAACGGACACAAACAAAACACGAAACAAGAATTTCCGTTGGCCTCGAACACCGTGCATTATTATTATGGAAGCAGCTAACAAACAGGTGACCCTACATGCAAGCAAGCTGATAACAGTTAATCTGTACGAAAGGTGGTGTTGAATTTAAGAACAGCATTCTCGCCGGATGTGGATTCTGTGGAACCGACTGCATAGCCACGAGCAAATCTGAACTTGCCAGTTCCTCCAACCACGGCATACTCGCTCAGACTGTGATCGAACCTGTTGGTTCCTTGGATCTCAAGAGTGCTGCCGCTATACTCTATAGTGTGAAAGATGAGCGTGAAAACCATTAAAAAATCTAGCCCATTGGCAGGGTTTGTATTCACGTACATTCCTTGCGCTCGGCCCACAATATTGTCGGAGTCGGATTCAATGAGATTTGGTCGTTTGGTTACGACATCGCTGATAACTATTAGGGTTCCAACCTTGCCGGGGTTTGAAGAAGAGCCATTCAATCCCGCAACTGGGAAGGCCGTTTCGTTGCTTCCGGTCAAGTTGTCGCGAAGGTAAAACACCATCTTCGTCTCACCTTCTCCAGCAGCAGCCGCCGCCGCCATGACAAAGGTGGCCATGCCCATGGCCAGGGTCAGAAACAAAAGCGCGGAAGCCATCTTGATCTCACCTTACTAATACTAACTTTTTAGCTAAGCCTGTGTGTATTTGGCTCAGAGAATGTTGCAGCAATAAATAGCTGCGAACTAATGTGTTCACTGTTTCCCGCATAATAGGGCCTAGTTGACCTAGTTGTACAAGATGCCCCATTTTGTTTGGACGCGCGTACTTGTTGTATATTCAATTTGTTGTATATATTTAATTTCTAATGATGGATGGCAGAGACTTGTAGCTTTAAAGTTGTCGCATAGCTGCCTTCCTGACAAGTCTTTAAAGTTGTCGCATAGCTGCCTTCCTGACAAACCACTCACGATTNTCCAACCTTGCCGGGGTTTGAAGAAGAGCCATTCAATCCCGCAACTGGGAAGGCCGTTTCGTTGCTTCCGGTCAAGTTGTCGCGAAGGTAAAACACCATCTTCGTCTCCCCTTCTCCAGC
>LPNX010020860.1:88671-162613 GCA_001517045.1 Pseudotsuga menziesii | reverse complement strand
ATGGGAAGCTAAAAGTGATCAAGCAAGGGGGCTCATTGGTCAAACTGTTGCATATAGTCTTTAGGTCAGTATTGATGCAAAAGACAGCCCGGTTCAGGTATGGCAAATTCTTTCCTCTTTATTTGATAAATTTGATGATGTTTCTGCATATTATCTTGAAAAGAAGATCTTTGACCTAGAACCTGCTGACTTTGAAAGAGTCGAGTTATGTCTTGTTCAATTGAAAATTTTAAATGAAAAAATAAATAGCTGTGATAAAGATTACAAGAAAACTGACACTGCTCTTATTATTCTTGTAGAATGTAAAATGTCATCTTGTTTTGATATGTTCATCCAAACTAGGAATAGAGCTCTAGAATTGTCTCAAAGTACTACGAAGAAAATTTTTGATGATTTTTGTAAAGGATTGAACAATGAGCAAGAAAGGTTAATTGTTTCAGGACAACTCACACCTAATAAAGCTCTAATTGCACTTAATAAGAATCATAAGAAAAGTTTTAATAATGCTAAAGGTTCTAATCCTTCTAATACTAATTCTGGACATGCTTCTCATGCTTCTGATGGAAATAGTAAACAGAAGAAAGTATATGATCCTTGTAAACATTGTGGTAAAACTAACCATCATGAAAATAATTGTTTTAAAGCAAAACGTTTAATGGCTAAAACTAAAAAGAAAATTTCTCATGACTCTCAAGTAGCTTTATGTGCATCTATTGTTTTGCCTAATAATTCTTCTTCTAACATGGAATGGATAATGGATTCTGGTGCATCTAAACATATGACTGGTGATGCTTCTTTATTCACTTCTTATGACAATCATAAACACATATCTCAGAAAGTTTCTATAGGTGATGGTAAACAACTTTCCGTAATTGGTTTTGGTAATGTTAATGTTACTAATGGTCAATTGGAAGATGTTTTTCATGTTGAACACATGCCCATTAACTTACTTTTTATTTATCGTGCTTGTCAAAAAGGGTTTAAATTTGAAGCATGGCCTGACAAATATGTTCTTAAAGATATCAATCAAAATTTCAAAGTAGTTTCTTCTGAACCTATTGATCATACTGCTGGTCTATATAAATTTGTTGTTTTTAACTCAACTAAAAGACAACCTTTTTATTCCTATGTTGCCCACGCTGATGGACAAAGTAAATTATGGCATGAAAGATTAGGTCATTTGAATTATGATAAAATGCAATTGTTATCTAAAATGGTATATGGCTTGCCTCATATTTCTTCTACTAATGGTGTTTGTGAAGGTTGTATTCTTGGTAAACATCATAGAGAAATGTTTGAGAAAGGTAAAGCTTGTCATGCTAAAGAAACTTTGCAATTAATTCATAGTGACATTTGTGGTCCTCTTGAAGTTCCCTCTTTATCTCGTACAGTCTATTTTCTTACTTTTATTGATGACTTTAGTAGAAAATCATAGGTTTATTTCTTGAAAAATAAAATTGAAGTTTTTTCAATATTTCAAATTTTTAAATCTTTGGTTGAAAATGAGTCTAGTAAGAAGATTAAGACTTTAAGATCAGATAATGGGGGGAAATTTGCTAAGAATGAATTTGAAGCATTTTTATCCAAACATGGTATTCAACACCAAAAGACTGTACCTTACACACCTCAACAAAATGGTGTTGTTGAACGGAAAAACAAAACTTTAGTTGAAATGGCTAGATGTATGCTTTGTTCTAAAGGATTACATAAAAAAATTTGGGCTAAAGCTGTAAGTTGTGCAAACTTTATTTTAAATCGAGTTCCTACAAAAGTTGTTAAACATGTTACCCTCGAGGAAAAATGGAATGGTCGGAAACCTGATATTAGTAACTTTAAGGTGTTTGGTTGTGAATGTTGGGCTCATATTCCCGACGATAAATGAAAAAAGTTAGATTCCAAGTCTCACAAATGTATATTCATTGGTTATTCTGAGGATTCTAAGGCTTACAGGTTATTTGATACCTCTACTCAGAGTATTATCATCCAAAGGGATGTTCACTTTGTTGAAGTATCTTCATCACCTGAGTCTATCGAACCTCATGTTACCTTGAATATCCCATTGTCTCATGTTACTCCTATCTCGGTTTCTTCTTCCAGTTCTATGCCTGTTGATGATCCTAGTTCACCGTCTTCTTCAAGTATTCCACCTGAATGTACTGAATCTGAAGAAACTTTTGTTTCCTCTAACCTTCTTGTTTGGGCCCGGAAAACTCTTGAATCTACAGGTAGTGAGGTCGATAACCCTTTCGACCCTCATAGAACTAGATCTAACTTTGCCCTTATGACCAATTTTTTGGCCACAGATGATCCTACATCTTATGCTCAAGCTCAAGGTAAACCTCAATGGGAATAATCCATGACTGCTGAGTATGAGTCTCTTATGGAGAACAAGACTTGGTCTCTTGTTCCTCTTCCTGTTGGTAAGAATTTAGTTGGTTGTAAATGGGTTTATAAAACTAAGTTCACCTGCAGAAGGACAGATTGAAAAGTATAAAGCTAGGTTAGTTTCAAAAGGTTTTAATCAACTTGAAGGTATAGATTATAATGAAACTTTTGCTCCTGTTGCTAAAATGAATACAATAAGAACCATTTTATCTATTTCTTCATCTTATAAATGGGAAATATACCAAATGGATGTTAAAAGTGTTTTTTTAAATGGTGATCTTAATGAAGAAATTTATATGCAACAACCTCCTAGTTTTATTAATGCTGAATCATCAAATTTAGTATGTAAATTACACAAGTCTTTATATGGTCTCAAACAAGCACCTAGGGCTTGGTATGATAAAATTGATGCATATTTTTTGAAGAATGGTTTTAAGTGTTGTATATCTTATCCAAATCTGTATGTTCAGAACTTTGGTACTAATATTCTCATTGTTGTTTTATATGTAGATGATCTAATCATTACAAGCAACCAACTTACATTAATTCAAAATCTAAAAAGTGGTCTTCAAAAGCAGTTTGAAATGGCTGACCTTGGTTTATTGCATTATTTCTTGGGTCTTCAAATCTGGCATATGGCAGATGGTATGTTTCTCTCTCAGCCAAAGTATGCTACAGACATGTTGGCTCGTTTTCATATGAGTGATTGTAAATATGCTCCTACGCCATTTCAGTCTAGTGTAAAGTTAACTATTGAGTGTATCACATCGCTTGTTGATGCTACTCTTTATCGTCAGCTTGTAGGTAGTTTGATATATTTAACTCATAGCCAACCAGATCTCTCTTTTACCTTCAGTTTGGTTTCTCGGTTCATGCAGCAACCTCATGAAAGCCATTGGCAGGCAGCCAAGAGGATTCTGAGATATTTACAGGGGACATTACACTATGGTGTTTTTTATTCGAGCAATCCTACAGTTTCACTCTTTGGTTACACAGATTCTGATTGGGTAGGTGACAGTTCTAATTGACAGTCCACTGCAGGTTATGTATTTCAACTTGGTTCAGATTTTATTTCTTGGTCGAGCAATAAAGTGAAGACTATTTCTTTATCTTCATGTGAAGTGGAATATAGAGCAGCCAAAGAAGCAGCTAAAGAAGCAGTTTGGTTACGGCATGTTCTTACAGAGCTTGGTATGGCTCCAAAATCATCCACTGTGTTGAAAAGTGACAATCAAGGTGCAATCTAGCTTGCTTATAATCCAGTATATCACTCCAAGACAAAGCATCTCGACCTTGATGCTCATTACATTCGTGGACTTGTGGCAGATGGTATTCTTTCTCTTCAGTATTGTCCTACCGAGCAGCATGCAGTAGATATCTTCACCAAATCCTTCACCAAGGCGAAGTTTGTGCATCTTTGTTCCTTGCTTGGAATGCGGGAAGTTGTCATCAAGGGGGAGCAATAATGATTCCTTCCTTCCTTAGTGTTAGTGTGGGCCCTTCTCCCAACCATTATTAAGGGGGAGTGTTGGAATATATTATATTCCTTAGAAGGTAATAATGTCTTTGTATTATATCGGAAGTTGTTTACAATCTTATGTAAAAGAGTAATACATTTAACCCATAGTTATATGGTGTTGTATTTACTTGTGTAGAGTATTTGTCCATGGTATTGTATTAAGAGATGTTATTTTGGAGAATTATATTATCCCACATGCAATATGTGAGAGTAATTCCTCCTCATCTCTTTGTATATAATAGGGTCAATTGAGTCTCTACATATCATGTATTCTTGATGTAGTAGTGGTACTATTGTGACACTGTTGTACATCATCTATATTCTTTGGGGTATTTGTGCTTTTCTCTCTTGTAAAATTGGAGAAGACGTTTTGGAGATAATAGAAGACTACCTTACCGTGGATGTAACCCATTAAGGTGAACCATGTATATTGGTGTTCTCTTGTCCTTTTCTTTTCCTGTTCTTATCTTTTATGATATGTTGTTGGTTGCTTACATAGGTTAACTAGTTTAGCTTGACTCTACTATTCTAACAGAAAAAGGATGGCTTTGGACATGAAGAATCCAAGACTAGAATACCCTTCTCCACATTAGGAGGATAAGAAGGGAAATAAGACATGGGTGAAGAAGAGTCATTGCACTCATTGCAACAAAGGTGGACACTTGGAATCCACATGTTGGACACTCCATCTAGAGCATCGTCCCAAGAAGTATAAGAGGGTCAAGCAAGCATTCGTAGAGGAACTATCCAACGAAGCAGCTAAGAAAGAAGGCCATCCAATGAAGAAGGTCGAGATGGAGGACATGCTTGCCTTGTTAACCAAAATGGGTAAACTTCTTTAGCTATTTGCAGATAGTAAATCAATGTAAATCACTTGTTTTTATTTTTTAAGACCCCATTGAAGAGCACATTTGTAAAAAAAACAGTCAAAGACATGACATCACTCATTTAAATACTACGTGGAAGAACACCATTGCGTAGATCTCACTAAGACGATTCCAATGGCATGAATGACGCATCAAATATAGCTCGTATGCAAAAGATATGCAGTTCTAAAGTTTTATGGAAACAACAACAAAAAAATGTCGTAGATTTCCACGTGAAAACCTAGTGAGCAAGGTGACGTGTTAGAGGGACCTAGAGTTGATGACATGACAAATGATGTTTTTATTTTTTAAGACCCCATTGAAGAGCACATTTGTAAAAAAAATGGTCAAAGACATGACATCACTCATTTAAATACTACGTGGAAGAACACCATTGTGTAGATCTCACTGAGACGATTCCAATGGCGTGAATGACCCATCAAATATAGCTCATATGCAAAAGATATGTAGTTCTAAAGTTTTATGGAAACAACAACAAAAAATTGTTGCAGATTTCCACGTGAAAACCTAGTGAGTAAGGTGACGTGTCAGAGGGACCTAGAGTTGATGACATGACAAATGATGTAGTAGGAACAGTTGGCATTGAGCACTCCACATACGACACATAGCTTGATGTAGTAGGAACAGTTGGCATCAAGCACTCCACATACGACACACGTAGCTTTTGTGTTTGACATTGTCACATCCACACTTTCGCGAGCACTCTTGACTTGCCAAAGGTGGTGTGCAGCACTCCCAGGAAGATAGCTTGAGGGATTGCCCGCCCAAGTGCCTAGCCTGCAGACTACGCCTTAACCTGCGGAACTATTTTTATCTTTTTAAACTTTAACTCTTATACTGTTTACTTAGTCTCATTAGCCTTGCCGACACATTCAACACTTAGCCAAAAACATGTAAAACGAAACACTAAGTAAAACACAGTACATAGAGAATAATGGTGGGTTGCCCAACCTAGCAGAGCCCTTTAAACTTGTATAAAAATGGAACAGTATTGCATAAATGGAGTTGCCCAAGGCAGAGCTCCTGGTGCACGCCCAACTAGCTGCTACACCCAGAAAATACAAGAGATACAAAAATGTAAAAGATTGTCTCTTTGCTAAAGACGCCCAGCCTCCTCTACCTCTCCTCAACGATGCCACAGACCTCTGTGTAGTTCTGTTCTGTTCCCTTTGAAAAACCAGCGACTTGATCCTCCTTGATCAATCACCTCTTTCTTGGATGATCTCTTGGATCCTTTGAAATGACTTGCACTTCATTTACTTATAGCCTTCTAGGTGTCTTGCCCATGTCAACTTGCCATCTTGCTTACCGCACAAGTCACCCCTTGTCGGTTCACCAAGTCAACTTCAAAACACACTTGGCCCACTTAACCGTTTCGTTGATGTCACCGCACCAAGGTTCACTTTGACTTAGGCGTTCACGGGTCCACTTGCCGAAGCCTCTAGAGTGCCGTGCGCACACTTTGTCGGTGAGCCGCGCGCCCCCTTACTTTGACCGAAGCGCCCATCTGATTGATCGTCGTTCATCGCTAACCATGCCGTCGCACGCGCGCGCTCGTCGTTCGCACGCCTGTCGGTTTACTGACCAAAACGCTCTTTTGCCAGAGCGCCCAACTGTCTGCACATTTGTCCTTCCGCACATCTGTCTGTCCGCACCTCCGTCCGCACACTTGGGTCACGCGCCCACACCTAGGGTCGCACACCCATTTTACCAAACACCTTCACAAGCTTTCTTTCCCATCCGCACATTCAAGGGTCGCGTGCCTCAAAGGGGCCGCGCACCCATCACCAATTTCATCTTTGCCAAGGGGCGCCTGTGCCAGTCACGTGGTCGTTGACCTTGGGGCGCGCCACATTCCCGACCTCCGTGCCGGTGGTGAATGTGGGCGCTTGCTATATTTGCCAAGTGAGAGCGTAACTCCATGCCGAACTGTCATGTCCATGACACCTTGCCTAAGTGTGTCGCCACTTAGGTGTGTAAAAAAAATGTGGCTGTGACAGCCTCCCCCACTTAAAATTGTTGTCATCCCCGCAACGTCAACTGCTACAACCTCTGCATGAACTCAAGCCACACTATTGCAACATCTGAGCTGTTCAAAACTCAACCGCAGTACTGCTTTCTTGACCACCTACTTCCAACCTATGCTCCATGCCTTCCTTCCTATATCCATTTGTTGTACACCTTAAGGACAAACCGGCTAGGTAGCTAATCCAATTGTATGTTCATCACATAAGACAAACTTCCCCATTCTGGAATCATGTTTCCAGCATTCTTCTTTCAGTGTCCGCAAGCCTCCTGCACTTTACCTTGGTGAAAAACTATCTTTTAGGCCACCTTGCCAAAGGTTCCTAGGGCCTCACCGCCGTCGCCAAAGACGGTGAGCCCAACTTGCTGCTAGCTCAAGTGAAAAGACATGGGCGGTGCCATAGGCCACCGCCGCCCGTATCTTCCACACCAAACTGTCCAAAGTCGACTGCGTCGCTGCTGGCACTAAGCTCTTTCAACCAAACCCAATACTGTGCAAACCCGACACCATCAGCCGTCCAAGTACTCATATCTGCCGGAAGCTCCATGCGGTCATCTAAGCCAACCGAAGACACCATCTTCGTCTGCTGCGACTTCTTCTTGGCCCGCTTCTTGGCTGCTTTACTTGTTCCTTCAAATGGATTTCTTTCCTTGTTGTCGCATGTCTCCAAGCATGCCAACATTTTCTATTCTTGAATAATGCACAACTCTGCCACAAATTCCGTAGCCATGGTTTCCTTAGCCACTTCTTCTTTTACCGGTTCCAACAACCGCTTTCTTTCCAAGTGAGCAAGTACTGCAACAACTTCGATTGGTTGGCAGCCAACCTGCTACAACCGCTCTCGTGTCAACTCTTTTTCTGGAATGCCTATGGCATGGATGCAAAATGCCACTATGTCCTCCACATCACGGGGTGGATCAACTTCTCTGGTTCTTTCTCCATCCAAGACTTCTTCCAAAATCTGTGTTTCTGCTGAAACTTGCATTTCTGCCGCACCCTGCGTTTCCTCCGCAACCTGCGTTTCCTCTAGAACCTGTGCTTTGTCTAACACCTTCTTGTGTGACTTAGCCTCACGGTTCTTCTCAACCGAAGTGTCGCTGCCCAATCTGCTGCATGACATCTCCAATGTGCCTTCATTGGCAACCTTCGCACATGCTACCGAAAAACCCAACTATTCCTTCTCATGCTGCCGCAAAGGATCCTCTGAAATGTACAAGGAATCAATCTCCTCATAGATCGAAGCCATGCATTTTTACAACGTTATTAACCTTCCTGCTATGAATAGATCAGCCTTTACCACAATGCTTGGCTCGCTGTTCTTTGCCGAAACCGTCTTCTTCCCTATGCTTTGCTGCAGCAAGTGCTTACACTTACCCGGGTGTTCAAAAATCTGTACCGAAGTCACCCGCGGCTTGTATCCCAGCCTGCTTTTCTGCGTCATAGGTAAGCTCCACGTTCCGTTCTCTCCTAAGAACACCAACTGTCCAGCATGCGGAACTGGCACTGCCTTGGCCAAATGAAGAAAGTCCTGTCCCAAGATCAAAGAGTGATCATCCAATGGAACAAATTTCAAGTCCATCTTGTCGTGCCACCTTCCAACTCTAATAGGTGCTGCGCATATCTTCCCTGTCACATCTCTTACCACAGAGTTCATTGCCTTGAACTTTGCTTGGTTGCTTTTCATGCCGCTGTGAAGGGACCCCGCAGTCTTACTGCTCACCAAACTCTGAGATGAATTAGTGTTAACCAACACAGAAACCCTTAGGCCACTCACCGTCGTTTCCACAAAGTCCAAACCTTGTTGCACTCTTTGCAAATCTGCTTTACGCCCCCTGGCCGCTTCGCTAAGGCAAGCTTCAATTTCCTTTACTGTCTCAGAAATCTAGTTTGAAGGTGCCTCTTCTAGCACTCTCATTGCTGTTAATCTTGCTGTAGAGCCCTCTCCCGCAACAACTTCTGCCCTAAACGGACAATCACTTACGTAGTGGTTCTGTGCACAAAGATAACACGCAACCTTCTTCTTTTCTGATTTTTCCGTTTTCTCTTGTCTTGGCCCTCCCTAAGTGCCTTCTGACTTAGCTTTACTTTGAGTATCCTGCGATCGCCGTTCTTCTTGCTTCCTTTCATTTTGAAGCATTTCCTCAAGAACTCGTCCCACTTCTCGAATGCTACATGCCATCTCTTTCAACGCGGCTGATACTTGTTCACATCCTGCTGCGAACGTTTCACTCAGCTTTGCAACCGAATCGTTGTTCTGCCCTTCGACCGACTCCTGTCATCTCTCCAAGCAGTTTCAATGCTTGCAAGAATTTCTACACAAGTGTTTCCTTCTTGCCGAAGTCTGCCATCTAGCCGACTCATTTATGTTGCTGCGGATCCGCATACTCAAACTACTGCCGAGTCCAACCTTGACGTCAAGCCACCTACTTGTCTGCCAAACACTTTTCTAAGTGTTGCAGTTGTCGCACTCCCGGAGCGCACAACTTTCCTGGGTCAATCTGCTGAAATGGGCGTTTGCCAAATGCACCACTTCTGGATCACCTACGGAACGCACCCACCTTGGCACACTTCCGTTTTCTTGAGCGCACTTCAAAAACTGGTGCTTTTCGTTTTTCTGCCGAACCGCACCTCCTCGTGCCACCACGACTGTCTGAGCGCACGCTTCCCTGATGCGCATGTTTCTTTCTTATCTGGAGCGCTCGTCCTGAGCGCGCAGCTCTGCGGCTGCAGAGCACTTTTCACCTGAGCACCTGGCTCCTCCTGCGGTACGCGTGCGTCTTCTGTCTAGGGAGCGCTCAACTGCGGAGCACCTGCTCCTGCGGAGCGCCCACTACTGCAGTGCGACCGTCTGCAGAGCACCCAAGCTTCAGTGCGCTTCCGACTGCAGTGTGACCGTCAGTGCGGCACGCTGTCTGCGGAATGCCCACCACTGCGGCACGTTCTGTCTGCGGTGCGGTCGCTACTGCGGAGCACCTATCTGCAGACGCGCTTGGCTGCAGAGCACGCACTGTCTGTGATGCACCCACCCTGCGGTGCGCCCCTTCTGCGGTGCGCACTGTCTGCGGTGCACCCCCTCTACAGTGCGCACTGTCTGCGGAATATCTGAACTGCAGAGCACTCACCTCCTCGCGGAGCATCCGTCTGCGGAGCGTCTGAACTGCGGACGCCCGTCTGAGCCTGTGGAGTGTTACCAAAAATTTCCTCGCTGCAACCACCTGTCGCATGAACTCCTTCAACTTTCAGCTCTGATCAAAAGAAGAGCGAACCTTGCTCTAAATCAGCTCTGATACCACCTGTCACAGCCACACTTTCGCAAGCGCTCTTGACTCGCCAAAGGTGGTGTGCGGCACTGCCAGGAAGACAGCTTGAGGGATTTCCCGCCCAAGTGCCTAGTCTGCAGACTACGCCTTAACCTGCGGAACTATTTTTATCTTTTTAAACTTTAACTCTTGTACTGTTTACTTAGTCTCATTAGCCTTGCCAGCACATTCAACACTTAGCCAAAAACATGTAAAACGTAGCACTAAGTAAAACACAGTACACAGAGAATAATGGTGGGTTTCCCAACCTGGCAGAGCCCTTTAAACTTGTATAAAAATGGAACAGTATTACATAAATGGAGTTTCCCAAGGCAGAGCTCCTGGTGCATGCCCAACCAGCTGCTACACCCAGAAAATACAAGAGATACAAAAATTTAAAAGATTGTCTCTTTGCTAAAGACGCCCAACCTCCTCTGCCTCTCCTCAGCGATGCCGCAGACCTCTGTGTAGTTCTGTTCTGTTCCCTTTGAAAAACCAGCGACTTGATCCTCCTTGATCAATCACCTCTTTCTTGGATGATGTCTTGGATCCTTTGAAATGACTTGCACTTCGTTTACTTATAGCCTTCTAGGTGTCTTACCCATGTCAACTTGCCATCTTTCTTACCACACAAGTCACCCCTTGCCAGTTCACCAAGTCAACTTCAAAACACACTTGGCCCACTTAACTGTTCCGTTGATGTCACCACACCAAGGTTCACTTTGACTTAGGCGTTCACGGGTCCACTTGCCGAAGCCTATAGAGTGCCACGCGCACACTTTGCCGGTGAGCTGCGCGCCCCCTTACTTTGACCGAAGTGCCCATCTAATTGACCGTCGTTCATTGCTAACCGTGCCATCACGTGCGCGCGCTCGTCGTCCGCACGCCCGTCGATTTACTGACCAAAACGCTCTTTTGTCGGAGCGCCCAACTGTCTGCACATTTGTCCGTCTGCACATCTCTCCGTCCGCACCTCTGTCCGCACACTTGGGTCGCGCGCCCATTTTACCAAATGCCTTCACAAGCTTCCTTTCCCATTCGCATGTTCAAGGGTCACGCGCCTCAAAGGGGCCGCGCGCCCATCACCAATTTCATCTTTTCCAAGGGGCGCCTGTGCCAGTCACGTGGGCACTGACCTTGGGGCGCGCCACATTCCCGACCTCTGTGCCGGTGGTGAATGTGGGTGCTTGCTATCTTTTCCAAGTGAGAGTGCAAATCCATGCCAAACTGTCATGTCCACGACAACTTGCCTAAGTGTGCCGCCACTTAGGTGTGCTGAAAAATGTGGCTGTGACAGACATGGCCTCAACCGTGTCTTTTGTGGTTGACGTTTTTTGCCTCAACCGTGTCTTTTTGTGGTTGAGGTTTTTGACCTCAACCGTGTCTTTTTGTGGTTGACATTGTCACACCCACAAATGTGACACCTTTTTCTTGGGTCCGTTGTGGTGTGCGGCACCGCCTGGAAGCGTCTCAGGGGCGTGGCTAGCCTGAGCGCACTCCAGCGGACTACCCCTAAACCCCAAAACTTGCAGAACATACTACTCATAAACATTCATCTCCTCACTTAGCTACTTTCATAACAATGCACATCCTACAGTACAAATAAAGCCAAGTATAATAAAGAGACAAATGTGTGTGTGGGCGGCCCGTCATGAACTCGACGGAGCCTAATACCCAAGTATAACAAAAATGATAAGACTTATTACATAACGGAGGATGCCACAAAACTGGCAACTCATCCGGGAGCTAGACAAAACCGGCAATGCTCACATGATACAACTGAATCAAACATCGAGCTGCACACCGTCATGTCTGCACAAGCCTCATCCACAAGCTGCATACCGTCCGTCTAATGCAACCTCTCGTAGCTCGCTTCGTCATTCCCTTGCTACATCCAATGCTGTTGTCGAACTCCTCATGCCAAGCCACCATGCCAAGCTACCACTTGACCTGCCGAAGTCAGCCTCCTCGCTGCACTACGGCTGCTGAGATGTGGAACACACCTGTCATCAAGGTCTCTGCTACCACTGCCACTCCCAGAATGACCCCGCTAAGCCTGCCACCACTTGCACATCTTCTCAAGTATCCTCGATGCTGCTAGCACCTATCCGACTTAGGCTGATTTTCGAACACCCAGAAGACTCTATCATAAGTCTGTGTTGAACACCCCTCCTCGGATGAACAACTGCAACGTGCCATCTTGGCACACTGGTTTGGAGTGGTTCTCGGAACACACCCTCGAACGCAAATCTGATCGCCCGTCAAAACATGCTGAAATGCACCTTGCCGAACGTCTCGTCAACACCTGCAAAAATGCAGCTTGCTGAGCTCTCCATCAGCACTTCCCGAAACACACCTAACTGAGTGCTTTGTTGGCACCCCACCTCGGGCACTCTGTCATCTCAACTGGGCCTTCCATCAATACTTCTGAAAACGGACCTCAAGCACTTTCTGTCAGCACTTGCCGAAAATGCACTTCTTGTGCCACTGAGAACTGTTCACCAATAGCTCTCTAAATCCTTGACGTTCTGCACAAACACCTTGCTCAGCTATCATCTCCAATTTCCAAGGTCCTTTGCTGAAACCACCAACTGAGAAAGCACTCTGTAAAAACGTGCCTCCTGAAAACCTTCTTTAGCGACGAACGGGGCGCTGAGGTTGAGCGCTAATGTTGAGCGCTCCTCCTTCCCAAGCGCCGAACCGCCGAACGCACTTCTTGCCGAACGCTCCTATTTAGCGCTAATGTCTCCCCGACGCTTCTCCTTGCCGGGTGCTAAACGAGCGCTCTTCTTTGCCGGGCGCTGAACTGAGCGCTCCTGTTTAGCGTTGAATATCTTGTCGACGCTCCCTTGTCGGACGCTCTTGGTTGAGCACTCCCGGACGCTTCTGGACACTCCCTAGCGCTCCAGAAGGGCGCTCCAGATGAGCACTCCAAACAGACGCTCCTGTTGAGCGCTCTGCAGGTGCTTCAGATGGACGCTCCAAACGGGCACTCCTGTTGAGCGCTCTGCGGGCGCTCCTGTTGGGCGCTAAAAATGTGCGCTACTGTTGAGCGCTCTGCGGACGCTCCGAACGAATGCTTTTGGTGAGTGCTCCTGCTCCCAAACGTGCACTCCGACAGACGCGCCCTTTTTGGATGCAGAGCGCCTCCCCTAAGGGAGCGCCACTCCACTTGCTTGCCTTTAGACGCTTTCCTTTGCCGCTTCCTCATGTAGCCCCAGGCCCACTTAGCGAAGAACTTCCACTTAGCACTTTTGTTGGCCCACTTAACGACGAACTTAGCGACGAACGCACACTTAGCTCTCTTTTGGCCAAATTGGCGCACTTAGCTCTCTTTAGCGCACTTAGCTTTCTTTTAGTGACGTTAGCACACTTAGCTCCCCTTTAGCTCTCTTTTGTGCACTTTGCCAATGTGGGCGCCGTTTGACTGACGCCCCCACCCAACAACCCACCTAGTTGCCGAATGTGCCCGAGACAGCCGCGAAGTCCAACACTTAGCCATTTTCTTGGTCAAGTGCCCACCTCCGTTTAGTCAAACAGGCTTTTCACCCAAGTGGCGAGAAATGCCACCACTGCAAATGACGTGGCCGTGACATCCTCCCCCACTTAAACTATTGCAATGCCATCAAGAACGAACATAGTTCATGATGCTGTCGCAGCCGCCACAACCTGCCGCAACCTTGTCCAAGCTGTCACATCAAGCGAATCGTTTCAGCGCTGCCACCTCGTCAAGCGTTTGTCCATGTATACCCCCACAAAATAGCTGGCTGGGTCATGACTCCCAACCGATATGTCTCTCATGAGATGAACCACAAGCTCGATCCGCAACACCTCTACTCTTGAGCCCTCTCTGCAACCTTGCTGAAAGTAGGGCAAAGCTGAACACTTTACCTCAAAACTTGCATAAGGCTTCCTACACCAAGCTCCCACAGCCTCCATATCTAGAACCTGCTACCTTGGCCAAGAAACACTTATCCTGCTAAGCATACCTCTGTGCATACCCTGCTGAACATATATCTGAACGCACCGACTTGGCGCAATTGCTAAGCACACTGCTGAACGCACCACTGAGCGCATTGCCTGGGTTGTCCCCTATTGACCGCACTTCTGAGCACACCACCTTATGCCTGCTGAGTACGTTGTCTAGGACACCTCTGAGCACACTGCCTGGGCGCAATACTGAGCGCACCCCCAAGACAGCTCATCTTTCGTAACCAAGTCATAGCACGCATAGCACACCTATCAATGTGCCAGCAAAAATGCAGCTTGTGTAGCGCGCATCATCACTGTGCCATCACCCTGCTGCAATGAAATCACCTCCACCGCAAAATCATCTCAAGATCATTTGTCCTCAAGAAACGGTGAAGAGCCAAGTCAACTATAAAAATGACTCCGAGACCACCATCTCTTCGTCCAACAGCAAATCTGCAAAGCCACCTTTTCCAAGTGACAAACTTTACTGCTGCTGAAAACCAAGGACTCCATCCAAGTCTTCTACACTGATCAACCATGATACCACCTGCTTCCCACGCAGTGGTGAAGAGCCAAACTCAACTCCAGAATCTGCTATGATACCACCAGTCAATGGTGAAGAGCGAATCCTGCTCTGATACCACCTACTTTCCAAGCAGTGGTGAAGAGCCCATCTCCATGATCGCTGCTCCGATACCAACTGTCATAGCCACAAACGCGACACCTTTTTCTTGGGTCAGTTGTGGTGTGCGGCACCGCCTGGAAGCGTCTTAGGGGCGTGGCCTGCCTGAGCGCACTCCAGCGGACTACGCCTAAACCCCAAAACTTGCGGAACATACTACTCATAAACATTCATCTCCTCACTTAACTACTTTCATAACAATGCACATCCTACAGTACAAATAAAGCCAAGTACAACAAAGAGACAAATGTGTGTGTGGGCGGCCCGTCATGAACTCGATGGAGCCTAATACCCAAGTATAACAATAATGATAAGACTTATTACATAACGGAGGATGCCACAAAACCGGCAACTCATCCGGGAGCTAGCCAAAACCGGCAATGCTCACATGATACAACCGAATCAAACATCGAGCTGCACACCGTCATGTCTACACAAGCCTCATCCACAAGCTGCATACCATCCATCTAATGCAACCTGCTGTAGCTTGCTTCGTCGTTCCCTTGCTGCATCCAATGCTGCTGTCGAAATCCTCATGCCGAGCCACCATGCCAAGCTACCACTTGACCTGCCGAAGTCAGCCTCCTCACTGCACTGAGGCTGTTGAGATGTGGAATACACCTGTTATCAAGGTCTCTGCTGCCACTGCCACTCCCAGAATGACCCCGCTAAGGCTGCCACCACTTGCGGATCTTCTCAAGTATCCTCGATGCGGCTAGCACCTATCCGACTTAGGCTGATTTTCGAACACCCAAAAGACTCTGTCATAAGTCTGTGCTGAACACCCCTCCTCGGATGAACAACTGCAACGTGCCATCTTGGCACACTGGTTTGGAGTGGTTCTCGGAACACACTCCCAGACGCAAATCTGATCGCTCGTTAAAACATGTTGAAATGCACCTTGTCGAACGTCTCGTCAACACCTGCAAAAATGCAGCTTGCTGAGCTCTCCATCAGCACTTCCCCGAAACGCACCTAGTTGAGTGCTCTGTTGGCACCCCACCTCAGGCACTCTGTCATCTCAACTGGGCCTTTCGTCAATACTTTTGAAAATGTACCTCAAGCGCTTTCTGTCAGCACTTGCCAAAAACACACTTCTTGTGCCACTGAGAACTGTTCACCAATAGCTCTCTGAATCCTTGACGTTCTGCACAAACACCTTGCTCAGTGGTCATCTCCAACTTCCAAGGCCATTTGCTGAAACCGCCAACTGAGAAAGCACTCTGTAAAAACGTGCCTCCTGAAAACCTTCTTTAGCGACCAACGGGGCGCTGAGGTTGAGCGCTAATGCTGAGCGCTCCTCCTTCCCAAGCGCCGAACCACCGAACGCACTTCTTGCTGAACGCTCCTATTTAGCGCTAATGTCTCCCCGACGCTTCTCCTTGCCAGGCGCTAAACAAGCGCTCTTCTTTGTCGGGCGCTGAACTGAGCGCTCCTGTTTAGTGCTGAATATCTTGCCGACGCTCCCTTGCCAGACGCTAAACGGACGCTCTTGGTTGAGCGCTCCCAGACGCTCCTAGACACTCCCTAGCACTCCAGAAGGGCGCTCTTGTTTGAGCGCTCCGAACGGACGCTTCTGTTGAGCGCTATGCGGGCGCTTCAGACGGACGCTCCGAACGGGCGCTCCTATTGAGCGCTCTGCGGGCGCTCCAGTTGGGCGCTAAAAATGTGCACTACTGTTGAGTGCTCTGCGGACGCTCCGAACGGACGCTTTTGGTGAGCGCTCCTGCTCCCAAACGTGCACTTTGACGGACGCACCCTTTTTGGACGTAGAGCGCCTCCCCTAAGGGAGCGCCACTCCACTTGCTTGCCTTTAGACACTTTCCTTTGCCATTTATATAGCCTTTGCCGCTTCCTTATGTAGCCCCAGGCCCACTTAGCGACAAACTCCCACTTAGCACTTTCGTTGGCCCACTTAGCGACGAATGCACACTTAGCACTTCTGTTGGCCCACTTAGCGACGAACGCACACTTAGCTCTCTTTTGGCCAAATTAGCGCACTTAGCTCTCTTTAGCGCACTTAGCTTTCTTTTAGCGATGTTAGCGCACTTAGCTCCCCTTTAGCTCTCTTTTGTGCACTTTGCCAATGTGGGCGCCGTTTGACTGACGCCCCCACCCAACAACCCACCTAGTTGCCAAATGTGCCCGAGACAACCGCGAAGTCCAACACTTAGCCATTTTCTTGGTCAAGTGCCCACCTCCGTTTAGTCAAACAGGATTTTCACCCAAGTGGCGAGAAACGCCACCACTGCAAATGACGTGGCCATGACAGACATGGCCTCAACAGTGTCTTTTTGTGGTTGACATGGCCTCAACCATGTCTTTTTGTGGTTGACATGGACTCAACCATGAACTCTTTTTGTGGTTGACATGGCCTCAACCACGAACTGACATGAACCAATCGACGCTGCCGGACTGACATGAACCAATCGACGCTGCCATGTGGCAGTCACAGCATGGTATTATTTCACAAAATATTTGTGAGGCCAATGGGGAATGAACCCATGACCTTGTCATGCCCAATGCTTTCACCACAGGCCCTTACCGACTGCCCTAAACACATTATTTATTTTGGGATGCGAAATATTATTTATTTGAATCATATTGAATTATGTTTTGGGGGAAATGGGGGGCCGACCAACCCACCATATTTGGCGGCTGGTCAAGCCTGCCCCCACATTTAGCTCCAACTAACCAACTAGCGGAGCGCGCCACCAAATAAGGCACATGTCGTATTTAAACTTTGTGGTAAGTTGTTAAGTTAGAAAAGTGGATTTTGGGTTGTTATGTTATTGCCACCTTCTCGGTTAAGCCCACGAACTATATTCCAACAAGTTTGTTATAAGCATATTTTATTATATGGTTTTTTTGTTTTATATGCCACCATGTTGGTTTAAACATGGGTGGATATTATTATATGGTGGTTGCTTTAGTTACATGCCACTTTATCATACTCTAAAACAATCAAACTATATAACACGAATGGGGGAGTTTTATAGTATTGGGGCTATTCTTATTATAATATGTCTGGTTACATGCCAACAAATTCATGGTATGTGCATGGCATGTAGGTTTTGGTATTTATTTGGCTCTGTAACCCATATGCTATATTAGGGGAATTAATTGAGTGGAAAACCCTATAGAGTTTATTTGACTTAACCAATTTGTAACCAAGTCCAAAATTGGGATTCACGGGCTTTATGTCACCAAGGGTGACTTATCCTATATAAGCCTCATCTATTTGGCATTGTAAAGAGAGACTCGATTATGGAGAGAATTCCGTTGAAGGGAGCATTGTTTGAGAGCTTGTGGGGATCTAACGCAAAGATGCTTTGAGAGGCTCATGGTGAGGCTTCATATTTGGAGAGAATACTTCATGTTATCAATGAGTGTAGTTACTCTTTTGCATTGATGTTGGAGTATGTATGTTTTACTCAAGATTGAGAGTATGTATAACTTGCTTTTGGAGGACTCCACCCTTCTAATGTATGCAGTAGATTCACTGGTGTGAGGCGACTTCGTGAGGAGGAAATTAATTTGTTGATGTACACATTGATGAGAAGGTCCCAACATTTCATAAGAGAAGGAATACAATGATTCGCATTTCAAAGAAAATTCGGGACGAATTCCATTACCAATTTGGTTTGCATCTTGTCATGTTAGTCTTTTGGATGTCTCTTGTCTTTCTTCTTTCATACCATTAAGACTTGTTAAACTATTAAATCATGATTATGGAACTAAAAACGTATTAAGAGGATTTTATATTAAAATTAGATTCAAAAATTTTTGTATGCAATTAACACCAATAAAAAGATCCTTTTCAACTAGTCCTTTTGAAGAGTGAACCATATTGTTCAAGTTCCTTTGAGGGTCACCCTAGACCCATATCACCATATGCTTGGTATTATGCATGATTTCTCTAATTTCATATGCAACCAACATTGGATCATTGTCTTTTACTTCCAAACTAAATAATTTTAACATTAATTGAATTATCTCCATCTCAGAGTGTGATTCATACAAGTCTTTTAATGTATTTAATGCTTCAAAACATGATTTTGCAGGAAAAATATGTTGGCTCACCTCTTCACTGACAGTCCTAGTGATCATAGCTAAGGCTTTCTTGTCTCTGGACTGCCAAATAACAAGTTTTTTCTCTGATGTAGGACATTTTGGATCAATGATTAAGACTTCATCTATCTCTCTCTGAATAGTATTTCCTTCACAAATCTCATCCCATAGGTCATTATATATAAAGTTTGACTTGATCTTTCTGGACCATTCTGGATATGTGTCCTTTGTAGTGAGGACAACACCAACTATTGATTCCAAAGAGTGCATATTCAACACCTGCAAAAATATGGAATGCAGGTTTAAGTTCCTGCTTCTTTGCAAGTTACAAAATGATTCTGCAGCTTAAAAACAATTTTGCATCCCTATCAAAAACATTTTGCAGCCTATCAAAACAATTCTGCAACTGCTTTATATTCAATCCGGCCGCTATATATCACTTATATAGAGATATTACATATACATTACATTTCAAATCTTTATAGAAGATGAAAAATACAGTAATACATCAACTTGCGGACTTGTTTTGCACAAATTTTATCTTCCAAAGTAGGTCGCATCTCAGGTAGCACGCTTCATGATCTAGTTGTAATTGTCTAGAACTATTGAGGTCACAGAGTGAGACCCCAACACTAACAAGACAAGATAACTTGCAACAATACATGAATGAGGAGGTCAAGCCTCAACTCTCATCTGCAACAAGTCAGTCTTCAACGTAAACAATCCCAGCAATGCAACAATATTCAAACTATATTTTACAGTCGTCCAAATGGATGAGGGTCATGTTTCATCTTCAGCAAATCAACCAACAATCTTCTCATGCAGTGTTCATAGCTTCAAGCTCAAAGCACAACTACAAATTGAAAGGAGAAAACATATTGATTTCATACACAACCATTCAAACTCACGGCTCCAATACAACAATCATGTCCCTCTTCAATACATTAACTATATGCAACATAACTCATACAACACACTTGGGCTCATACAACATTAACCGCACCATTCATACATATGAACATATTTGTAGACATTTCCTTTAAAATCCCATACTCATACTTAGGGTAAAAATGAGGTATTATGCACTCCCCAATAGTTACATCCAATATGGAAAGAAATCGTCTTACCTCCATGCTCTTGAGTAAAAGCATGAGTATTCCACCAACAATCTTTAGTCACCAATATTTAAAGGATTCACGGCAATAAGATGACTTCAATCTTCAACAAATTCTCAGTTTTGATTACTGAGATCTCTTCTTGACTGGTCACAACACTCAATCTTCCATAACAACTCTCAACACAAATATCCACATGAAATTGTAGCTCACGGCTTCACATACAACATGTGGATTCTTCCCATGTTCGAGCATAAAACACACGGCTTCTATGACAAACAACCTATGGGTGGAGAGTGTAAATGGGATAATAGTAGGTCACGAACTTCTCAACGCAGGTGTGGAGATTATATCAACAATTAGTGGAATGGAAGCACAATGGGATTGTGAGAAATACGAGTATCAACTTAGTGGGAGCACAATTTCTTGAAAATGAGACGGTGAAGATGAAACACAACTTCTTAAACAAATTTAGTGTTAGTTAGAAAACCGTCCAAGGAATCAAAAACCATGCAACGAATTGAGGAAGTAAGTAACACAACATTTATGAAACTGCAGAAATAAAGTATTTCTCATACCTCAAATTAGACACATTGTAGAATAACACATATAATTATGGTACTCATGCTGTAGGAGAAACACAGAGGCAAAGTGACTAATTGTGGGAAGCTTGAAACAAATTGGTAGAGGGAATAATTGAGGTATGGCAGGTAGATTTCTAGGACTGAAATGCAACTAGGAGTTATGGCAAGTGGTGCTCTGATACCATTATTAATGAATAACTCCCAAATTCACTTTATTTCATTGCTAAAGCATTTATTTGTACATTATATCTAATGGTTGAGTTCCAACTCCAATCAACCTTTTCAACTTCCTATGTGATTGTTCAAATTCATATTCTATTTACATTATTTACACAATCTATGGAACCATTATCCGAGGATTAGGTTTCCAACATTAACAACTAATAATTAGTAGTACTTTAATTTTTAATTTTTTTTAACAGAAACGATTGAGTGTTTTTTTATTATATATAAAAGTAGAAGGACACATATTACATATAGGATCGCTCCCATGACAGGACACCATCCATTACACCTTGTTCATCCTTCTCTAGCTTGTAGCTATCATGAAAAATGCCTAAATTGTGGAAGCTATATCTTCTTACACATTCAACTAAGCAATAATACGCATAAGCGAAACATTGCATAAACAAAGCAGAGTTAAGGGATCCAAATGTTTTCAAGAATGACATTATCCTTTTCTAAAACACTGCAATGCAAACCCACCCCTTTATTATCCATGTTATCGGCCTAATGATTTTGGCCTCTCAAAACATGAAGGACGTCAATTGATTTAAATTCCTTGACTAGACAGAAGAGGAGGTGATGCATCTTGGAGGAGGGACTCTTTGCGTTTCTAGAGATATTTCTTTCTTCCCTAGTGACAATTAGGGAATATCTTATGGTGCTCATTTCCTCAATCCCCATATCTCTGGCCAGCTCCAAGCCTTTAATTAAAGCAAGCCATTCCATGTCATTATTCGTTTCTCTCCCAATTCCCCAAGAGTATTCTTTTTGCTTGTTCCCCTTGGAGTTAAATATCACTCCACCTATGCCTGCTAGCCTTGGATTTCCTTTCGAGGCACCGTCAAAGAACAAAGAGCTACTTCCTATCTTTGTCCACCAAATTTGAAATTCTTCTTTGCTCATCCTTATCTGTGAGCTCAAAAGTCTTGGCTTATTTGTGGGGTTTAACCAGGAACTGGGGGAAGGATGCCAAAGGAGGTCGGCCATCCAATTTATTTCCTCAACTGTTAAAGGTTCCTTATTTATGCTTTTCATTCCTCTCATGGATAAAGAGTCCACCCAAAGGGCCTTTGCTGATGCAAAAACCTTATTAGTGCTTGATTTTAGTCTTTAGAATATTACCTTGTTTCTCGCAGTCCAAATTTTCCAGCAAATGAATCTTGGGAGAGCTTCCCATGCTCTAGAAAATTCTGGTTTCTGGTTGAAAGAGCCCTGATAGTAATCTTTCCAGCTGAAAAATAGACCATTCCAGTTCGTTGGCACTGTATTATTCATCTTTAAATCTTTGAGCACCTTACTCCAAACTTCCTACATGAATTTGCGTTCAATGAAAACGTGCTCCAGGATTTCCTCCGCCTCTTTACACATGATGCAACGTAGTGGCCCTACGATCCCTATCTTCCTCACATTCTCGACTGTGAGAGTCTTAAGATAGGAAAGGATCCAAAAAAAGACGTTGACCTTTGGAAAACCATCACAAATCCAAATTTTATTCCATGTGTTGTATTTTATGTACATGTTCTTATTTTTATAAACCATACAATATCCTTTTTTCACCATGTATGAGCTAGTCTTTCCCCAACCCCGGCTGTCTATTATGTTTTTGTGAATTGGAGCATGCCCATGCAGAAGCGAGAGGAGTGCTTTGTAATCAGTTTGAAGTTGCATTGGAAGTTCAAGGTTCTTCCACCCTTTCCATATACCACTAATTGTCTAGTCAGATAAATCATAGAGAGTTTTGATGTTGTTGCAATCAAACCAAGTCTTCATCTCATTTAATTCCTGGTGAAAGATAGTTGGAGAATTTGATCCAATTTTATCATGCCAGATTTTGATTCTTTTTCTATTTCCTGTTATCCAATAAATATTTTCTTGGATGATGTATGCTGCCTTTTTGCAAAGATCCCAAATTGGAGACCCGACTCTTCTCATATTCATATTCTTGACATAATTTCTTCTGTTGCCCGCCATGTATTTTTTCTGAAGGGCCTTTTTCCACCAAGCATTTTCACTAGAGACTACTCTCCATAATTTTTTTGCACTGAGAGATAAGTTCATGATTTGATGATCTCTTACTCCTGCTCCACCATATTGCTTTGGGTTGCACACGGTGTCCCAGTCTATTAGATTGAATTTTTTTGTGTTGGTAGCCTTTCCTCCTTACCAAAGAAATCTCATATTCATATTCTTGACATAATTTCTTCTATTGCCCGCCATGTATTTTTTCTGAAGGGCCTTTTTCCACCAAGCATTTTCACTAGAGACTACTCTCCATAATTTTTTTGCACTGAGAGATAAGTTCATGATTTGATGATCTCTTACTCCTGCTCCACCATATTGCTTTGGGTTGCACACGGTGTCCCAGTCTATTAGATTGAATTTTTTTGTGTTGGTAGCCTTTCCTCCTTACCAAAGAAATTTCTAGATTTCTCTATTGATTTACTGTATCATTTTATTAGGATCTACTGATATTAAGCAGACATAAATTGGAAAGGCAGAGAGGACGAATTTGATAAGAACTAATTTTCCTGTTGGGTTGAGCTATCTGGTTCCCCAAGAATTGTTTATTATTATTATTATTATTTCAATCAAACCATGCCAGTTTGTCTTCTCCTCCCCCCCTTGAATATGGGAATGCCCAAATAACTGAATGAGTTCCAGACTGTTAGTCCCTTGAATCCAAGGATTCTTGATATCCTCGCCATGGTTCTAGGGAGGCAATTCCAACCATAAGATTTTGATTTAGAAGCATTAATCTTACCATCTGATGCTTTGAGGAAGGTGGAGAGAACTCTCTTGAACCTTTCGACTATGAATGTGGATCTGCCCCCAAGAAAAATTGTGTCATCGGTGAATTGCGCATGGTTTGCAAATCTGTCTCCTCTTTCAATTTTCAAACCTTTAAGATCCCCATTGTGTTGTTGTTGTTGTAGCTTTCTGCTCATAGAGTTAGCGACCAAAAGGTAGAGTAATAGAGACAGTGGGAAGCCTTGGCAGATGCCCTTGGTTGCCTTACCATTTACCAACGGAGCAATCCAGGGGCTGCTGATGCAAGCCTTAATCCATATAATGAACCTTGTAGAAAAACCAAACTTTGACATGACTCTCAAAGAGAAAGAAATGATTTACTCGATCTAAAGAGTTAGCCATATCGAGCTTTATAGCCATACCTTGTTGCTTGTGTTACATGCTGGAGTGAATTGCTTCCTAGACAATAATGATGTTGTCAAGTATTTGATGCCCATCAACAAATCCTCCCAGTGTATCTGAGATTAACCTTCCCATGATTTTCTTCATTCTTCTAGCCAATATTTTTGAAAGGATTTTGTATGAGGTATTAAAAAGTGAAATAGGCCTGAAGCGGTCTATTGTCATGGGTTTTTTTCTTTTGATAACAAGGTGATAAAGGAAGAGTTGGTGCCCCCCCCAACCTTGTCCTTTTCCATCGTCCAATTTAGCGTTCTTTTCAAGTCTTCCTTGATGATATCCCAAGTTTCTCTATAAAAATTGATGGTGAAACCATCAGGTCCGGGAGCCTTGTCAGCTTACAATGACCAAATGGCATCTTTGATCTCGAAATCCAATATGGATTTTGATAAATCCTTGTTTTCCTATTCTGAAATAAGAGAAGGTATTCCGGAGAGGAGGTCATACTGTGCTAGGAGTTTGGTCTCATCCTTATCCATGTAGAGATCTTTGAAGTGCTGGAAAACATGAGCCTTAATCTCATCCTGCTCCACCATCCTTTTTCCGTATTTATCCTTTAATTTTTTATCATGTTGAAGCTGAGACTTGTTTTTTTGGTTTGTGGAAGTAATCTGTGTCATTATCCCCACCTTTTAACCAGAGATTCCTGGGCTTCATCCTCCATTCCTCTTCCTCACTTCTAGTTGCATTGAGGATCTTAAGATTCAAGTCTTTTTCTTGACTGGTAAGAAGAAGGGTAATTTTCTCATTCTCCATCTTGGATTGCAGGGCAAAGTGTCCAGATTGAAGCTACATTTTCCTATTGCCAATATTTTTATACTCCATTTACACCCATTCTTTCATCTCATAGTCTACATTTCTTAGCTTGTTCTCCCAAATGAATCTAGGAGAACCAACGCAAGACAAGCTCTAAGCATTTTTACTTAATCCCATGAATTTTTCCTCATGAAGTCAAGAGGAGTTAAAATGAAAGGGAATGGGGCCAAGGTTTGCAGAGGTGGAGAGCACCAAGGAGATCGGCTTGTGATCCGAAGCCACAGAAGGTAAAGCAAAGGAGGCGGGAATGAGATCTTTTTTTAGGAAGGGAATGCTTACCAAGAAACGATTAATCTTGGTTGCAATGTATCCCACACCCAACCTTCTATTAATCCAAGTATACTTTATGTTTTTTAATGGAGGATGTAGTAGGTCCAGCTCATATATCAAGTCCTCCATGTTTTCCCCATAGGGATCTCTTATTATAGAGCCCCCTCTTTTCTATGATTGTGCTTTGGTAGCATCGAAGTCATCGACGATTATGAGATCTTTCCCTTTTAGATCCTATTTTAGAGTTACGAGGCTATTCCAGAATGATTGCTTGTCTCTGTAATCTGTTGGACCATACACATTGCATACACAATTAAAATTTATATCATCTTTTTCCTGAAACTCGGTGTGGAGCCAGTTTTGGTTTTCCTTAACATTTTTGATAACACACTTACTTAAGAAAAAGGTCGATATTCCTCCCGAGGCACCTGTAGAGCTTATAGAGTTCCCTGGTTGTTTTTCCAAAAGAGATGTGAAAGCACCAAAACTTCCACATCACTCATTTTTTTCTGTTGGATAAGCAGGATGTCTGGCCTTTCATATTTGATGATGTATTTTATTGCTTCCACTTTGTTTGTTCTACCCAGCCCTTTGCAATTCCAAGAGACAGTTTTCATTACTTATTGGATGATTGAGGCCTTGCTCTAGACCTTCTATCCTCTTTCCTTGTATTTTTGGGGTTTTGAAGGAGCTTTCTTTCTTCAATGCTCCGATGCCTTCCGAGTTCCAGTTCTCTGTCTGCTTCCCACTCTCTGTGGTATCTTTGTGACTTTCTTCCTCTGGTGTTTGGGACTGGTTTGAGAATCTCTTGTGACCCATTTGAAGAAGAGTCAGGAGAGAGTGAAAATGAGGAGACTCTACTTTGTTTCACCCTTTCATCCCTAGATCCTGCAGGCGTTGGGGAGTCCTCAATTGTTGTATCTAGCTGATCTTCTCTGGGAGAAGAGGAAGGGATGTTGCTTCCTGCTAAGGTGTCGTGGGGTTCTGAAATGTATTCAACTAGAGTCACTTCATTCATGATGATTCCGCCTTCTTCTACATTCAAAATATTGAAATGGTTTCTTTTTGTGACCTCCTTTTCTCCTTGCGTTGGTGCTTTTCCTTTCTCTGATTGCAGATCCTTTGGATCGGGATTTGAGGATGCCATTTTCCTTCCTTTTTTCACTTGTTTCCAACCTTCTTCTTGAGTTTTCTCAGGGTTTTCCCACACTGCTTTAGGGATTTTTTTGACAAAATGGCCATACTCGTGGCATTTCTTACATTTAAACGACAATTGCTCATAATCAACCTTTTGCACATGCTCCTAACCATCCATGCAAAGGCTTACAATTTCAGGTAGCCCCTTTGGTAGATCAACCTCTACACAGATCCTTGCGCAAGAGAAGCGATGGCCTTTCATTTCTACCTTGTCAATGTATTTTCTAAGCGAGTTTCCTATTGGCTGTAGGGTTTCATCGTTCTAGCCGTGTAATGGGATATGTGGGAGGCAAACCCAAACTGAAACTGCAGAAGGCACATCCTTTTCTAGATCGAAAGATAAACTCCATCGATTTAGGTTAACCCGTGAGGGCCCATGAAGTAAGGACCACTTCTGAATATCAGGTCCTTGTCGTCCTTGTTTTCGAACAAAAAGGTGAAGAAGCCCTTGCCGTAGAAGCAATGCTACAGGCCCCTGAAGATCAATGACATCCAGTTTTTTTTAACCAAAAAATCCATTGTTTTTGGCGATGGCCAAATACCTGTAAACTGTCCGATCAAACCCCGCTCACTTAGAGCGAGGGGTTTCAGCCTTGAAGCAACCGACATAATCTGAATTCTTGGAGCATTAGCCCGTTTAACAGAGGCATCATCTGCATCAGACGCAAAAGGGGGAGGAGATGGCGTGGAGGCCATGAGAGCCCTGAAGGCCATGTCAAGAGTCCTCATGCATTCCTCCGACCTTGAATCTGAGGGGGGGGCATCCCAAGCTTGCCTAGGGAAAGAGCCCATGCTGGCGTTCACCTGCATGCAGAGCTCAATCATCTGTTTATTATGTTCGATATTTAGTAGTATTTTCACTTTTAATTACTACGATGTAAAATGGAATTTCATAGCTCACAATAACTTATCCACTAACAAAGATGCTTTCAATGATAGAGACATTAAGTGGATCTTTAAGATGCATGATATCAAATGAACTAATATCCTAACAACATGCGAGCCACCCCTTATCTATCACTTATAAAAATGACCTTTTTAGGTTCTAGCTTAAGCTTTTACCAATTACAAACCTTAAAAATCCAAATCTACTATTTTGATTTAAGCTTCTAAATCTCTTGTTAATAAACCATCTTTTATGGCTAAGGGTATAACTATCTATAACCATATCAAACATGTATTTAATTCAAGCCTTCCATTTATTCCATTTCCAATCACACCACCAAAGTGATCCACCCTCCTTTAGTAAAGAATAAATTGGAAAACCTTATCCAAAATAACATCATCATAATTCTCACTTTTATCCCTAACCATGACAAACAATGTCTTACTAAACCATCAAACAAATCCTTAGTAAAGTTTTGATGCCTTCAACGAAGAATTTGAAAACTAAGAATAAGGAATCTAGATCATAATTTTCACTTGAGTAATCATTAAAAGCGTTACCAAACCCTAAAACTCATTTCATCATTAAAAAGAATATACATGAACCCAAAAAAAACCTTCATCTTCACAAAAGTCAAAGGCTTATAAGAAAATCCTTATGATCCCATCATGATTTCTTACACAATTGATACAAATAAAAAAAATGCAATATCAGTTTTATCATGACTTTTACCCTCATCTTCACAAAAGTCAAAGGCTTATAAGGAAATCCTTATCAACCCAACATGATTTCCTATGCAATTCACAAAAGTCAAAAGCTTATAAAGAAATCCGTATGAACCCCAACATGATTTCGTATGCAATTCAAAAAAGTCAATGGCTTATATAACCCAATTTCCTATGCAATTCACAAAAGTCAAAGGCTTATAAGGAAATCCTCATGAACCCCAACATGATTTCCTATGCAATTGATACAAGTCAAGAAAATACAATATCTATTTAATCACGACTTTTTAGAACGCTTGAATTATAAATAAAAAAGTAATATACAAACACTTAAAAATGTAGACGTCACGACTTTTTTAGAACGCATGAATTATAAATAAATAAAATAGTAATATACAAACACTTAAAAATTGTAGACGTCATAAGTACTTCATTAGGTGTTAGCATGCCCATGTTTAATTTTTTTCAACAATATTCATCTTATAGTTTTGTGATGTTTTTTGTTTGTTGTGATTTGTTAATTATTTATTGGTTATTATTTAAATTTTATAATTGTATTGTAAAGTATCTTTTACAATTTTTTTGTTGTGATTTTAATTATTTATTGGTTTATTATTTTAATTTTATAATTGTATTGTAAAGTATCTTTTACAATTTAAGTGGATAAGATAGTTCATGTAGTTTACAACATTGAAGATTGGTGTTCGATATGTTCATAGAAAACTTATTTGATATTTTGCGAGGAATGTGGGAAGGTTGGATATTGCCTTTATAAAGCTTATTCAACAAGAACATTAAATATACTCATTAAGGGTTTAAACATGTCATTTATAAGGATTGAACATGAGAGGGGAGGGTAGCAATCATTCCTCCCAACCACCAAAGCCACTTCCAATGGACTTTAATGTGCATGCATGTACACATAATAATAATAAAATAAAAAGATCTGTCTTAAATTGGATAAACATAAATATAATTACAAAATATATCCATATTAAATTTTACATCCCAATATTAATAAGATTGTAACATCTTTCTCCATACTCGGTACAATATAATATTTTACAAACTTAAAATAATTTATTAATAATAATGATGTTTAAATCTCATTATACTTTTCTTTGTCATTTCTCTTTTTGGTTTATAATCAATGAAATTGTAATAATTACATGCATCTAAGCCATATGCCCCAAAGAAAAATTAGATGCATCTATAGCCATATGTTCCTGTTGTAATGTTAATAACTTAAATTGGAAAAAATGTTCCCACTAAAAATGGGGGACCACTATAATAAAATAAACTAGCATAGATTCGTCTTTACTGCGGATCTATGAAGTGCCAAGAAGGATTAAATCTCACGAGGTGCAAATCTATTTTAGAGTGTAAAATCTGAGGAAAGGTTTGCAATTCAAGGGATTTGATCCCTCTTGGCACTTGGCAAATCAAATTTTACACTTTAAAAAAGGTTTACACCTCAAGAGAATTAATCCCTGCACTTGATAGATCTAGAGTTTAGATGGATCTATGTTGGTAATAAATATTTAGTTATATTATTAATGATGATTGATTTAATTTTGAATTTATTATTTTTTCTAATTTGAAATATATATTTCTTGATAATTAAACAAATTGATGGCTAAAAATTCTAGAGTTAAGATCAATTTATGTGTGTGTATACACACAAACACATAAATTTGGTTGAGATCACATAGTACGACCATCTCCTACTTTCACACCAACCTAAGTATCAAGTCATTTCCTAGACTTAGTTTGGACAAAAGCTCAATTAAGTGTTAATCCTTCATAAGTCCAACCAACCCAAAACCTTCCTTTGATAAGGATGCATCACAATAAGTTATCCCTCGAGTTATGTGGCCGATCTCAACCTATGACGACAAAGTGATTTAAAGGAAAATATAGTACTTTGCTATATTCAACAAAATAGAAGCAACTTTACTCCATACTTGAAAGAGACTATGTATCTATACATACGCAAATATATATAAATTGTTTAATATTATTTTAACATTACATTTTTTAATATTTTAAATTAGTACTCATCTTCATCGTATTGAATTGTTATAAGAAGCAACAACAACATTAATGATACTAATATATTTAATAAAGGAATAACCTATCCACCCGACCATTTGCACCAATCCCACGCCTGGCAGAGCACCATCACCGCCTAAATGAAGCCCTGGTCGTCCAATTGGTGCAAATGGTCGGGTTGATAGGTTATTCCTTTAATAAATATCGATAGCCATATATTTAAAGTTGGTTTTTGTTGAAGAACTTGATTCCTTTAAAATGAGAATGCACTTTTTGTAAGAAGGTTAAATGTGTTGGAGATATGTACTCTTTGATTATATATAAATAACAAAAGTCATATATGAAAAAAACATGTTTTATATATGAATAATAAAAGTCATGTTTTTATTTGCTTGAAAAAACATGTCTTAAAAAGAAAATATTATTAATGTGTTAAAACACTTTATTTAACATGAATATTTGATAACGATATCTGTTTATTATTATAAATTCATTATGATTAGTTGCTAGTATGATATCACAACAACTAAATAAAACATTATCACACCAACTATACAAATATGCATAACAAGCTAAAATTATGATACGACAACTATATATCTTTATTTGACGAACTCTTTAACAAGTCTTTAGGCTTTCATGAACAAGACTTCAAGGTTTAGTACATTCTAATAGTATACGCTAGGATGTATTACAACATTTGTATTTAATCTAGTCGCTAAGAAGCCGAAATCTGATAAATTTATCTTATTATATATTAATATACTTACATCCACTTTATAAACACCTGCAATATTAACTTTAATTCAAACTTAACTTCACACTCATATGTTCCTTTCCTTTTTACAAACATTGCTTTCTTTCTCCATTTTGAATATTCAACTCAAAATAAAAAGCACTCATCTTATACAAATTAAGCTGAAAATAATATACAATTGAACACTCTATTAGGGGTATTAAACCCCGAGGAGAAGAGAATTTTTGTGAAAGTCTTTCAAATGAATGTTTATGAAATCTTGGCTTTTGCAACACCTCTTCTCTCCTTAAATAAATTTTACCCTTTTCAAATTCTATGGCCCTTTTTTCCTCTAATTTCTTTTGTTGTAAATTAAATAATTTCAAAGTAAAAACTTAGTTACAAATGTTGTAAATTAAATAATGCCAAAGTAAAAACTTAGTTACAAATGTTGCATCCTCATCAAAGTAATTGAAAATATTTATACCTTTACTTTTTCATTTTGATGTTAGCTTTTACTTTCTATTCGGTCTCCCATGCTTTAATAATTGCTTCATCCTTCCCGAATTTGCAATGGAATGTTCCAATCCATAACTTTCACTTTCTATTCGGTCTCCCATGCTTTGATAATTGCTTCATCCTTCCCAAATTTGCAATGGAATGTTCCAATCAAAACATCCCTAAACTTTCAATGAAGCCTATAAAGTTGGGAGAGGGTTCATGCAACCAAGAAACACATACTCCAAATCCTTTGAACATGAAAAGATGGTATATGAATATTGCACATTCTATAAAGGCCTAATAAAACCTTCTTTACATTATTTTTAAAAAACTAGAAAAGTTGAAGACCCTAACTACTCAAAACAAAATTGATGAAATTGATTAATAACATAATGTGTCATAAATGACATCTTAGATTAAGATCCTTTGAAGAAATTGAAAGGATTATCAGAAAATACCTTTGTAATGATTAAATACATTTGAAATTCAAAACCATTTGCCCATCCAACAAAATATGTAAACATGGGTGGCAACGCATCAGTCAACCTCCACATATTCACAATGAGAACATGATATTAGAAAACCAACATACAATGAAGACCTAAGATGAATCTACTAAAGTAGAGAGGTTTAAATGTGATATTTATACACATAAAATAATACATTTATAATTATGTTATGTAAAGGGATGTAACATAATCTTAATATTGCTAAGTTGATGAATATAAATTACTTGGCTTGAAATTGACTTTTTGATTAGACTATTACAAATTATAAAATCTTAAGCAATACAAAGTTTAACTAACTTGAAAAGTTTAACTAACTTAAAGCAAAACATATTTTCACCTAAATTTACATAACTTTTTTTATACTAAATGTTTATAATTAATATAATTTATGACTATATTTTCTCACTCCTTTACATATTTACCTTACTTTGTTTTTTTAATTTTTTAATATTTTAATATTATATTTTTAATAAATAGCCACGAATATCATAAAAATAATGAAGAAAGAAAGAAATAACATTAAAAAATAATAATATATTTTATAAATAGATTCTCTCTCTCCTTTGCATCTAAACTAATTGATTTTCCTTCCTTTGGTTTTTTAATATTATTATGTTATATTTTTAATCGTTAGCATGGAATATCTATTATATTATTTTAATGGGTAACATGGAATATCTGAACTTTTGGTTTTTTAATATTATTAAGTTATATTTTTTATTTGTAGCATGGAATATCTATTATATTATTTTAATGGGTAACATGGAATAGTTATATTATTTTGTAAAATAATGTATTTTTTATCATAAATTTTATTTATTATTCATTAAAAGTGTATCAGTATAGATCTATTTTAAATTTGTATTTATCAAGTACCGAGAGATCTTAAATTTTTAAGGTGATTTTTTTTAATCTTAATTTTTTTAATTTTAAAAAACGTTAATCTCTCCCATATTAAGTGTAGACCACCTTGTTACTTTAGGTGCGATAATTTATTTTTCAATAAAAAATGAATATGTGCATTTTATAATATTATTTAAAAAAATATGGATTTCTTTGGTATCTTTTAGAGAAAATAAGAAAAATCTCGTATAATTTCTTGGTTGTTGTTATGTTCACAAACTTGTTGTAATACTCACAACAATTTATTTAAGTTAGCATTTATGAATGGTGTTAACTTATTACTTAACTTCTAATTCATAACAATAACCTTTAAATTTGCATCTCACATGTAATTTATCATTAACATAAACTATACTTAAAATCTATCTCGCAAACACCTAAGAATACAATATTTGTTTCCACTATTTCTGATGTATGTGTAATCTCTTTTGCTACACACTTAGTACTCAAGCAACCATTAAAGAAAAATAATTTAGACACAAAAGAGCAACACAATTAAAGTCATGAGGCACATGAGATTTTTTACCATTTTTGCATTAAAAACAATAGTTTCCATAATCTAAAATTATAATTTTGGTAAAAAAAATATGGTAAGATTCCGTGATGGTAAACCAGAAAAAGTCAAAATTGTAAACATTTAGCCTTCTTCAAAAAGTTTTAGTAAAATATGACTCGCTTGCCTCTTATTGAACATGGATGTGATGATTTTTTATTATTGATTTTAAATAATTATGGAAATTTTATGCTCTCTTCTCTTTAAAAGAATGAACTTACCATGTATAAATCTTGAATATTTCAAAACCACATATTTAGAATGTATTTATTTTATTTTATTTCACAAAATAGTAATCCACTTGTTCGATGATTGTACTTATCTTGTGTATAGTATTGACATACCTGAGATTGGAGCTACAATCACATGCATAGAAGTGGTTGAGATGTTTACATTATAGGTAGAAGTAGAACACAGATTCTTGGAGAGAAGATGGGTTTGTCTAGCTCTGTCCCTTCCTTAAGCTTTTGGCTTACCTTAGTTTCTTCTTAAACCTTTGAACATTGTAGTATCTGGATATCTGTAAATGTAAATCCATGAGATAATTCCACCCCGTGAGTAAAGGCTTGATTCCTTAAAAAAATGATAGTTTGAATCTGGAAAAAAACTAATATTTTTCCATTTTGTGTGTTATACAAGATTTTCGTCAGTGTCAATGACCTCTGTGACAACTCATTGCCTGAATCCCTAAAGTCATTTTTAGAGTGGATTTATCCCTATCTTCCCTACCTTGTAAATTACTTTGTTTTGTGACATTGACACACCTTGTATGTTTAGCAGAATGCACCCTACTTTCTCAATGCGTCTTGTTCTGTTTGCAACAAGTGTCAATGTCGAGTCATTCCTTTATTGCAAAATGCGTTGACCCATCATGATGCTTCTTATTATACTACCAAAGCACGTTGACCTTTGTACGGTAACAAAAAGAAATTTTGAGAAGTTTCTTTAGCATGATCTTAATGGATAGAGAATTATCCCTACATTCTTGGATCTAGCTCGAGCTCCCTGGTTCTTGGGATCACATCTCATCCTTTCTCCACTTTAACCTCAACCTAGCCCTATCCACATTGTCCTATAAATTGAGACCTTGGGCCATGGGTTGGGAGAGGAAGTATATAGCAGGTAGATGCTGGAGGATTTAGTCCAAGACTCTAGTGTGTGTGGTGTACTGTATCTCATTGCTTGTGTGACTTGTTGGTGGAAGGAGACCATTAGGAAGAGGTTGCAATGCCAAGGATTAAATGGTTGTACCATTTAATTTTATGTCTTTAATACAAATTATATGTTCTTTCCCATAATTTGGTTGTATTGATAATATTATATTGGATATCCTTGGCTATTTAGTTACATCAGTCTTATAATCACTAGATCAAGCTATTTTTATCTTGTTTATATCTTGTTGATTGCAGATACTTGTGTGCACAACATTGAATTATGTTCACGTAAAGATAGAAAGGACAAACATTAGATTCAAGGTGAGTTTCTCCTTACTATATTCCTTTGTCATCATCAGAGTGATCTCGGTGAAAGCATGTATCTTTGTGATGTTTTGTTCTAGATCTGAACTATTCATACTAGGGACTTTGGTATTTGTTAGCATTGACTGCAAACTCTTATAACAAAAGTGGCGACCATACTGGGGAACATCTTATATCTCCCTCACTTTCATTGAGATCCTTAGTCGATCTTGTTTTGTTTCACTTGATTGTTAACAGTCTTTAGCCTCTTTGAGTCTCTGGATCATACATATCTATTTTGGACCTTGAAGCATGTCTTATATCTTCAGAGGTCAAGGCCTTTTTTGTTTTTGTTTCACTAAAAAAATGCTCTTTAGAGACATTGACGCGCTCTACCTTTGAGCACAGAGAGACTTCTTTCATAAACACATTTTTTGTTTACTAACAATGTGTCGATGATGCACCTGGGATATATTATAGTAGCGTCGACTCATCTAGACACTCTGTGTTGCACAAAAAGTCACGTCGAGCTACAATATTTTGTAAGTAAGGCCCATATTCCTCTCCAAATTGGATTAGGTGTTTCCTTAAGGTACATCCAAGATCTGTCTCAATTTGATTCTCTTGAGACATGCTAGTGGCTTTATTTGGTTGTTTTTTTGTGGGATTTAAAGCTTGCATTGGTGTCCTGCTGAGTCTTTATAGTGAAGCGGTTGCTCATATTGTTTAAGGTGGCCTTGATCCCTGCATACAATAGCCTGTCTTTTGGCTCTTCAGTAGCCTTTCTTTGTATTGATTTAGGTCTTTGATTTAATGAAAGTGTGTTGTTTGCAAAAGTTGTGTTTATTTTTGTTTGGCGCGAATAGTGTGAATTTGATTGCTTTGGGTGAATTTGTTTTCTTGAAGACTGTCTCATTTTTGTAAATTGCATAATTGTTGACCTTAGATTTTAGATTGAAGACAGAGTGAATAAATTGTCCTTATTGCATTTCAAATAATATTTGTTTTCTTCATTCGAAGTGAAGCATTTTGTAATTAAAAGATAGTTCATTTCCTTTGTTTTTGAGTTTGTAGTTTTAGACTTTGATTGGAAAAAGAGAAAACAAGAAAAATAGTTTGCTTGGCGTTGTTTGATTGCTTAGGTTGATTAAAAAGAGAGTGATTGTGTGTGGTTTTTGGATTAAAAAAGAAAAGTGAAAGATTAGTATTGTACTTTAGTTGTTTGTCTTGAATAAAGAAAGAAATATATCTCTGTTACAGCTGATTTTACCACACATGGTTGATCACACATTTATGGCATTCCCTATCCCTATGCAGACTCTTTGGACCCCATGGACCAATATTGTACCTTTCATGTTTCCAATTTCATCCCTAAAAAACCCTGTTATTTGTTGTACGTGACTTTTAATCCCATTCTCGCGTATATAGGCGGATATTGACCTCAAACCCGCATACATCGGGATTTGTGCATAAGTCCAAATATTTTTGGAGTTTTCCTTGATGTGTTTCCTAACCACTTGTCTCTTGGCCTTCCATATGCCTCGAGATCATCGGATTTGACCCTCCATTACCCCTTTGGAGTACTATATAAAGAACCCCTTGGATACATTGAAGAGGAGGGATTGAAGAGCAAGAAAACTATAGTCCATTGTTGCCATAGCTTGCTTGTACTTGAGTCTGCATCCCTTTATCCCTTTGGAGCACTTTGTGTTCTTCCCAAGCTTGCCTTTTCTTGTGAGATTTTTATCGAGAGATGTAGGATTGAGGTGGTGGAGGCCCAGGTGGAGGAATTTGTTTCTCTGGTTCGCAGACGTGCCGACGGAGGTTGTCACTTGTGTAATCTCTGATTTGACTAATAGAAATATCTTTTCCTATCCAATAATGTGCATTTAAATGAATATTGAATCCATGGATGTGTTTAATTGCTTATACATTGTTGATTATATATTCTATAGTAGATTTAACACCATATTATATAGCATGCTTGTCTTGTTTGCTATTGTTGAGAGCAAATTGCTAACATAAGCAGGATTGGAAAAAGCTCAACGGGGATCTACTTCAACCGTCTGGAATAAGTTATGATTCAAGATCCTTCAATGTTAGATGTTTTATTTCTCTCACATATTGGGAAGGGATTGATTTCTGTGGTTTCTCTGTCTATTGTGGTACACCCCAAGCCATAGGAAGTTTCTCTCCGTAACAGAATTGGCGACCATACTGGGGAGGTTCCTAGTTGTTTTTCTTTGGTGGTTTTTGGCATTCAATGTGCTTGAATTGATCTGATTTCTCTATTTCTGTGTTAGGTCTGGGGGCATGTTTGCACAGTAGGGTCTTGAAGAAGTAAAATTTATCTCAACCTGTCTGTTTACCTAATTTTTCTCTCTTTTTCTTCCTGTACGCGGGTTTTTCTTTCACGGTCGCGTATGCCTTGATTTTTTGCTTTATTGGGAGGATTAAGTGTTGCTGGGTGAGTTTAGATGGTTGTTGAGTCTTCTTAGATGCTTCTGGAGTTTGTATAAACCCCTGTTTCTGACCATATACTTCTTTTAGTTTGATTTTTGAAAATGTTCTTGTCATTCATTTTCTACTTTTTGTTTTGAGATTAGTGCATTAGGTATCTTTTACCTTGGTGCTTTGCTTGGCTTTTGTTTGTGAGTGGTTGCAGAAGTTGAGGGTGGTAGAGTCATCTTTTTCTTTTATAGCTCATTTAATTCAAAAATACAAAAACATTTTGCTTTTTGCATAGTTATGCATTGTTTGCATTTTGCATTAGCATGGTACTTGCATTAGGTTTACTTGGTGAATTATAGTCATATTTTCATATAGGAATGATTGCATATACATTTGAAGGAAAAAAATTACACTTCATGTAGTAGCATACCCTGTTTTTCATTCTACACAATGCATTTGCATTGATTGTTAGGTGTGCATTTTACTTCTTGTTGCGTCATAACTTCATTAGTTGCACGTCCATTTACCCTTTGAGTAATACATGCAATTAAAATAAACGCATAATAAAATGAATTACACTCTTTTCTTTTCTAGGGTGCATCAACAAGATTAGGTTTTAGGGTCTTGGAATAGTTCATTGTAAGTTAATTCTCCAAGACCACTAAACAAAACAATTAGGTGTCTGTTCAGGTGAGAGTGTGAAACCCTTGGTATAATTAGTTTTTCTCAGGATCCTCCTCTTACATGGGAGTTAAGCATGAGGCAGTGTGAGCAATTATGATTGGGATGACACCTGTTGTGATTGATTAGCACCAGAGATATTTCCAGGATTGTATTCGTGTCTGGGCGCCTTTGAGGTATTGGCTGGTGCACCCCTGGGGTACCAGTTGTGCTTTCAGGCTTCGGGATTTATTACCCTGCCCGTACGGTCAATCCTGCCTGCGACTGTATGCCTGAGCATTGGTTATATTGAGGTGACCTTAGTTGCCTTACCTAGGTTATCAAGGGGGTATTTGCAGAGGTTATTCTGCAGGTGTCCTGGCCAGGTAGAGATCGGACAACATAATCGCTATATGCGTTGAAGTTGAGGGCCATTATAATTGGTTACAAACCTCTGCTTGTTATGTATGGGAGTCTCAAGCCTTTCCTAGGCGAGACATACCTGCTTCATTCAGGAGCTCACATATCCTACCCTTAGTTTTCTTGTGATTTGGATTTACATTTTATAGGTGTATGTTCTGTGCATGCTAGTTTGCCTAGGGTAGAGTAATTAGATTGAGTATTTTAATTTTTGAGTCATTGTGGATTCAGGCGCAACACCTCATCGTTCTCGTCATTTTGCAGGACTTCCAACTTCCACATCTCCTCCTCCTTTGGGAGAGGGAACTAGACAGTCCGGGCAGACTACTTCTCACTTTGATTCACACACCATGGGAGATCATGAGGATGAGATTTCAGAGATGTCCTTTCCACCTCACGAGGTTGGGGAGGATGATCCTACTAGCACATATGATCCACCACATGTCCTTCACGGTCTGCTTATAATCCCTCATTCACAGGTCACTGGTATTGGCTTCTGGGTGATGAGACTCACTATGAACCCACAAGCACTAGTAATGTTAGATATGGCATGCCTGATATCCCCGAGTCCGATACGACATATCATGCCAAGTCGGAAGTTGACCCTGGCACTACGTCTGGGGGCACTTCCATTCCTTTCCATGCAGAGAGGTTTGGGGGCACTAGTCACATTGCACCTTCCATCCATGTGGTGGAGGCATCTTCACATGCTCATCCTAGGCCTAGTGTTAGTAACCCGATTCGGATACCATAAATGAGACGTGTGAACATTGGGAACACCAATTACATTCCTTCACATGTCCCATCACCTTCGAACCCCATTCCTTTGAATGCTTTTTTAACGACCCATCCTCCCCTTAATTTGTGTGGGACTTCAGGCCAGAATATCACCACTAGCCATGTTCGTTCTATGACTACTAATACGGTAGTATCATAGAGCCAAGTGCCTCTTGTTGTGTCAGTAGGTCATGTACCTATTTCTGGATCGTCTCATGTTCCAGCTCATGGAGCTCCCCATATACCTAACTATGGACCATCTCATGGAACATCCCATGGAATACCTTATGGAGCTTCCCATGGACATTCTTATGGACCGCAGTATGGACAAAACTATAAACCATATGGGTACGGGTATCAACAACCCACTTACTCTTCTAATTATGGCTTTGTAGCACCTCATAATCAAGGTACTCCGCATCACAATGCTTCCATGCATCCCTTCATGGGTCAAATGGGAGGAAGTTATTATGGACAAGGCCATGGTATTTATAGCAATCAACCTTACATGAATAATCAAGACGAGGGAGCGTGGCATCGACCGGCTCATCCTAGGCTCCCTTTCCTTGCGACATTGAGCTTACTTGATCTGTCGAGATTGATGAATGATCCTGTGTCTCATAATCCGGCATGGCCGACAGTCCCTACCAAGATTCCTTCGGACATTCCCAAGTTCGAAGGTAAGGCTGGTGAAGATCTTGGTGAGCATGTCACCACTTTCCACCTTTGGTGCTCTTCCAATTCCTTACACGACGATTCCATCCATTTGAGGCTATTTCAATGCACCCTCACGGGTCCTGCGGCGAAATGGTATATAGAGTCACTGGGGGGTCTTATGCTACATTCGATGATCTTGCCATGACTTTTCTTAATCATTTCCAGCTACCCATGCGTTACAACGTCAGTACCGAACCCTTGTCGACCTTTCGACAAGACAAAACCACACACATTTCAAATCATATTCAAGAGTGGTGTAGATGAAAATGATTAATTAAATCCTTTATACCACCAGAGTTTCTTCTAGAATGGTTTAGTCATTGTTACCTTACATCGCGAAGGATGTTTCTACATCCGGAGTTCAAAATGAGGACCAAGCTATCTTTAGGGATCAAGGGATGGATTTGATCTATGCTCAATTCGGACTCTTGTATGAGATTATCCTGAATGCTCCAAGATCCAATTTCAACCCCAAGATCAAACCTGGGCCACATGCCAATGGTATTGTTGGCTCCACAAGTACCAAACCTACGGACTTGGTTACGAAACAAGTGAGTTCGTTATCGATTAAACAGCCTGCGTCGGGACAAGCTACGACTTCATCTCAACCTACCCAATCGACGAGTGTACTCTCCATGCAAATGTTGAACCCAAAAGGAAACCAACAGCCTGGAAGGAATACAAAAAAAGGAAAAAATAATCGTAAGGGTGGGAATAAAAATGAAAAAATGCTAATAATAATGACAAGAACACGAATAATGTTGGGGGGGACAAGCAAACTAAATGTAAGGTGCATTTTCCTTGTAAGTTGTGTAAGGATGATCACCTCACTCACTTATTACCTCATATGGAGGATGCCTCAAAGTTCATAGCACAGGGCCCAACTGTGTTTACTAATCCTTTACCCAATAATCAAAATATGAACTTGAGGACCGTTGATCCTGATTGTGCATCTGGTGGAACTCAAAACCTGCCGGCGGTCGCTCCTGGTCATGGTTGTATCAACATGGTGAAAGCTTCCAAAGTTGTGACACATGCAAAAGATTATGGTTCATCACAACCAGACCTTGGGAAAGAGCCTTGCCCACTTGAGAGCCCTTTGTGAATCAAAAAGCCTATGGATAAACTTGAAGCTCCACCTTGCATTCCTAAGGGAGTATTGAAGCATTTGGGGCACAATCCTAATGCATGAGCCGCCCAAAACTATTCAGTTGTCAAGGATTTGGGCCAGAATCCTTGTGCGATGTCCGCATTAGAAGTGCTTCAGACTTATCCTCCGCAGAGGAAAGCCTTGTTGTCTACTCTTGGGGTTAGTGACGATAGATCTTCTTCCATTATCAAATTTGAAACCATGGGAGTACAACCTTGCTTTCCTTACTACGTGTCTCTTTTGATTCATGTAGAGTGTCTCAACAACACCATCATGCATACTGTCATTGATGAAGGCGTTGTTGCTTTCGTGATGTCTTTGTCTTGTTGGAAGGGCTTAGGTTCTCCCACGTTGTCTCATTCTGCCAACATGTTGGCAGCTTTCGATAGCAGATCGTTTCGGCCGCATGGTATACTTCCTTCTCTATAGGTCCAATTGGGAGGGAAGACCATCGCGTTCGAGGTCAAGGTGGTTGATGCGCCCCTTGACTACAATATTTTGTTGGGTAGGAATTGGATGTATAGTATGCAAGCCGTAGCTTCTTCCCTATTTCGAGTGGTATGCTTTCCGCTTAATGGAAAGATTGTTACTATTGATCAAAATTCATTCCATAATCTGAGTGTCAATGCATCATCGGGAGCCTCTATCCCGATTATCAATCATTCTTAGCTAGCAACTGCGAAAATGGGTGTGGGTATGTATCCTTCTCTTATGGGAACCTTTAGTTGTCCTGCGCCAGTTCTTATGATTGGGTCTAGTCTTGGTGGGGATTCATCCTCGTCGAATTCGGTATTTTTTTGCACTACTCATATGGAAGATCCTTGGTTTCTTCCTTCATCGAGTACTTCGAGTATGCCTGTCGAGACAGACATTTCATTGCCTTCAACAATGGTGGCGTATTAAGCGAATTTTGATCATGTTGCAGATCCTAGTCCTTCCTCTTCACAGATGGAGGAGGAGGACCCTTATGTGCTGCCCGCAAGGGCAGTAGAGTCATCTCACTCTCATGAATACCTTGATGATTTTTTTCCGTCAAATGAAGCTATTCTTGAGGCCATGTCTGGGATTGAGCAACCTTGGGAAGAGTTGCACCTTAGATCGTATTTCCTTCCTAAGCTCGATTGTCTGGAGTGTGATGAATTTAAGGAGACTCTTAGCGAGAAAATTGGTAGCCCCATGGTCCCATTAAGATATCCTGGTCAAATGGCTAAAGGGAACGTGGCTAACCTGTCACCAATGATTCCTATCAATATTTCTCGTGATCTTGATAAGATTGAGAATGTCTACATTGGGGCGGGTTGTTCCCCCAATGAGATTAAGGAGTATACCAAGTTGTTTAAGGAGTTTCGTGATATTTTCGCTTTGTAATACGAAGAAATGCCAAGTATAGACCCTCGTATTGTCGAACATGAAATCAAGACCTATGCGGATGCAAAACCGGTTCAACAACGTTTGTGTGCCGTGAATCCTAGAAAATCACCCGCCATTAAAGCTGATATAGAGAAACTGCTTAAAGCTGGTTTTATCTATCACGTTCCCTTGATGGAGTGGGTTTCAAATCCCATTCTGGTGGATAAGAAGTAGGGAGCAATTTGAATATGCACTGATTTCCGTGACTTAAATCGAGCCTGTCCTAAGGATAATTTCCCCACACCATTTATTGATCAAATATTGGATGAATGTGGGGGAAGTGAGATATTTTATTTTATGGATGGCTTTTCTGGATATAATCAGATACAAATTAAGCCTGAGGATCAACACAAGACCGCATTTATTTGTCCTTGGGGTGCTTTTTCATATCGGAATATGCCCTTCGGCCTTAAAAACATTGGAGCTACATTTCAGTGGACCATGACCTTAATATTTCACGATCTAAAACAATTATCGAAGTATATTTGGATGATCTCGCTGCTCACTCTCGTTTGAGAGTGTGTCATCCTTATCATTTGAGATTAGTTTTTGAAAGATGTCGTCATTATCAAGTTCGTTTAAATCCTCATAAGTGCATCTTTTGCGTGATGGTTGGTCGTTTACTAGGATTCATCGTATCCAAGGAGGGTATTAGAGTCGATCCCTTGAAGGTTGAGGCAATACTTCAATTGTCTCCCCCGTGTAATATTCGACACCTTCAATGTTTACAAGGTATGGCGAACTTCTTACGAAGGTTCGTGGTTAATTTTTCCAACTTGACTAAAGGATTTATGCGTCCGTTGAAGAAGGATACCCCTTTTTACTGGGATGAGTGAGCCCAGGAGTATTTTTGATGCTCTTAAGCGAGCCTTAGAAACGACCCCTGTGCTTAGTCCACCAGACTATAGCCGTGACTTCTTGATTTATGTGGCCACGTCTCAAGAGACTGTTGGTATGGTTTTGGTTTAGGAGTATGAGGAGCTCCATGCGCATGTCATATATTATCTAAGCCGAAACCTTATTGATGCAGAACTTCACTATTCCCATGTGGAGAAGCTAGCCTTAGCCACTGTTCATGTGGTTCAGCGTTTGAGACATTACATTCTCCTTTGCTAAACTTTGTTGTATCTCACATCAATCCATTCCAGTTCATCCTCACTAGAAGGATGATTGGGGGGAAATATAATAAATGGATTGTGATTTTGCAAGAGTTTGATCTCGAATTCATTTCGGCGAAATTGAAGAAATCGTTAATATTTGCAGAGCTCATATCAGATTTTCCAAACTTGGAGGAAGAGGAGGTTTATGAGGATTCTTTTGTCGATGAGCATATATTCCTCATCTCAAATGTGGACCCTTGGTATGGGGATATTATCGTGTATTTGCAAATATTGAAGGTCCCTACTCACCTCTCAAGGGATGGGCGGTGACGATTACATCACATAGCGAAGAACTACCTCATAGTGGATGAAACTTTGTACCTCCGTGGGGTAGATTCCATTTTACATCGTTGTTTAACCCATGATGAGGTTGAGGTTGTGCTTAATGATTGCCACAGAGGGGCATGTCGTGGTCATTTATTTGGGCTTTCTACAACCCAAAAAATATTGAGAGAGGGCTCTTTTTGGTTGTCTATCTTCAAAGATTGCGTTAATGTGGTAAAAAAGTGCCACCCTTTCCATGTGTTTGCACATAATATGCGCTTGTGTCCATCTCCGTTGCATCCTATTATCACCGCTAGTCCCTTCACCAAGTGTGGGCTTGATTTTATGGATTGCAACCCAACTTCGGTTGGGGGCATCATCATATTATTGTGGATGTTGATTACTTCACGAAATGGGCAGAGGCTATGCCCACAGTTAAATTCGACGGTGAGACAGTCACGCATTTCATTTTCAACCAGATTATCACCCGGTTAGACATTTCGAAAGAGATTTTCATTGACCATGGTAGGAACTTTCAGAACAAAATGATGGAAGAGTTGGCTTCCAAGTTAGGGTATAAGCAAGAGCATTCCTCTTCTTATTACCCTCAAGCGAGTGGACAAGTTGAAGCAGTGAATAAGTCACTTAAGTCTATTCTCCAATGAACCATTACACAAAGCAATAATAATTGGCATATCATGTTGTATCTTGCTTTGTGGGCCTATAGAACCGTGGTTAAGACTGCCATCGGTTTTTCTCCTTATCAGCTTGTGCATGGGGTGGAGTCAGTATAAATGGTTGAATGTGAAATCCCTTCTCTGAAGCTACCTATGGAGCTTTTACCAGACACTTCCGCATTGGAAAAGCGTTTGGTCCACTTAGAGCAGCTTGATGAGCAGCGTCGAGATGCCTTAGTGGCTTTAGAGGTTAACAAGCGTCGCGTTAAGGTCCAATATGATAAGTCTGTCCGTCTGAGGAATTTTAGTGAAGGTGACTTGGTCCTTTTTTGGGATCAAGCTAAGTAACCCTTGGGGGCAGGAAAGTTTAAACCCATGTGGCATGGTCCTTACGTGGTTAAACATGTACTAGAGAAAGCCACCTATGAGCTGGTTGATTATAAAGGGATAACCTTGGCAGAGCCTAGAAATGAGCTCTATCTCAAAAAATACTATGCATGATCTTTAGCCAGGGATGATTTTTGTATATTATTGTACAGTTTTGCATTGCATAGTTAGGTTTTCTTATGGTGATCGGGTTTGTTGATTAGCTTTCATTTCTTATGGAAGATGTCGATGGAATCTTCCATTTACATAGGATTCACTGATGGTGCTAGCCGCCACACTCAAAACTCATCTTCGGCTGCTTGGGTGATCTATACTCCTATGGGTCAAGTATTGTCTTCAGGAGGCATATGTTTACGGCCTTCGTCAAACAATGTTGTTGAATATAGTGATGTCATTGAGTTATTGCGTGATGCCATTTCACATGGTGTTCATTCTCTTGAGGTACGTCTTGATTTGCAATTAGTGGTTTCACAGCTTAATGGCTTGTATCGTATTAGGGATCCGACATTATTACGAAGATTCTTACGTGTTAGATTGCTAGAACGACAATTTGAGAGTATAACATACATTCATGTTCCAAGAATTTTTAATCAAGTCGCTGACTCATTTGCTAACTATGTGTTAGATTGGCATTTGTTTCACAGACCATAAGCATATCACAAACACATTTTACGCATATGTAAATAAAATAAAATCGATCATCATAAAATTTTTTTTTCATTAAGTTCAAAAAGTGACGTCATAATACATAATTGTCATATACAAAATTGGGGCTTTCGAGGCACCAAAATATACTACACGGTCATACAAAAAATATACACCCAGGTCTCTAAGCCTGAGGTGGAGGAGGGTGTTGATCATGATAGCACACTACGGCTCTAGCTAGCCAGCGAAATAGTTGAACCCATGCTCATGGTACTCCAACCACTTTCTATAGTTTTTGACTGTTTCTAATCATTTTGGACCGTTTGAACTAATTTGATGTTGTAGGAGACTGTTTTGAGTGCGGTTTGACCGTGGCTTTGACCCATTCATGCCTATTTAAGGTATTATGTCTAAAATGGCATTTAGGTTAGGTTTCACATCTGTTTGCACTTTGCATAACCTTATGACCGTTTCATATTAACCTTAGGTATGAATCCATTCTATCTTGTCACATAAATTTCTTCCTGCTTTTAGAAGTGACATGTTGTGAATGGTAGAGCTTTCCCCTACATGGGTACCCTAGTTAGATCCAGTTTTGCATTTGGTTCCCATGTCGATATTTCTCTTTTAGGTTGTGGGATTCCTTTGTATAGTACCACCATGACTTTGAGCAAGAGCTTCATACTCCTCTTGAACTTTATGCTGGCCATTTCCACGGGACTCCCTTGTATATGTCAAGTTGTAATTGCATTATCATGAGTTTTGCTTGCCTTATTGAGCTTTATGTCGGCTTCCCTAACTTTGATTATCAGCCATATAGCCCGAGCTTGTCTCATGTCTAACCAAGCAGAGCATTTTTACATATCTTTCGCAGCTTGATACCCCATTTTTTATTGGGAGGAGACTTTCCCGTGAGTATCGTTATCCTGCACATGTTATCCTTGCATCGAGCATAGGTATGTTCCGCTACTTGGATCTAGCTTGTTTGACCCCTAACACTCGTATCCTCCTAGATTTGTAACTATAAAGCACTTTTATTCTTTTTCAAGATTTTCAAAATATTTTAAAAAGTCCAAAAAAATTAAAAAAACCAAAAATACAGACAGGGAAAGATGTTATCTTTGGCAGCAGTTGAGTCATGTCTCCTTCGAACATAGCACTGTATATCACATCCGTTGGTTGGGTTAATAGTTTGACTTTAGGATCTGTACTCGTTTCTCTGTGTTTATCTCCACCGACTGGTTAAGCTTCCAGTCCCTATGGAGCCTCTGTTGATGCCTCCTGTGTCCCAGAGATGTCCTAGTTTTGTATATTGAGTCTATGCTGCCTACATTCAGTCACCATTTGCCTTTATGCTCTTGTTCAAAGGAAGTTGAAGCCTGAGTAGGCCATTCTTCAGTTGTCTTGACTTTGCATGTTAGCCAGGGCCTAGTACTATTACTGGTTCGTGCACATCTTGTTTGAGTCCTTCCACATTATACAGCGTTGCTGAGTACCTCGTGGTGGTTGATGGGGGATTCCTTAATGCCCTCCTTCCAGTGGATTCCATCCCATCGACTCCAGATCATTTATTCTAGGATAGAATTCTAGAGTCATTTGAGTGCCTTGAGACTTACATTCATCAGTGGTAGGTTCTCTTACCGTCAATAGTTTTGGGAATACATCAATGTCCCCTAATCGATGGATTATTTCAAATGTTCAACCTCAACAAATCTATTCACACTTGTTAGATTGCACTCTAGTACCTTGATTCCCATTTTCATTATCGGTGGGTGATCTCGCGTCTGTTAACAGTATACATCAATGACCAACAATCAGATGATGGACTACTATGTTCGACCTCGACATCTCTATTTACATAGTATGACATGTACTCGTAGCGGTTTGTGTAGAAGACTTTCCAGATTGGTGGCATTCCACATATGCTACCTCCTTGATTGTGCCAGCGTTCATGAAATTTCAGCTCTTGTGACTTGATTCCAGTGTATGTCAGATATCTTCAGCCATTATGGAGATCTTGATCCATTGTATATCTTCAGTTTCTATGGAGATCTTGATCCTTTGTATATCTTCATCATGGAGATTCTGATCTATTATATATTGTACGTGGCAATGACCACACATGTTACATTTTGTATATCATGCCTATTCATGGCCATTGTACTCTTATGTATCCAGGACTAGTATATGTATTTATAGTCATATGCAGAGATTGATTATTGTACTATACTGATGGATGGATGGTTCTTCCACCTGGTTCTTCATCACTCCACTTCTGGGATGGATTTATAATGTATTTTGGCCATCATGTTACCCCTCTGACCTCGCACATTAGGGGGCATCTGTTACAGCTGATTTTACCACACATGGTTGATCACACATTTATGGCCTTCCCTATCCCTCTGCAGACTCTTTGGACCTCATGGACCAATATTGTACCTTTGATGTTTCCAATTTCATCCCAAAAACACCTGTTATTTGTTGTACGCGACTTTTAATCCCATTCTCACGTATATAGAACCCGGGTCTACCCTAAGCCCAACAAATTCAATTTGTTGGGCTTAGGGCAGACCCAAGTTCTATATTTTTGTCTTCGCACCAACAAAAGACCCACAGTGTTGGCCCTTTCGGCAACAACCTGCGAACAGGTTGCAGTCTCACCCGAAACAGCTATGGGGTGCCGCAGAATCAGGTTTCTGCAAGCAGAAGAGGGATATTACTATACCTTTATCCTTTAACAAATAATAATCATACAACACAGAGCTTCAACATTCACTTCTATAGCTTCGCAATTAGATAAACAAACAGTGTCTTGCTTAACCCTTTACTGGGATTTCACAGTGAAGTTAGTATTTTAGAAGTGATCTTACTTATCAGTTATATACTTATCAATGCATAAAAGAACACAACAGAACAACACAAAAGAACCACAACACAAGATATAACGTGGTTCACCCCCAGTTTAGGGGCTACGTCCACAGAACTGTGTTTTATTCAACTCTTTACAAAAACCACAGTTCTGATCTGCGCACTCAGCTGCAGATCCCTTCAATTCCTCAAGCTGCGCACTTAGCTGCAGATCTCTGCGCACACAACTGCAGATATTCTTAATCACCCAAAAACCCTCTGCGCACAAAGCTGTATAGGTCGTCCACGCACACAGCTGGGACTTAACCTTTCTTACAAAATTAGCCTTAGCTTCGCATCAATTCATCTTACATCAAAAGCCTAACCTGAATCTTTTACAAAAGTGCTTATTTATACAAGTGCACTTATTACAAAACCATGGGCTTAAACCATGGGCACCCCGAACCCTAAACCCTGGATTTAAACCATGGGTTAATTACAAAAAGAGGGCTTTGACTCAACCCCGACACCCCTAAGACTATTTTGAGGCGCAACTCCGCTTACAAGCTTCCACAAAAACTGCGGAGTTACCAAAGTTAAAGATCGTTAAGGTGCGCGCCCCAACAGGCCCCTAAGACTCACTAGTGTCCCGTCTCGGGACACTCTGTTATTTGTCTGGTGGGAGAACTTTGTTGACGAAGATAGTAAACTGCTGTCGGCTGCTTGCTCCTTCTTTATGATCTGCTTTCACACTTTGTCGGGCTTTGGATCCGTCTGCATCTCTGTAGCATCATCTTTAATCCTCCGGCCATCTTTCTTTCTTCACTGCTTCCCATTCATGTTCTATCGAACATTTGACCATCCACAGCTTTGGGTCCGTAACAGATGGTACCCCTGCGATTGCATGCCAATGTACTTTTGCATTAGACAAACAGCATGCCTCCAGTCTGCTGAGCCAGGAGGATACATCTTAGGATCCTCTGGAGTCTTTCCTGAGGGTTTGTGCCTTTCTTCGTTCCGTTTAGAGTGAAATTATGCCTTAATTTCTTCCTGGTTGAACATCTTCACAAGGTGTAGATGCAGGTGGATTTCTCATAAGGTTCTGCAGACCTCTCTCCCTGAACTCTCATAACAATTCCTGGACTTCGAGATCATTTGACATGGTCTTAACTGCAAAACTCAAAACTATGCGAACTGCACAAAGCTGGGTGGCTTCTTAAAGGATTGAATGATCAAATCTATCATAATTATGCATCAAAGATACCAAATCTAACTGATCGACGGTAAATCTTGTCCAAACAGTGCTAGATTTTCCCAAAATCTCATCATTACAGGCAGTTAAGGCAGTTCACGTGTCGGCACCACCAAGTCTAGTTTGTCCCATCAGTCACATTTTAGGTTGTGACACACCTTTCTTCTTTAACATAACCACTAACTGCAGCTTCGCCTCAATGAGTACCTTCGACACAATATTGGCCTTCGACCCATCCTGACCCAAGCGGCAACCAAACTTCAACCTTCGAGCTTTGACAATCTTCAACACTTCATAGCGTTAAGAATAACTTCATTATAGTCTAGTACCCAATTCCAACTGTTCTTGGTACTTAGACTGTTCTTCTTGCTGTTATTTCTGATCAGGGGGTCCCGGCTTGTCCCTGTACTTCTTTAATCTACTTCCATTCACCATGGAAGGTAAAATTTCTCCATTCAATTTGGCTAACTGGACTGCGCCTCCATCAGTAACTCTCTGCACTATGTATGGTCCTTTCCAATGTGTCTTGAACTTACCCGAGAATTTCATGAATTTACTGTCATATAAGAGCACAAGATCACCATTTTGGAACTGCTTCTTCTTGATGTGTCGATCATGCCATGCTTTTTCTCTGGCTTTCTGTACTTGCTGCTGGAACCCTGCAATGAATCTATCTTCTTCAAGTTCTAGTATCTTTGCTGGCCTTTCCTTCATCATAGCTGGGTCATCCATCTATGTGAAAGCAGATATTCTTAGTCTAGGAACAATGTACTCCATGGGCATGACTGCTTCTTGTCCATAGACCAACCTAAAAGGTGTATGGCCTGTCAACTTCTTGCAGGTGGTTCTATAAGCCCATAGTACTGTTGGTCCGTGTACTTCGTAGTGTCCTTCTGACTCAGGAATGTTAATGTTGTGTGGATTGTCATCCTCGTCAATTGCAAGGTTATAAAATTCTACTACATTAGCTTCTTGTTCCTTCCAATCAGGTTGGTATTCTTCTATTCCTTGATCATCAAACACCTTAGTATGGATCAACCTAATAGCTGCGTCTAAAGCAGGACAAACCTCATTAATAGAAAATGTCAGCACAAAACTATCAACAAGAGTATCCCAACTTACAGTACCATGGCAAAGATCGACTTCCGCATACCAGTTCTTTGCTATAGGTTCCAGAGTATGCACAAACCGATGTACCCACTCTTCACGAGGTACACACTTCCAGGCTTCGTAGCACTGCTCCAAATGTTCCTGAGGGCTAGTCTTACCATTAAACCTGCTTCGCACCTCCTGATGTTGATCCATGAATCTCAGGCAAAGGGACTTCTGACAAGCTTCCCAACTATGAATGAACTTTTTATGACCATTCCACCATCGGGTTGCTGTGGCTCTGAATGCTGAATCCAGAGTCTCCATTTTCTGTGAATCTGGTACCTGCTCTGAGAATCGTATAATAAAATATGTTGGGTCTGTCAAGCCATCAAAGGTAGGCAAGTCTCTTGTCTGTGAACCAAGCCATCTGAGAGACTTGGTAATTTTGGCACATCGATGTCCATGTAGTTCATAGAGTCTATTCTGCCAATTCTCTAGACCATCGTCTGAATCAGTCATGCAGGAACTGTCACACTGCCAGTCCATGATACCTTCGGCAGTAGGATCAACATAATCTTCTTCCTTAGCTGTGATGTTGTAGATATGATCCAAAACATCCTAATCTTCATCTCTGAGTGGTTCTGTGTACCTTTCTCCTTGAGAAGGGTCCAATGGTACTATGACTCTCAGACCTTTCCCTTCGAAATTCATCTGTCTCTTCTTAAGGTTAATGACTGCATCATTGTCTAGTTCCCATTCAATACCTAGCAAGGATGGATAGGGGTTGCTGTCATCAATTATCTCAATGACTTCAAAGTCTGCTAAGGTACTGACTCCATCAATATCTACTAGGACACTAGGGAATCTTCCTAGGGGCACAATATTCTGCTGATTGGCTAATCTCAACTGTATAGGGGACCATTCAAGGGTAGGTTTTCCCATCTGTTCCCAGGTCTGCTTAGTTAGGACATTTACTTCGGATCCCAGGTCCAAAATGACATCAGTCATGTCATACTCTCCTACCTGAGCATGCAATCTCATTTCTCTTCCCGTTCTTCTTACTCTATTAACAATTTTTTCCTTACCAGAGCTTCGCTGAGGTTCGCAAGAAGCAATAACTTTCTGCAACTCATTTAAAGCTTTCTGATTTCTTAAGAGCTTCATACAACTCTGTAAAAATGAAGATAGTGTACTTACTTTATCAGTCGAAGCTTCTTGAGACTGTGATGGCTGTTGATGTGGTTGCACAGGTGCTACTGATGGGCTCAGATCAGCAAAGTCTTCTTTGGCTTCCATAAATGTCTCTTTTTCTCTTCCCATATCAAAGGTTGGAATTTTCTCTGGGGCCTTACGAACCCAAGCCTCGTTAGGCTGTTTCTCCTTGTTTTGCACTTGCGTCGTAGCTCCACTCCTGGTAGCAACATTAATGGTTGGGACAGGTCGTTGCTCCACAGCAATCATCTGAATATTCTGGGTAGGAGCACTATTTCTTTCTTGAATCTTAGCTATCAGCTGTGGGCACTGCTCAATGACATGATCTACTGCTCTGCAATATTGACACGTCGTAGTTGGGTTCCGACAACCTCTAGCTAGATGTCCGGCCTAGTTACAGTTATAACACACAACCTGGCCTTGTCCTCTTCCAGGCATACCACCACGACCACGACCTCCAAAAGTACCTCGACCTGATGTACTACCACAGTAACCATATCCATCATTTCCTTGTCCATCATTTTGTACCCTATAGGCATCATAGGTTCGTTCTCTCATGAGGTCAAAGCTGTGACACTCATCTTCGTTGTGTCCAACTGACTTGCAAAACTTGCAATAGGGGTTCTTAGGTACTTGCACATACCTCTGTAGCAGATAGCAGTCTTCAGGTCGATGCTGACCAGTTGTTCTATAGAGCTCGCAATATAGAACTTGAGGGTTAAACGGGTTTGGCACACCAATATTCAGGTAATTTCTTACCGCAGGACACTGTTCCTTGTCGTGACCTTCTGTCCGACATCGTGTACACCAAACCTCCTCTCGACTGGCTTTCCCTTTCTTCATGTCGCGAAGCTCCAGAGCCATCGCTGCCAACTGCGCTTGTATTTGGGCTATTCCATAATTATCTTCGACAGGAGCGGTTTCAAGCTTCATAGCAATTTCCAAAGCCTCTTGCTGATCAACAACCTTCTGTTGCATGAGGGGCGTCCTGATATGCGGTAACAACGCTGCAATGAACCATTCCTTATGCTGCGCTGGTCCAATAGTGAAACTAACTTGATCTAGCAGGACTTTGAACCTCTGATCAAAGTCCCAAATTGATTCTCCTCGCCTCTGCTGAATCTCTTTCAGTTCAGTGATACACTGTGACTCTGATTTAGGTTTCTTGAACTCTTTGATCATTGTTGCTTTAATATAAGCTAAGACATGGTTCTGAGTACTGGAAAACTTCATGAACCAGGTCAAAGCACAGTCTCTAAAAGAAGTAACCAGCTGCGCTCTTCTTACATCTTGATGCAAAATGTTCTTAGCTATCGACACAGCTTCGCATAAAAACCAAAACTGTTCTGGATCCTCTGATCCAGTTCCTTTGAATACTAGGAGCTTAATATCATCAGTCATATGGGCCATAGTGGACTGATGGGGGGGAGAACTTACTGGAGTAGACTGACTTGCGATAGGAATACTCGGGCTAGGTTTACTTTCAGACTGCGACGGGTTCTCAGGGATAACGGGTCTTCGCTGCGGGGTTACCGGAGGGTTTCCAATAGAAGGGGTTTCTTCGGGCTCCGAATCTGCTGGACTTACGGGGGTAGACTCGGTATTCTGACCTAGGGTATAGGATTCAAAATTTCTCTTGTACTGTTTACCACTTCACAACAAACCACTTTGCTCGTCGAAGTCACTTTCACTTGCAAACATAGGTTAGTAATACTAAATCTAACAGTTTGATTCAATGAGCAATATACATTTTTTAGCCAATAGCATTTTGATTCTCAAACTAAATGAATTCAAGTACTTACCCCTTGGTCCTTTGAAAAACTGTCGTTCAGCTTTGCTAAAAGAGGTACTTGTGTCGATGGAAAACTCCGTCACAAATGCTTCAAGGGTTCGCGTTGTCCAGAAATCAACAGCTCGGGATATCTCGTTGTTCACCCTTTTCAATATATTAATTCTTGCGGGGGTCCAATCAAGAAACTGACCTTCTTGGAAGTTCGTCCTTCGCTCTGTCAACCTGGATAACCACTGATGCAACTCTATGTGGATACTACCAAAGAAAAGTTCATAAACATCAGAAAAAACGTACCTGTGTAAAAAGTCGCTTGAACTACGACGCGGATCTTTGTTCTCTTGTTCAGCAAATTTCAGATAAGTCTCTTCAATCCAATCACCGATTTCTTTCACAGAGGGTCTCCAAAACATAGCCCTCCATGTACGACGTAGATCCCTCTTGAGCAGATACTGAGTTCAGCCGGCAACGGAACCAATTTTTTGGGCTTAGGGAAGACCCAGGTTCTATACTTTTGTCTTCGCACCAACAAAAGACTCACAGTGTTGGCCCTTTCAGCAACAACCTGCGAACAGGTTGCAGTTTCACTCGAAACAACTATGGGGTGCTGCGGAATCAGGTTTCTGCAAGCAGAAGAGGGATATTACTGTACCTTTAGCCTTTAACAAATAATAATCATACAACACAGAGCTTCAACATTCACTTCTATAGCTTCGCAATTAAATAAACAAACAGTGTCTTGCTTAACCCTTTACTGGGAATTCACAGCAAAGTTAGTATTTTAGCAGTGATATTACTTATCAGTTATATACTTATCAATGCATAAAAGAACACAACAGAACAACACAAAAGAACCACAACACAAGATATAACGTGGTTCACCCCCAGTTTAGGGGCTACATCCACAGAACTGTGTTTTATTCAACTCTTTACAAAAACCACAGTTTTAATCTGCGCACTCAGCTGCAGATCCCTTCAATTCCTCAAGCTGCGCACTTAGCTGCAGATCTCTGTGCACACAGCTGCAGATCTTCTTAATCACCCAAAAACCCTCTGCGCACACAGCTGCAGAGGTCATCCACGCACACAGCTGGGACTTAACCTTTCTTACAGAATTAGCCTTAGCTTCGCATCAATTCATCTTACATCAAAAGCCTAACCTGACTCTTTTACAAAAGTGCTTATTTATACAAGTGCACTTATTACAAAACCATGGGCTTAAACCATGGGCACCCCGAACCCTAAACCCTAGATTTAAACCATGGGTTAATTACAAAAAGAGGGCTTTGACTCAACTCCGACACCCCTAAGACTATTTTGAGGCACAACTCCGCTTACAAGCTTCCACAAAAACCACGGAGTAACCAAAGTTAAGGACCGTTAAGGTGCGCGCCCCAACAAAAAATCAACCCCCTACTACCCCCAAGCGAATGGGCAAGTAGAGGTGATTAACAAGCTCTTTAAAACTATGATTCAATGCATGATAGGATGCATAAGTCCAATTTGCACTTAATGATTTTTTCAGCTTTGTGGGTATATCGAACCTTTGTAAATACCTCTATTGGATTTACACCTTTTTAGTTAGTGTATGGTCTAGAAGCGATGCTACCGATAGAGTACGATATTTCGTCTTTAAAACTAGCTTTCGAACTTCTACCACATACTACAACTAAGGAAGAAAGGTTTCTTTACTTGGATAAACTCGATGAAACCTGTCGTGATTCTGCACTTGCCAATGAATCACATAAAAAGTGCATCAAGTCCCATTACGATTAGTCAATTAAACCCCACATCTTCAATAAAGGTGATGTGCTCCTCACATATGACCAAATGCATGATAAAATAGGGGTAGGTAAACTCGAGTCCATGTGGCATGGGTCCTACATTGTAAAACATGTTTTAGAAAAGGGGCCTAAGAACTAGTTGATTACGGCGGGGTACCATTAGGGGATCCTAAAACTGGGCTCTACCTTAAAAGGTACTATGCTGAGGATCATCTTGCATAAGTACTTTGTACAATTTCTATATAAATATATGTGCATTATGGTGCAAGTTTTTCTTTTTGAGTGCAAGGGTCTCATTTCAATCATGATTGCTTATATTATGCCTCACTTGGATGTGCAGATGACAACCTATTTAGGATTCGCGGACAACACCAACCGAAACAACCATAGCCTTGCTTCAGAAGCTTGGGTACTTTATTCCCGTCTCGATGAACTAATAATCTCAAGAGGATTTTTCCTAGTTTTTTCAACTAATAATGTCATCGAGTATCACACAATGATTGGATTACTAGCTTACGATTCTTCTTAGGGTGTGGACCACATTGTTGTCCACCTAGACTCTCAACTCATGGTCTCCCATCTAAATCGATTCTACATCATCTCTTTCGATGAGTATGACTTTTAGGAGATCGTTTGAGTTCATTCAATACCAACACATCCCAAGACGTATGAACATGGTTGTCGATTCACTAGCCAATTTTATTCTATATTGGCACATTGAACATTCTTGAGTGTTTCATTATACAATATACATATTATAAAAACCATTCACATGTAAATAAATAGAAAACATGAGATCCACATTCATCATAAACACATTGTATATAAGATCTGATGGAATCCTTTTTTATGTTATGCATAGTAAAAAAATTTACAAAATGTGCTAGGAAAAAATTATAAATCTCATGGCTTTCAGACATCACTCAATCAAAAAATCTAAAGCTAGTAGCTTTTAGAAGACATTATATATAGATGATAGGACTACATATAAGTATTACGGCTAGTTATAATGATCGTGGTAACATATAATGGCCTGGAATACATGACAAAGTAAACGCCTCATCCGTCCAAGAACTCCTACTGCATGGCACTGATACTCTCATGGTAGCTCGTCCAATGACATGTCTAGCATCCTATATGTTAGCATCTTTAGGTTTTGCTGAATCTATGAAATATTTGGATCTGCATCTTGATCAGACATATCCCTCACCTCCCCTTGTCAATGAATATGGGAGGATCCAGGTGGCCTCACAGATCCCACATTTGCATTAGCGAAACATGGGAGATATTAGCACACCAAAAAAATGAAATATTTCAAAAAATGATAAAAAATTTGAGAAGCATGAAGTTTCTTTCTTACTTATCTCACCTAAGATGATCCCTATGGGAGTGATATGTCAGGATCTCATTGAAATTCTGTGGCGGTATACGCATATTCCTCAACCATGAATAAATGATAGCTTACCCATCTGAAGAAAGATGAACCATAGTTGTGTATAGGACCACCGTGTCGCCCAAGTAACTTGGTCCACCTCTTCATCCGTGGTTCCTGTGGATATGGGATAGACAACTCTATATGCTGTGCACGGTATACATGGACCCTCTCCATGAAAAAATATACTAAAATGGACCTATAGTCGAACTTCTTAGTCTTTCCTAATTGACACTTAATCAATTGACTTTTCATAATGCTCAATAGACTCGCACAAATTAAATACCATGGGTTGCATGCACTATAGGGCACATAACATCTGAGATCTAGTGACCTGGAGATGGGCCTTGGTACTTGTCAAATGTACTATGGATAAAAGAACAATCTTCATTGTTATATCAAGGACGTTCTTGATCTGGATTTTCCCACTAGCTAAACTACTCTCGAGCTCACAATACTCATCAATAAGCGAGTTAACATTCTCTTCACCACCACTTTGCGTTCAAATATTAGCACGAGATCCTCTCCTTGAAATTCAGGTTAATAAATAGATATCATCTATTTCCAAAGTGAGAATGTCAACCCCCACCCAGAAATGTTGCTCAACGAGGTCCCACATCCTCACCAAATTCTCCAACAGAAGAACTTGAGCTCTCATACTTGGAATGAGGAAGAATTTTGCCAACCCACATTCTTGAAGGTCCAACATGGTATTGACATCATTTAAACCTTCAATATCTTCTAATATGTGATCTCCTTCCTTCCATTCCAACATATTGGCCAATTTAAACCTGCAAAATCACGAAATGCGGCATTAGAATTTAAATTTTATTAAAAACCTTGATCTATTGCATGTTTTTCTCTTCAAATGTCACATTTCAAAGTCAATCTGCTATGTGCTTTACCCACAAATCGTACCCACTGCGCTTTTCCCTTTTGGGCTACGCGCCGAGCTAGCTCGACGCCTTCCCCGAAAGCAGTAGGTGCAACGACTGCAAAATGCATTTTTACCCTAAAAATCACCTCAGAAACCCTATTAAACATGAAAAAATTGTAGAGAAATCAATTGAGGAAATGAAGTGGGCGATGAGAATGATTACCTGTCGCCAACATAATGCAAATCCACCTCTTGGAATGCCCAAAATCTCCAATGCAAGAAATCTATCTCAAGAGGTTTTTTCACTCTCTTGGTAAAAACACAATGGTAAAAATGAACTCTTCTCATCCCTTTTTATTGGCTTGGGAGGTAATTTTTTATTATTTTACTTTATAATATTTTATTATTTTTTAGCAGTTTCATTCAAAAACCCTTTTTATCTTTCAATTACTATGGCTATTAATACTTGCATTCGAGGTTACAGGTCATATATGAGGAAATTATGGTCCATTTTCTTTTTACGCTTCCACAGTAAAGCTCTTTGATATTCCTTTTCCCTTTTTTTGTGCTATGGACCCAAATATAAAAAATATTTCGAGCACTTTTATGTTATTTTGTGCTCATTAAAACCATATTAAATGGTCTTAAGTTTATTTTCCGTTTCCAAGTACTTGTGAATCAATGGAACAACGCGAGTGATCTTGCTTGCCTTCACACACGTTAAAATTTCAATCCTAGGCTTGTTTTCGAAGAAGCGTCTGTCCGGTGGTAGTTTAACCCTTTTTTGGACCTGATAGACTAACTACTAAAAATGAATACATTAGTCAGTCATTGAATAAGAGAGTTCTAGGAATTATTTTATACTTTTTTGGGCCTTGTGGACTAAATTTACGAAAATGATCACCTCAGAGTCTTCTTTAAATTTTTTCCAGACTCTCTAAACATGAAAAAACACCAAGTCTTCCTTCTCTAGATTTGTAAAATTAAACAAAGAATGACCATTTTTTAGGACTGAACCCCTCCTTTCTAAGGTTCATAAAACATGTGATATATTGGACTCGTCCCCAAGCATCTATTATCCTCCTTGAGCTCGTTAATAAAGATAGATATACTCTCCAAACATGATGGGGAATAGGGAAAGGAACGTATTTGAATTTTTGTTAATGGCAGCTTGTCATAACCCTTGAACATGTCCCTTATTTGTCTTTCATCCAAATAGTTGGGTAATCAGCTTGTCTCCGAGTTGTGTCAAGATGATGAGTTTTCATTACTCCTTTGGGTCATCAGAAGAATGCCTCAATCATGTCGCATTGTGTCTTGATTTTTTCCTCGGTTAGTCAGTGCTGCCAAGTCTTTGGTCATGCTATGAAATGTTCAAGGATAGTATTTCATTTGAGTCTTCCTTTACACTTGTTTTTCATGTCAATCACTGAACTAGTCCCTCAACACCTTTACACGTATACCTTATGTCACTTTATCCTCATCTGACTCACCATTCAAAATCATGCATGTATATTGATTTCATGTTGATGATGTGGGATTCATAATGGCCCTTCTTTGATGAGTCTTTCATTGTCGACATCAACGCATCATCCAGGTTTTATACTTAGAAACCATCCAGAACCTTGAAACTTGCATGCCTCAATGGAACGTCTTCTCGCTTTCGATAGTGGGTTTACCTCAATGATGATCCAGGAGAATATTGGTGTCCACCAATATCCTCCTAGATCATTCCTTCCCCCTTAGGAAGCAATGGTCCCCATTGTGTTGAGTTCCTCCATGAGATGAAGAAACTTCTGCTGAACTTGGTTCTTGGTGAGCCACTTTTCCTGGTGAAGGAGTTGGCCTGCTTTGACAACTCAATATAGATGGATCTTCAGTTGGCGGGTGTTCTTGATTTGTGTGTCCACCAATATCCTCCTGGGTCATAGTGAACTCTAATTGAATGATTCTGATAATGCTTGAGTTCAACTCATCTATTCACATTTGTCAGAATGTACTATGGCACCTTGAGAGTCATTTTCATCATTAGTGATATCCCTCGCACTTGTTAACGACTTACATCATTCACTGATAACCAAGTGGTTCTACCATGTTCGACTTCAATTCCTTTTATTCACATGGTTATGATCGCATTTGTTAATAGTTTGGTTTGAATACCCTAGGGTATTCATTGTTGCATATTGTACCTAGGATACGATGGAGATTAATTTGAGTCACGTCCCATATTATGGACCTCATATGGATGTTGTCACATAGATCCACAATGTATTGATCGGTGGCTATGTCATTTCTAATTCGTAGATCCACATCTTTTATAGTCTTGTGGATATGATGTACATCTTATATTGGTATGGATACACATTTGTATGCTTAGTGGCCATATCCACCTCCAGTACTCAGATGGATCTACAATGTATTGGCTGGAAGCCATGTTCTGAGTTATTCGTGTGTCTAGTTTAGAGTTGTCAATATTTGTAAATCCCTTAATTCTGGTTGTCAATTCTCCGAGCAATAGTTCTTCTTCTAACGAGTCACATAAAAGTGCATCACCTATCCGCTTCCTCTAGCTTCGTACTTTGGGGGGAAATCTATTATACATTATTTTCGTTAGTGGTAGTGACCTCCGTGACAAATCATTGCCTTAATCGCTAAAGTCATTTTCAGAGTGGATTGATCCGTATATTCCCCGCCTTGCAAATTACTTTGTTTGTGACATCGATGCACCTTGTATGCTCTGTAACACCCCGATTTTGACCTCAATTGCATTAAATGTAAATGATGTAAATAACATTATTAAATCATGGTGTGGAGCTCAAGGCCAATGCCCCACAATGGATTTAGTGTTTTATGCTTGGCAATTAAAATCGATGTCGATAGTTCATGTGCTAGCCAGGCACAATATAATTTTGGACATCATGTAAATATGCAATTAATAAAAATACCCACAACTAGCAATGTCAATGCAACATTAAAGAGACGGGGGCATAATTTCACAAGGAATGGGGAGGGAAAATATTCAAACCTACGAGCCAAATCGATGACGATGGTTCATGTGCTAGCTAGGCACAATATAATTTTGGACATCATGTAAATATGCAATTAATAAAAATACCCACAACTAGCAATGTCAATGCAACATTAAAGAGATGGGGGCATAATTTCACAAGGAATAGGGAGGAAAAATATTCAAACCCACGAGCCAATAGTGTTATGCCCAATCATTTATTTCTTCCAGAAATTGGTTGAGGTTTGTTAATGCCTTGGGATGGGAAGAGTATGGCAGTGAATTTCGAATTGGGAAGCCACCCATTTTTGGGAAATCGTTTTTTTGACTTATGGGGCAAGTAAATGTTCAGAAATGCAGGTCCAAGCCATTATTCACCCAGGCGTTTTGCATCCTCACGCATAAGGAGATAGATGGGGCATTCTCATCCCGTTTTTCTGCAATTTCCTCCATTTCTCCATGGTTGGGATTTTGTTTTTGTATTGCTGAGTGAATGTGCAACAGAGAATCATGATTTTGGGGCTTTACGAGGTCATTTTTCCTTCCTCACACAGTTGGAGATTGTTGTGCGTTTCCCTCATGATTTTATCCATTTTCCTCATTGTTCTCCAACTTGGAAACCCGTTTTTGTAATTCCCAGTGGCTGGGAAGGGAGATGCACGATTTGGGTGTTTAGGGAGGTCGTTTTTGCTCCTGTGATGTCCATGAGCATTCCTGAAATTGGATTTTCTATCCCAGGGTATTTTCCCCTTTCTCCATTTTGGTTTTTGGCTCCCAGGAACGTTTTGTTCATACCCGACACTTGTATGTTGTTGTTATGTAAATCCTTGTGTTGGTTTGAACTGGTTAGGAGTGGAAGAGGCCCATAATTGGCTTGGTAAACCTAGTGAAGAGAGGAACCTCACAGACATATCAGGGGGGGCTGGAAATTCTTTTATGCACACCCTAAAGAGCCCTAGAAGAGAAGGTATGGCCTCGGGGAACTGTGTAACAATGAAGGGAATGCTTCCTTGTGTTGGGTGTGTAGGTATTGTGGAATTCCAAGTTGGAAAGATCTGGTGTAGGTGTGCTTAACTCTATGGTTGGACTCACTAGCTTAGCAATTCTACCTTTCCACTGCCTTAGCAGCATGATAAACCCATATGTAGAGTGGCTTCGCTGACTTTGATGTGTATTTGGCTATGTGTGAGCCTGTTGTTCCCTAGATCCTTGTGGAAATCATCCCCAGCTCGGGGGTGGCAGTGGTACTAAGAGATTGATGAGCACACTGGCGTATGGTTGGGTGGACCGTTGCAGCAACATAGCTAGTTGCGGAAAGCTTCTTCTCAAGATAAGTATTTTCTTGTGTTTAATCTCTGCAACGTATTTGTTTTATGAATTATTATGAACATGTTGAATGCTTGAATGAATGTATTTTCTTCCGTTGTATTTACATGTATTTTGCATCTGTACATGTCTTTTATATTCGGTGCATTTTATATTATGTTCATGGGGCTAGATTGCCTGGTTTGATAGACAGAGTAGCAGTGTAGTCGCGTCCTCTCTGTTGAGTAGAGGGGAGGGGATGTGACATGCTCAACAAAATGCGTCCTACTTTCTTGACATGTCTTGCTCTGTCTGTAACAAGTGTCATTGTTGTGTCTTTCCTTTATTGCAAAACATGTCGACCCATCTCGACGCTTCTCACTATATTACCAAAGTGCCTCGACTTTTGTATGGGTGGAAAAAAAATTCTTTCGACAAGTTTCTTGAGCACGATATCAATGGATAGACCATTACCCCTACATTTTGGTATCTAGCATGGGCTCCTTGGTTCTTGGGATCACATATCATTTTTCTACATTAATCTCAACCTACCCCTATCCACATTGTCCTATAAATTGAGACCTTGGGCCTTGGGATGGGAGAGGAAGTCTATACTAAGGTATATGCTAGAGTATTTGGTCCAGGACTCTAGTGTGTGTGGTGTACTCTTTCTTGTGTGACTTGTTGGTGGAAGGAGGCCATTGGAAAGCGACTACAACACCAAGGATGAAATGGTTGTACCATTTCCTTTTGTATTTAATACAAATGATATGTTCTTTCCCATAATTTGATTGTATTGATCATCTTATATTGGATCTCCTTTGCTATTTGGTTAGATTAGTCTTATAATCACTAGATCAAGCTACTTTTATCTTGTTTATATCTTGTTGATTGCAAATACTAGTGTGCACAAAGTTGGATTATGTTCGCATGGAGATAGTGAGGACAAACATCAGATCCAAGGTGAGTCTCTCCTTACTATATTCCTTTGTCATCATCAGATTGATCTAGGTGAAAGCATGTATCTTTGTGATGTTTTGTTCTAGATGAACCATTCAGACTAGGGACTTTGGTCTTTGTCTGAATTGGCTGAAAACTCTTATAACACAGTGTGATGATTCCATCCAAATGAATTGATAATGGTGAGAATGCAAATTGAGATAGGTAGGGATCATGGGAAAATTGATGGTTCGCAACATTAGATAATGGAATATTGATATTTGGCAACATATTGATGATCATAAACAAGTACTCAACATGTAAAGGCTCGTTTGATTTTAAAATCTAAATGTTGGTTCCATGTGGCTGGTGGTTTTAAACCAATATCTTTCTACTTTTCATTCTAAATATTAGTGTTTAAATGGGTTTTAGTGAGTGGTTTATCTTAATATTGTTGAATTGTTATTTTTAACATTATAAATTGTTTCTTTCTCCATTTGCCTAGTTTGGTGTGTTAAAAGATTTTTTTCACTAATAATTAATTTGATAGTTGATTTCACTTGAATTCACAATGATTTTAAATCATAATATGTATTATTTCAAATTAGATATGCAAAATTACATTAATCTAATTTAATTGTAGCTAAATAATGCAATTAGGGGCTATCTCTATTAAGAGCTCAGTGAGTCACCTGCAAGGATTGATCTTCGATGAGGAAAGTTACAATCATTCCTCCTAGTCATTCAAACTACACCCAATTGATTGTTTCATATTTGTATTATTATGTACCTCATTATAATTATTTGTTCACACCCGTGTGTATCCAATAATCATTTAAGATGTGGTTTAAAAGAGTCCACCAAATATAAATGTAAAGGGTGTAGAATCTTTCCATATGTGTAAAAAACTTATTTATTCTAGAATCCATTCAATACAATGACTCTACTTTGGATTAGAAATTTAATAAGAAACCAAAATATTTTAAAATTTGATGTATTCTAACAAAATTCCATATATTATTATTTTTTCAAAAATAAAAGAATTGTATTGTTGCTATTCATGGAATCAAAATGTACATACCAATATGCTGAAACACCTTGTTCATACAAAATTTCCTCCCAAAAAGTGTCTCCTCGGGAAGAGACTATTAGTCTACTACATAATGACATTTCCATCACAAAACATCAACACAATTCAATCCCACATATTATGAGACAAGAAGACGAGGATAGGTTAAAACACAAACTAATCACAACAACCTTAAAATTAAGACATATCTAAAATAGAATCTATGTGAACTATATATTCCTCCACAAATTCCTCCAAATGAAGTACGCCTTCATTTTCTTCAATTTTCCTCCACAAATTTCTCCGAATTCATTTTCTTCAATTGATTCCTTCGAAAGAGAATCCACAAGAGAATCTACAATGGTGTTTCGTCCCCTGTATATATGAGAATCTACAATGGTGTTTTGTCCCCTGTATATATGAGAATCTACAATGGTGTTTTGTCCACTGTATATCTATTCAATGTAGGGACGTGATACGAGGAGAGCATTGTTTCTTCACCTAATTCACAATTACCAAGGAGTTGATACAATACCATGAGAGGAAGGAGAGGACGAAAAACTAGCAAGACACAGAGCATTGTTTCTTCACCTAATTCACAATTACCAAGGAGTCGATACAATACCAAGAGAAAAAGGAGAGGAAGGAAAGCTAGCAAGACACTAGAGTTCCATAAGATCTGCTTTGGTGATAGAACCCATCGCACAATTTAAATTCATCTTAAAATAATGTTCTTAATTTATTTTTAGTAAAATGTTAGCACTACATTTTCCATCTTGAACATCACCACCAAAAATATCTGTAGCAAAAACAGAAGCAGGGAGTGAAATAACCTTTCTCGTTTTCTTCATTTTCACTTATGTTATAGTATAAACTTTACACCAGCTAATAATTATCACACAACTTATATATATGGAAAATTAAGCTAACTTTCATAAATTATGCCATTTAAGATATGTAACAATTCTTATTTCTTATTAATTTTTTGAAGACAAAAGACTTACTCCTACCAATTAAATAAAGGTGTAAGCTAAAGTGTAGATAATTTGCACTTTTTTTCAGTGAATTTTTTGGTCAAAATCTTGTGAAAATTGTTTAAATGTCAATTTTTAGTTGTTGGAGTTGCATAATCAGGGTGCCCAGGAGTAATTGAGGGCGTCAGCTCACGTGAAAAAATGCAAAAAAAAGTTAACTCCTTACATAAAAATCACTTAGTTAAATATTTACTGGCTTGTGATTTGTGTGCCTTGAACCATTACTCATCTTGAATATCTTGTGATTTGTGTGCCTTGAACCATTACTCATCTTGAATATCTTCTTTAGATATTGACCTTCACAATATTGTTAGAGATTTATATTTTAAATAGTTACTCAGTGGTGATTAGTTAATATTTCCCATGGGAAGTAAGTGCTGAAATATTTAGCCAATGTGAGGGTTAAAACACTAAAGATTTAACAGTCACAGATCATCGACCATTGGGAGCTCTTTCATTGTCCGTCATCCATACTCTCTACATGTCATTTTATCATCTTAAACGACAATGGGACATTTTGGTCATCAATCATTGTGCATGTAGGTCCTTCAATGCACTCTTTCAATGCCATGATTCCCACTTGCACTCCATCAATGCAAAACCTACAATCTGTCTTTTCTTCTTTTCCTGCCAAACATTCTCAAGGCGGTTCTTCCATTTCTCAAAAACCTTGTATTTTCGGGTTCCAGACATCTATGAACAACACATCCAATGATACAATCCACCAGGTATTGTCTCTGTTTCATTTTCCTTTTTTTGGTTTGTAATTTCTGTTGTATCGCCTCATTGTTTGAAACATATGTGATGGACCGGTATACAATGAATATAAGCATTGCTCTGTGACTTGAACCATTTCTCATGTTTTGATTTTGAATTTTTTTCGGTGAGAGATAAAGTTCACCTGAATGTTGGTTACTCAGGTTCTAGAACGGGTTGGAGGATGCACTCATGTTCTAGTTTCTTAGACTTCTCTATTCAGCCTCAACAATCCTTGTATTCCCAAATTTAGAGAAATTTCAAGTGGGTGGAGTCCTATTGGCTAAGGTTTTGGATTTTTACAGTTGTATTAGCTTTGGCAATCCTTTCCAGTACATAAATGAAACCCTTCATTTGAGCTTGCAAATCCATGTCCTGCAGATCATTAAACAAAGCAACCTTTTTCTCTTGAAACTGAATTAGCAGTTGCTCAAACTACACACAATAAACCAACCTCAATGGATCACCTGTTCATGAGAAGTTAGATGGAAAAGGCTCTGAGGTATGCCAGAAGTTATTGAGGAATCCAAGAACTTGCAGTTGGTTATGTCGGTCTCTAAATAACGATTCCTCCTCTTAATTTAGCCGAAACCCCGTTATACTTTCAATACAAATGATCTAAATTTTCTCTTGATATTTATACTTAATAATAGTAACATGGCCTTCATTCATCTCAAGCTTTGTTCTATATGACCCTTAATCGTCTCTAGTCACTTAAAAACCCTAGTTTATAGACTCCATTCATTGTTAAGTTCAATTTTGAATTCAGAATTTAGAAATCAACACTCCAAGCATTATGTTAATGGTGCCAACATTGAGACTTGTGACCTACAATGAGATGCACCATTCTTGGGAAAACCCTGCGTGCTTCATCATTGCCATGCTTGCAAATGGCCAGCGTAAAAATAAGTCAAAGTGGCATCTTGTAAAGATTAATGCGACTAAGACGACCAAGAGTCATGTCTGCCATTTGTTTCTAAGGGGACAAATTCATAAACCTACATACAAGCGGCTGCCTGTATGCACATAGGCCCGTCGACCTTCAACTGGTGCAAAAACACCAGATATCGTTTCTCATAAGGGTAACTAGAGCATTCAACTCCCTATTACAAGGCCACATAAATTCTGCACAAAGCACATCAACAAAACAGTACCCAAGCGCGCATTGGCCACATAAATTCTGCACAAAGCACATCAACAAAACAGTACCCAAGCGCGCATTAGAACAGAAAACAACCAAAGACAAATGCCAACAGAGTAATTTGCAGTGGCCTGGTTCAAAATCACTGGAGCATTGGTAATCCCACATGGTCACCACACCTTGCTTAGCAAGGAGAAGGAAGCGAACAACTAAGCCATAAATTCCTAGTAGCACGAGTCGCCCGTGAAGAAGGAAAAAACTACCGACTGTAGTAGAGAGAATCTGCTCACCTACATAAGCGACCCAATGTCCAACGCTCAAGGAGTCTCTCTGCCACCAAACGCTCCACCAGATGACCCACACCGACCAATCAACGCTCTGGCTACACAAGAGTTTCTCTGCAGCCGGCTGTATCCTTGTGTATCCTGGATACACAAGGGTTCGCCGTCACATTACTCCATTCGTCGATCACACTTCGTTCAATCGTCATCGTTGCCGCAGGGTAAATACCTACGGGTCCCCGCGCAAAGGCTCTGACCCCTCTCCACAGGAAACGCCACCAGAAATCACCCTGGCCTTTACCAGAAGCCACCAGGGGATGGAAATGACGCTGGGTAGACACCCTAGCTGCCTAAAGTAGATAGTTAACCGACTCTCAAAACCCTAGATAGTTACAGAGCGCAGAGCAGAGCGAATCGATTTAATAATTAACTAATACTCATCCCATCAAATTAATTTATTTATATATTTAACGCTTAAAAATATCGCAGAGCAGAGCGAATCAATTTTATTAACTTTTACTCATCCCATCAAATTAATTAATTTATATATTTAATGCTTTAAAATGTTCTTACAAATGGCTTCCGTGTATTTGTTTTTTTCCATGAAAATTATTTATACTTTATTGAAGTATATGAGAAGGAGTCAACAGAATACACAATTGTATACATCGTAAGTGGTCATATGGATGGAACCATAGTTAAAAAAAAAACCAGAAGCATCGTAAGTAGTTAGTAGTTATATGGAGGGAATCATAATAGAAACCAATAAGACAAAAGAGTTGGTCCCAAAGAGAAAGAAAGATAGACGGATCGACCAAAAAGAAGTCCAAAGTAAGGCTATCTCATATGACAAAATATAAAGACCCAAAGTGATAAGGTCCAACACAAGCCTTATGAAAAGATAGACTGACAGTTGCCCTCCGAGACAAGAGAACCCTCCAACCAGACTTCGAAAAAGATAAGACCATCAACAACAAAAAGAGCCTGCTTTAACAATAGATCAGCTTGAGTGTTTTGGTCCCTGAATATATGAGAAAGAGATGTTTTGGAAGCAATTTATTAGAAGCCTGGTCGTTCTCATCCATGGCTCAAGAGGAATGAGGTTTAACCCATGTAAGTTTTTGGCCCAATCAATGATTATATGAGAGTCACCAAAAATATGAATCCCATCCAAAACGAGGCACCAAGTAAACTGAAGAAGAATCCAGAGGGAGAGGAACTCCCCCTTTGTATTGGATCCAGAGTTACAGTTCATCCATAATTTATAAAAACTAATCTTGTCAATCCATTGAAGAGCATCAACCCCACAAAGAGAAGCGTCATTTTGTGAGGCCCCATCGAAGAAGCCCAAGAAACTGTGAGAGGGGGGCAGATCTTTTAAAACTCTAGAATTATGCTTAGATTTTCCACCTAATATATGATCTTATCCGAATTAAAAAAAAACGCATTCAATCCCTTTAGGTCGATAGATAGACTGTCAGGAAGAGTGTTCTAAAAAATCCTCTTATTTCTGCAATTCCATATCTCCCATAATATGAAGCAAGGTAAAGATTTCCAGTGAGGAGTCCTATTTCGCCAAACAACAAAGCATTGCCATAAGGAATCACTGGTCCAATCTATATGGCATTTTAAAATGTGTCCAATATACATCCAAACAAATTGAGTGAAACTATAGGAGACAAACAGGTGAAATATAAATTCTTCAGCCAAACCATAGAGAATGCAAAGATTTGGACTGATCATACCTCATTTCAGAAGATGATCTCAGGTAAGGAGATGATTTTCCAACGCTAACCAACAAAAGATAATAATGCAGTAAGGTTCCTTCCAAGACCAAATTGACTGCCACCAATATTTGATGCATGAGATATCATCGATTAACAACTGATAGGCCATATTTGCAGTAATGACCTTTGATGCCTTATTGAAGGCCCATTTTAGTGTATCAGAGCCATCATCCAGCATGATGGAACCATGTTAAAGGCCACGAATATATTCTGACCATTATGCACCCATAAAACCATATATCCCTAGTTGAGAAGCGGTAATCCAACCCTGTGAAGATGTTGAACATAAAGGCAACATAGAGATATGACATAGAGAAATAAACCCTTGCTGTGTAGAAAGAATAATAAATCGGAAGACAATAGGTACCGAGATGGACCACCAATGATGGGGTCCTCACCTACCCTGACAGCACGACCATCACCGGTAGCCCAAGCCAACTAAGGCCCGAATACCTTAAATGCCTCCAAGAGACCAACCCAAATGTCTGATATTCCACTTCATGGTTTTTTGAAGCACCAGATCCACTGAATCAAAGAGAGGGTCCTGAAGTATTTAGCCCGTATGACACATGTCCACAAGCTTCCACCAGAAGTAATCATCCACATGATTTTATCCCTTAAAGCAAGAGAGGACAAATGCATGTTTTTCAGGCCCCAACCACCTTTAGACACAAGCCAAGCAATAATATCCCAATGCACCAAATGACACTTTTTCTTTTCTATATTTCCAGACTAGATGAAAGCCATAATATTTTTTCTGATTTTATTTTGATCGATTTTGGGACTTTTCTCAAGGAGAACCAATAAACCACAAGGTTAACCAAAACAGATATGGCCAATATCAAACGACCCCCGAGAGATAGCCAACACTAGCACCAATGTTTGATTCTTTTATCAAACCTTTGCAATAACCACAACCAATCCCCAACTTTGCAACCATTTGGTTTAATCAAATAACCAAGATAACGAATGCCCACTTCAATGGGATGAGATTGAACCTGAAGCAAATCTCTGATCTCTAACAAATCCGTTGTAGAGGCCTCATTTTCTAGTAGTAAAGTTTTTTTGGTATTGATGGATAGTCCATTGATATTACAAACTTCCCTGCTTAGATCATAATAAACACACCATTATGCGGACAATCCTGAGCCAAAGATCATAATATCATCTACGAAAAGTAGATGTGTTATAGATAGGTTGCCATTGATTTTAATACCATTTATATTACCCACATCTTTTGCTTTAATAATCAACCTACTGAGACCTTTAAGAACAAGGAGAAACAGTACAGGTGAGACGGGGCATCCCTGCCAAAGCCCCCTTTCTGCAGTAAAAAAGTATGTGGGGAATCTATTCAGAAGAACAACATATGAAACCAAAGTAACGCAACCCATAATCCATTTCATTACCCTAAAAGGAAGACCGATTTGAATTAATATGAGCTTAAGAAAACCCCATTGAACCCTGTCATATGCTTTATTTAAATCCAATTGAAGGGCACATGCATTCATTTTTCGAGTCTTGACACTGTGAAAAACTTCCTGAGCCACCCCAATGGCTTCCAGAATCTGTCTTTTATCTAAAAAACCAAATTGTTCAGCTGAAAGACCTCTGGAAAGAATAGGTTTAAGTCTGTTAGTAATAATCTTCGATATGATTTTGTAAACGAAATTGCAGTGGGAAATGGGGTGGAAGTTCTCCAGGTCCTTGGTGGCATATTTTTTGGGTATTAATGCAACAAATGTGGAGTTTATGGCTCTTGAGATCACTCCTCTTTCTATGGATTCTTCCACTGCATTTAACAAGTTTGCACCCATCACCTCAAAACAATCCAGAAACAATTCCATAGTCCACCCGTTCGAGCCGAGGATTTTAGATTTAGCAGAAGACATAATGGCCCCTTTTAGTTCTAGCAACGGAATAGGCAGGAAAATCTCATACCCCTCCACATCCGAAAATAGTCTGGGGAACTCCTTTATCACCTTTATCTGGTATTTGATTGAGAAGTTTCCATTTGCTCTATAGTAGGACTCAAAATGTGAGTGAACCATCTGAGAGATCTCCTCTTGATCCTTAACAAGTATGGCATCATTTTTTTCCAGGACCCATATAAAATTAATGTTCCTGCGATGTTCAACAAATTTATTGAAAGAGTTTGTATTCTTATCTCTCGCCTCTAACCAAGTACTCCTACTCTTCAGACAAGTCTTTTCCAATGAGATCTTAAGGATTTTCAATTTTTCTTGTTCTAGCTTCATAAGCAAGTCCATATCAGAATGTGCAAGCATTTCCTTGAGAAGAGTTTGCATTTATATGACCAATATTTTCCTCAATGGAAATCAAATCCTTTTTTTCCAATTCAGTTCTCTTCTTATCCCATCTGATGACCTCAGAATTCAACTTACCTAATTTCATAGTTAAAAGATCCATTAGAGAGAGAGATAGGATAAGTTGAGTCATTCCACACCCTGCTCACTAGATCCTTGAAACCATCCACCTTCAACCACTCATGGTTGAACTTAAAAGGTCTATTGACCTCTTCCTTCCAAACTCAAACTGACAATAAATGGGATAATGGTCCAAGATCCTGTTCGGATCTACCCAAGTCCGATGTTTATCCAGTTTTTCAATCAGGGAAGAACTGAGGGAAAAATGATCTAGTATTTTTTCCACCCCAAACTTGCCCAACCAACCACTCCACATCCATAAATGCAAGTTGGTGATTGCGGGTGACCTAAACTTTACTTGGTTGGAATATGAAATATGGGGGCTGAAAGAAAAGCATAAATGATCTAGTATTTTTTCCCTCTGTAGCACATCGCATAAAGAAAGGGGGGGGCGACGGAGGCCTTTAGAGAGTGGCAGGGATGAAGGAGAGGGAGTGGGGTCTTCTTCTACAATCATCCTGATGCTAACCCGTGTATCTAAAACCCCAAAACTAGTTTTTGTGGATATGATTGGGGAGAGGGTTTTTTATTCCAATATGCCATCAACAAGTGCCCTGTCATAAACCAAGCCTCCAACACTACCAAACGACTTAGGAAAGGGTACCTTTGGAGCCATAGAGTACGGGGTCTCCGGTAATTTTGACTGACTGATAGTCCAACCCCCGGGCCTTTGGGATAATGTTACCCCCTTATAGAAAAAAGTAGTCCCTGCTAGTACCAATTCTCCCACAGTATCCCTTGTTCTTACATGGACTTTACAAAATCACTTTCATTTGAATTTAACGAAGAGACAAATGACGGGTTGAGACAATTCAAATTACTCAAAAAAGGTTGCTCCACAAGAAACATAGGGTCACATGCATCCGAGAGCACAACCAAAGGATTCAGTGGGTTCTTGTGGTCACTAGCACACGAATCTTCAGACATCCAAGCTTCCACTTCATCTGATTCATGCTCATAATCCAAACCAGATGAGGAGCGGTTTTTCCATAGATGACCTATCTCCTTGCACTTTGAGCAACGAAACGAGATCCCCCAGTAGTCTAGATACTAGGAGAAATATCGGTCGTGCCCGTCGATCACAAATTTTTCACGTAAACCCTTGGACATATCAATCTCAACCAAAATCCGCCCCAATCACTTGTCAATACCAAATACCATCTCTAATTCCATATGAATGAAGCGTCCGAGGTGGTTCCCAATAGCAGATAAAGCTTCTCAGTTCCAAAAGACAAGTTGTAAATAGGGGAGAAGAACCCATAAGTGACGAAGCTTCAAGCCCTCCGTCGTCGGATCAAATCCATAGTTCCAACGACGCAACATCAAGCTTCGATGACCCTTCAACTAGGTCGACGCGAGAACAAAACAAGTATGTGTTTGAGTCTTAAACACAAAACCATACCACCCCTTTTGGAAGACAAATATAGTCGGACTGTAACCCAGTATAGGGCCCCATACCCTAGCAGCCCAAGCCTCAATGTACTTACAAGCCATGGCCTTGTAGCTAAATTTACCCACCAGAACCCTCAAAGTCATCCCAACCACCTCTTCCAGGCCGACAGTGGACACCTCTTTCCAGAGACATCCTTTCTTCATCCACACGAAGTTTCCATTTACGATAATGACCATTGTTCCTCTTCTTGAAAGTTTTTCTCTTGAACACCTATGAAGGCGCATTTGTCTCGTCAACCATTGATTCTGGGCATGCAGGTGGGCACGTATGAATGGAAAAACCATTTGTAGTGCTGGATAATGCAGTGTCCTCCAACAATGGAGATTTTACCAAAATACCGTGAGTGCCAGCCCTCATGTCACTAGGGTGTTTTTGATTCGACACCCATCATTCATGAGCAGACCCTGATGGCACATACAAAACAGGGACAAGGGGGATACTCGTCACCCCCATCGTTTTTCTGTTGGGAGAAAGGATCGACTGAGTCATGCTTCAGAACCTAGGCTTCACTTTATTAAACAAGCTTTATGTCGAAATCTCAGATCACATGAGAAAAACTGACCCACAACACCCAAGAAAGTAGATAACCACTGACTTCTCCGTCAATGATTAAAACCCCCACCAGAGCTTAAACTATGGAAAGGTAACATTTTCTTCACAGCAACCGAGTAAACTCCCTGGAAGAGACCACTCAGAAGATTGTCATACCCCATACAGACCACCATGGATCCCACCAACTACCAAAACCAAACCCTAACTGCCATCAAACCCTAAACGCTCTGTCTTCCATGTATTTGTTATGATCACACAAATACACAACCCTCTGCCATAACTAACCAAAATTAATTCAAAACAAATTGGACTTTTAGTTTTTGTTGGATGTAGTTTTAGCTTTTGATATTCCTCCCACCTTAAATCATGGTAGCATAATTCAACAATTTTGACCTTTTATGTTCATCAATTTGGAACAATTCTGAATTTGTGGAATATTTGGTGTAATTAAAAAATTATTTAAGAAAACAAATTTTAATTATTTAAAAATTATAAAAATATACTATTCAATTTAGTACTTCATAATTAATTATAGTGGTAATATTTATTATTTTCTTATTAAAATAATTTTAAATAATTAAGATCTTCTCT
>LPNX010020860.1:61273-83029 GCA_001517045.1 Pseudotsuga menziesii | reverse complement strand
ATATTCATAATATATGATGTGTATTTAATTAAAAGTATTATATACAAGAAGTTTACTTCCTAATTTATCTATATTAGATTTTTTCATTGTGTATTATTCATATCTATATTATTACTTAAAAATAATAATAATAAACAAAAACATTCAATTGAATAAACAATCAACATTTAAAAAAACCACAATTTAATAATAATTTAAAGGTGAAACCAAAAAGGGATTAGAATTTTAACGATTTTAGAACTTCTTGCGAAGCTGAGCTGCAGAGGACGGAGAACTCGGAGGTAGAAGGTTTAGTTGGAGTTCGCTGGAGGGAGGAGGCCTGACGAAGGCATGGCGAGAAGGTAGCAGGGGAGGCGAGGGAGCCTCCCGAATCCACGAATCGGTCGACTTTAGGATAGGGGATTTTCCAATTGACGTGGATCTAAATAGGGTTGAGAAACCGATGGTTCAGAAGCCAGGGCAGTGCATGCCTAAAGCAGCCTTGATTCCAACCATGCAAGTTAGATAGTCCAAGATCAGGGAAAAGATCCAGTTTATGCAGGATCACGCGCTTATTGGGAAGTTTGTGGGTTTGCAGCCGTCGAAAAAAACCCTAGTGTGGTGGATCAACTCGTCATGGAAGCCAAAGGGGAATTACGACCTTCAGTTGGGGTCCAAAGGTTTTTTTACCATTTCTTTCATTAATATCGAAGACATGAAAGTGGTCCTGGATGGGGGGGCATATTTTTACTATTATGTTGGCCTCTTCTTACAACCTTGGAAGGAGAAGTTCTATCCAGAAAAGGAAGACATGAAGGTGGCTCCTGTGTGGATCAGACTGTATTCCTTGCCAAGCGAGTATTGGGGTCCAGAAATACTGGAGGATATGGGGATTTCACTAGGAAAATTCATCAAAATATGAGAAAAAACCCAGGCACAACAGTACACAACATATGCAAGGATCTACGTGTACATGGATCTGTCAAAAGATCTTCTAGAAGCAAAGTGAATGACATGGGATGATGAGGACTGAGATTAAATCCTAGACTATGAGCAGACCCCCTTTCATTGTCGAAGATGTCATGAATACAGGCACCTGTTTAGGGATTACCCCATGAATAACCCAAAGACTAGCGTGGGGAAGGAGGAAGATCAAAAGGATCAATCCTTTACTAGGGTCCCATCGAGGAAAATAGGAGGTAGGAAGTAGGAAAACCAGGACATCCACAAGAAGCCAATGGTCTCCAATAAATTTGATATCTTGGATGATCTCACAGAGGAAAATTATGAAGTAGAAAAGATAGGGGATGAACATCGAAACAAATCCCCCCAGGAGACAATGTAAAAGGCGGCCTAGATGGAAGAGGAATCGAATCAAGGAAAGCAGATGGGATAAGATCGTGAGATAGGAGATGAGGCAAAATATATGGATATTGGTGACCTAGATCTGGAGGGGATTAAGAAGTCTTGTGCATATGTGGAGAAGGGTTATGTTCCACAAGAGAAAGTAATGTTGTTGAAGGAAGCTGTTCTTTGTGCACGAGCCTCTAACCAACTTGGGATAAGTTCAGGGTCCCACAAGGAGAGGAAAAGGAAGTTTGAGGAACCATCCAATAAATCTGGATGGAAATCAAACAAATATAGAGTTGCAGAGGTTGGTAGGAGGTTAGTAGAGTCGGGACAGTACCCGCCGATCAAGGCGGCTTTAGAGCTATAAGTTCCTCAATGAATATTTTATCCTGGAATATTAGAGGCCTGAACATCCCACAAAAGGTAAGAATACTAAGTAGAAAGTTCAAGAGACAAAAACGACAATTGTTTTTCTTCAAGAAACTATGTGTTCAACAAATAAGATTGAGGAATTAAGTAAGAAACGACAATTGTTTTTCTTCAAGAAACTATGTGTTCAACAAATAAGATTGAGGAATTAAGCAAGAAAATTTGGAAGGGAAGTGAAGGAATGGGCATTGATGCCAGAGGCTATGCAGAAGGCCTGTGTATCCTATGGGACCTTGCTAGGGTTAGTCTAGGAGGATTCCAAGGTAGTAGATGCTTCTGATGTACAGACTTCAAGGTGGTGAGGTTTACAGTGGAGGGCGTGATAAAAAATGTCCATGTACCCCACATCCCCAGGGAAAAAAGAGACTTCATCATTTATATCTGAAAGGCCAGTGAACACAGGTCCAACAATCACTAGGTAGTCGAGGGTGATTTCAATCTCTTTACTTATATGGAAGAAAAGAAAGGGGTCCAATGTAGTTTGGAGGAAGAGTGTGAGGCCTTTCGCTACACCATTTAGGAGCTAGAATTGGTTGACATCACTCCGAGGAAAGGCTGGTTCACTTGGAATATAAAAAGCTCGGGTGAGATCCACATAGAATCTAGAATCGACAGGTCGCTAGTTTCAAAGCATATTGTTGGTTTGGGAAGTGAAATTCACTCAACCACCCTCCCAGGAGCTGGCTTTGATCACTGGCCCATAGAATTGATGTGGAGTGGGTTGGGATCCCAGTTCAAAAAACCTTTCATATTCGAACAGTTCTGGCTTGATCACCCGGGGTTCGATGAAAAGATCAAAACCCAGTGTGAAGAACTAAGTGAGGAGGGAGGTTCGCACATGTATACATTTCAACATAAACTAAAATCTCTAAAATCTAGAATAAAAAAATGGAATAGGGAGGATTTTGGTAATATCTTCGCTGATAAACAGATTATTGAATCACGTATCCAAGAGATACATTCTATCAAGATGAGAGATGGATATACCCAAGATTTGCTGATGGAAGAGCGAAAGCTTTGCTCAAAATTGGAGGAATGAGAAAAGCAAGAGGAAATCCTTTGGAAGCAAAAATCCCGGAATCACTGGTTGAAAGAGGGAGAAAGAAATACACAGTTCTTTCATCACCCAGTTATTCAAAATAGGATGCAAAACAAAATCTATTCCTTGAAGACAACAAGAGGCAAACGAGTGGAATCCAAGGAAGAAATAGAAGCAACCCTAAACAATTATTTTGTAGAAATAATGTTGGATCCCATATCAGAGAGAAGCACTGATATTGAATGAATCACTAGGTTTATTCCTTCGCTAGTATCCCCTGAACAAAATGATTTCTTGATGAAATCTATAACCTTCTATGAAGTGGAGGAGGCAGTGTTTCAAATGAAGGAAGGCATAGCCCCAGGTCCGGATGGTTTTATAGTTAATTTTTTCCACCATTTCTGGGACCTCATTAAGCTGGAAGTCTGAAGAATTGTGGAAGACTCTAGGAGAACCAAATGGACGCTTCTAGCCTTTAATGCTACCTTCATCACTTTGATTCCAAAGTGTGAAGGAGCTGATTCCACAAATTAATTTAGGCCCATCAGTATTTGTAATGTGATCTACAATATTATCACCAAAGTGTTAACAAATAGAGTAAAACCCCTTCTTCCGGGGCTTATCTCCCCTAAGCAATCAGGATTTGTGGAAGGGAGGAAGATAACTGAGGGTGTCATCCTGGTTCATGAATTAATCCACTCCATAAGGTCTTAAGAAATGCATGGTATGTTGGTGAAATTGGATATAGATAAGGCTTATTATAATCTTAATTGGCAACTTGTAAGGAGTATGCTTGGAGCTTTTGGGTTTCGTGGGGATTGGATTGAATGGATTATGAACCTAGTGACTTGTACTTTCTTTTCCATCTTGGTTAATGGGGTCCCATATTCAACCTTGATACCCTTGAGGGGAATCAAGAAAGGGTATCCTTTATCCCCTTTTCTTTTCATTCTAATTGTGGAGGGATTGGGTAGATCTATTACGGCCTCTACGGATAATGATGAGATAAGAGGGCTCAAAATCCACCCGGAGGAGGCTAAACAAACCAACCAATAATTCGTGGATGACACGATGCTTACAGGATACCCTTTAGTTCAAGAAGCCCGAAGGTTTAAGAAGTGTTTGCTGGACTTTGGTCTAGCTTCAGGTTTGGAGACCAATGACCAAAAATCCCAGGTCTTTTTTCTTCAACACCACGAGGGTTTCTCACAGGAACATTTGTAGAATATTGGGCTTCCACGAGATCTCCCTTCCATACAAATATATAGGAACTCCCTTTGTGAATGCCCTGGGAAAAAAGGCTCTTTGACAGATCTCCTTGATAACATGAAAAGGCGTCTAACGGTTTGGACCCTGAGGCCCCTCAATTTTGCTAGTAGATTGGTGATGGTAAAGTCTATTCTAAAAGAAATGCCCTCTTACCTATTCTCTACCTTGGTGGCCCCAAAAATGATTCTGAAAGAGATCTGACATCTACAACTAAATTTGCTATGGGGTGGGAATAATGACAAATGAAAATGGCCCTTGGTAAATTGAGCAACGATCTGCACCCCCAAACCCCAGGGTGGTATTGGTCTTAGAGACCCAGAGAAAGCAAGCACTGTTAGTGGAGCCAAGCTTTGGTGGCGATGGGTAACCCAAGATGAAGAGTCGTGGGAAGAGGTATGGCATACCAAATATGAGGAGGGGTGGGGAAAAAAGGACCTCATACACTTCTCTGAAGATAAACCGTGTTCGCATGTCTGGTGCATAGCCTGGAAGGGGAGACATCTAGTCTAGGATCATAGCTTCTGGGAGATTAGGGATGGACATACTGCCGAGGCTTGGGAAGACTCATGGCAGCAAATTCCCCCACTAGGTTAGGAAGGAAACTTACGACAAATCAAGGACGCTTGCATCACCCAAGGTTTGACATTGGTTAGTGATATCTAGAAACAACAGACTGGGTATCAGGACTTTCGAACCTGGGATGACAAGGCCTGGTGGGATCAGATTGGCCCAGAAGAGGAGGTTAACATACTGATAGAAACACTAGACAATAGAAGGATAAGAAATTATTGGGGAAATGACAAGATGAGATGGGGGTATAGCCCAACATGATCTTTCACAATCAAAGAGGCCTATGATATCCTCATTAAAGCTAATGATCCTCCCACAGACAACAATTGGCAAAATATTTGGAAGAATAAATTGTGGCAAAAAATTTCAATTTTCAGTTGGCTTGTTATGAAGAACATAATCTTAACTGGAGAAAACCTCATGAAATGTGGAATGGTGGGACCTTACTGATGTTGTCTGTGTGAGAGTAAAGACGAGACAACCAACCATCTTTTGGAATCCTATAATTTCACCTCAACCTTATGGGATCTGGGGGCATAAATATTTCAAAAATATGATAGGATCAGACAACGCCCGGACAAGACTATCAATGAATGGACCAAGATCCCATTCTATAAATCCATTTTGAATCGCACTTGGGACCTGTTTCCCCACTTTGCACTATGGGAAGTTTGGAGGGAGAGGAATTCTGAGGACTTTCCAAGGGAAAACTGCTCCTATCGACAAAGTTTGGGAATCCATTTTGGCTAAACTTTGTGAAACCATCAAGACAGAGGCTTGGAGTGATACAGATTGGGAGGCCAATGCTTTGAAAACAATTATCCTCCAAAAGTGGGGTCTGACTCACATAATGCAAACAACTACAATAAGGAACAGACAGGCCAAAGAATTACAAAGTGTAGATCAGTTCCAACCCCCCTCTAAAGGTGTGTTCAAACTCAATTTCGATGGTGCTTCAAAGGGAAATCTTGGCCCGACAGGTTATGGGTTCATATTTTGGGATTACAGAGGAGAATTGAGGGGTTTTAGGTTTGGCTTCATTGGTTGGGAGACAAATAATGCAGTTGAAATCGAGGGCCTTCTTCAAGGCATTGACATGCTCAAGGAAAACATATGGGTTCCAAAAATCATTGAAGGCAACTCGAAAATGGTTATCCAAATGACTATCAGACTTCAAAATGCCACTCAGAGTACCAAGGTGGCTCGGTCATGGCAACTGTAGGAAAGGGTGGAAATCCTGCAGGGATTCCTATGTTAAGGGATGGAAACAATATTCATCCATGTCCATCGCCAAGGAAATAGGGTGGACAATCAGTTGGCGAATTACGATTACAGACCCGAAGAGGTGTTAAGGAAATGATCTTGCGAGAGGTGACATATACGACTGTACGCACCAGATATGAAACTCTCGCAACCCAAGACATGCATGGAAATTGTGATCGAAACCATTCAGGACAACGGGTGTGCCCGGGAGTCACTTAAAGGAACGTGGTTCATGAGGAAGAAAGAGGGTGGGCATGTGAATAGCGGTTGGTATTTAATTTCGCACCATGCCAACTTTCACTCACCATCTTTTCAAAGAGGAGGATGCATGATTGTTCAGAAGGATGAGATGGGAGATCTAGGTAGGAGTAATGATACTCGAACCAAGGTATGTACCCGAACAATCATGGCATTCAGTGATGCAATGATATCCTGGTGTGGGAAATTGCTATTTAAGAAGGCGAATTTTCTGGAAAGTCACCACACTAACTGTATAAATGGTGATGTTTCTATATTCAACACTTTAGGAACTAGGAAGGTTTGCTTCTTTGTGAGATTAGTCGATGAAGAACAATGAGCTCAAACGGTCGCAAGGGAAATGGAAAGTGCATGGCCAAACAAAAGGAGGAATCTAGTTGGGTGACACGAGCTAAAAAAAAAGCGTTGTGGGAGGCCCAAATATACGAGTTGGACCTTCCTGGGAGATCCATTAATGGGTCAACAAAGCTGAACAACAATTGTGGGAAGAATTCGACAAGGAGATTCTACAAGAAGAATGTCGAAAGGTGGAGGAATGGATTCTCGACCCAGGACATTCTATGGGAAGAGCAAGTCAATACGAGAAAACAATGGCATTGTTTTGGATAATGAAGATTCTCATTGGTCGGAATGTCCGGGACAAAGAAGAAAGATAGGAGAATGCTGGTTAGATGGATCAATGGTGCGCTGATGTCGAGTCCAACCTCAAGCATTTGAACTTCAAAGTCGATCTTCTTCTAAAAAGGTTTGGTGTGTTGATCCCTCCAGCTCCACCTGTGTAGCCTCTCGCACAACCGGTGGGGGAGGAGTCTCATTCGACTGGAAGGGGGGACATCCCTTATGTCTTGCTATGATGGTGAAATATTTGTGGTTTTATAGTATGTTATATATTGGCATTGGCCTTCCTGTGTTTTTCCCTGTTAGTTGGCTGATAGTTATGTTTTTATTAGAGTTTAGAATTTGCGTGGCTTGCATAAAAGCTTGGTTAGGTCCAAATAGAGAGAATGAAATTGGGGCAGTTCTCTTTTTGTATGCCCAGAATGTTAGACTGATTCTGTGGGACTATTACTGGAATGATCCTTGGACATATTTTGGATGGGATAGTCTGTCTAATGATCATGGCGCCATGATGACTTAAGGTTCTATGATTGTAATTGTTTCTCTATTTTTAATACCATGATCGCTCTCTTACTTACAAAAAAAAAGAAAAATAGATGAAACCAAAAAAACTAAACCACTCAACATTTAATAGTAAGCCTGCCTGAGTTGTTTAAGAATGTTTGAATAATCCCTCATTAAGCAATACCATTAACAAAAATAGACTTACCCTAAGACTAAAAGGAGTATACCGCACTCAGTAATTTAAAATTTAAGGGATCCTAATTGACAAATGGTAAAGATGGCATGCTTATGGTAGCACATATCACAAAAATGAAATCTAATCCCACATAGGGCTAGCTTATGGTCAACGTAGAAAAAAAAATTGAGTAAGTTTCAAATACACATTTTATATTTTTATAAAACAAAATAACTTATTCATGGTATCAAATTTATATTTTCAAATTCAAAGCATTATAAATATTATAATTACGTTGAATGCATTACACAATGGAGACAATAGTCTCAGTAGATTCCTCGTTGCTCCATCCAATTACATTTAGACAAGTGTCTCATCTATTGGGCCAATAGGAGTTAGGAAAATGTTTTCTGTGTTACGGACGGTCATGCATATGAATGGATTGATGGGGTTATGTCCTTGCAATTTTTTTCATGGAAATTTGGTCATTAATGTTACGGTTGGTCCTGTGCACAAATGGATTGATGGATTATGTCCTTACAATTTTTTTCATAGACGTTTGGTCATCAATGTTATGGATGGTCTTGTGCATGAATGGATTGATGGAGTTAGGTCCTTACACTTTTTTTCATGCACGTTTGATCATCAATTTCTTAGTTTTTCCCCATGTCTCAATTGACAGGGCCGCATTTTTTACCTGTGTCCTTTACTACAGTTCAGCTCAGTCCTTTATCAATTTTCCAACGCGATTTCACAATCTCAATTATGCAGGATTGCTTCTGCATTCTCGATTTCCTAACTTCTGTCCCGTAGACTATATTTCCACAATACATCTTTTTGCAGACTTGCTTCCACAACCTCATTCTTTCCGCAACATAATCTTTTCGCAATTGGGTTTTCACAACTCGGTTTCTGCATATTACCCTTCAACAAGCTCCTTTCCGCAATCTTATTTTTCCACAAGACTATTTCTGTAATTTTGGTTCCACAACTCTATTTCCGCATTTACCTTTACACAACAGTTTTTTTTCAATTGCGGCTTTGTGATTCTTCATTTTTTAAAACAAACTTCCACAAATTTTTGCTTGCAACGATCCTTTCTACATTTAGAATTGCTTCCGCAACCTCATTATTTCCACAACGGAATCTTTCCGCAATTGAGTTTTCACAACTCGGTTTCCACATATTACCCTTCAATAAGCTCCTTTCCACAATCTCATTTTCTGTGAGACTGTTTCCATAATAGATATTTCCGCAAATCTGTTTTTTGTAATTTTGGTTCCGCAACTCTATTTCTGCATTTTCCTTTACGCAACAGTTTTTTTGCAATTGCGTATTGCGGATTGCAGGTTTGTAATTCTCTGTTTTTAAAAACAGACTTCCGCAAAGTTGCACCCGCAATGGTCCTTTCCGCATTCAGATTGGGGATTGTGGATCCTACTTCCCACTTGTTGTTTAGGGTGTTTTGCTGACACGTGGCTTTCATTTTTTTACTACACTCTTATTTAGTGTCCTTAACGTCTGGTCCTGCGCATGAATTGATTGATGGATTTATGTCCTGATAGGTTTTTTCATGTACGTTTGATGATCAATTTCTTTTTTTTGCCGCATGTATGAATTGATAGGCTCATCTTTTCTGCCACTGTCCTTCACTGCAATTCATTTATTTGAATTAGGAATACCCATTGCAAGGATTTGTGGCTGAGGGTATTGCGAAAGTTTCAATGCGAGGGATCTTGTGGATTTAGGGTCAGATTTTGAAGGGTCAGTTTTTTCTTCGAATTGGGCATATCCTTTTCCAACATTTGAGGTCGAGGGTTTTGCAAAAGTTTTAGTCCGAGGGATTTTGTGGCTTTTTGCTCACAATTTGTGAGGTCTTCCTCATGTCAGTAAGGAAGATTTTGTCGATGTCCCTTCATTGACCCCGATGATCTATGTTAATGCTTCATCAATGCACTGTTGCTCCATTAATAAAATAAAGCTTGTGTTTTGATTTACATATGGGATATTTCTTAATTGCGTCTCAGCTTATGAGGATCTTGAAGATGTTGTCACAATTCTCGATTTAATAGGTTTGCTGCTGCACCACCTTTGCTTTTCAAATATATACAAAGCTTCAGGTAAGCAATATTTCCCACTATTTTCCTTTGCTTTTCTTGTATTGATTTTGCTGCGTTGTGGTTACACCAGAGATTTTGGAACAGAGGTCTTGCCACTTTGTCAAATTTGCAGGTATTCCTTCAGTTCGCTTAACTGTTTTCAACATTCATTGTGGTAGCAAAATATTTGCTTTGTATTTATGTTGCTCTGATTTTATATTCTTCTTGCAAATCAAAATTTTAATCTTGAATGTTTTAATATTTAGTATTTACTTACAAGTTTCTTATTTATTGGAAAATTGAGAGTTTCATTTTGCAAACTGTATGTAAATGTTATTTTGGAATGGGTAAGAGTATTTCTTAAAAATGGTATTTACTCTACCAGGGAAAACTGTTCTTATCTTGCATATAGTTGACATTAGAGACAAACAAGTAGCACCAAACTTGTCCATAAAAAACAATTAACATGACCTCTTTCAAAACATGCAATCCACATTGCCATGACATGTGTTGTTTCACTCTGAATAATTTTCTATTTTTTTTGTTTTTATTTTGTTTGTGCCCTATTTTATTCCACAAGAAAGAACAACCATCATGTTATGGAGACTATGCTAACTGAAGATGATATTTCACTCTTGCTACATGGTGCTATCAACCTTTTCCTGATGGTACAAGTTTGTACATTAAACCAAGTGAACTCAATCAACTCATCAACTATTCAGTTTCAAATTTCTATCTCAGACAACCTTCACAAGCATCAACTATTACTTGCAATTATATATAATAGTCTTATAGAAGATGGGAAACTAAAACGAAGAACTATAATCAAAGTCACCTAATGTACTTGCAACATTGTACATAATGTAACGTATGTTCCATTTCCTCATTATTTTTTTCCCACTAAATGAATTTGACACCATTGATGCATCAAATGTTTTTGTCTCCCATTAGTTTCTAACATACTTCTTCTTACCGGGACTATCACATTGCTTTCACTTGAACTTGTCACAGTGGGTGAAGTGATTATTGGAGACCCTGCATTGTACCACTTACCTATAGCCTCTCCCTTGCAGAGTAGTTACTCTGTTGTAGTGAACACTACGTCAACAAATGAAAACCCTGCCTTGCCTACATCGACTATCCCATTCACTTCGCTTTCCTCTTCTAACAAATTTTGGAGCATTCAAGGTCAATTTATTTCCAAGACAAATATTCATGAATATGGCAACCAATGAGGGCCTGGAAAAATTTCCGTATTTGACCTTGTTAGTGCTTCACACGATGAAATACATATCTCGACATTCAATGAATTGGCACTCTCTTTCTACAAGCAAATACATTTAGGAATAGTGTACATAGTATGAAATGGCATTGTGAAAGCATCCAATCCAAGTTTCAACTAGTTGAAAAACCATATTGATATTTTCCTAGGTTCCTCCTCAACCATCCAACCATTCTTAGATGAATACCCCTTAATACCTTTATATTGCTTTAAATTTAAAACTATTCAGGAAATTCAAACTATACCTATTAATTCCATGGTTAACCTTCTAGGACTTGTAATTTCAGTTTTGCCTACATCCACCATACGAAAACGGGATGTTGTAGAGACTATACGATGCACCATTGGACTTTGTGACATGTCAGGATATAGCATTGACATAATAATTTAGGGAGAGAATTTCCAAATTGAAGGAGACGAGCTTGCTAAACTTCATGGTTTAGCTACTCCTCCAGCTTTAGCAGTCAAAGGCGGTCGGCTTAGATAATTCAATGGAAAAATTGTTGGGACTGTCTCCAATAATACTCTTTTTATAAACCCAAACATTGAAGAAACTGCCCTTCTCTAGAGATGGTTTAATGACAGTGGATTTCGTTCAACATCACCATATTTGAGTCGAAAATTCAATGCCTCTCATTCTGGTCCTGGTAAAATCATTACCATTAATGAGCTATAAAATATTCAATCATCTGAAAATCCTGTTTGGTACTCTATTGTTGGAACCATCATAAATGTCAACATGGATGAATTTCATTTCCTTGCATGCCCTTTTTTTGTTGATGGTCTACAATGCATGAACAAAATTTCCCACAAAGTTGGTAACATTTGGCATTGTAGTAAATGTGATGGGGAGTTTCTTGAATGTGACTATCGATACATACTAACGGTTGAATTGGAAGATATCACTGGAGAGATTCATGGTGTCGCATCCTTTGATGATGCTGTAAAGTAACTGATGGGAATTTCTGTGAAATACCTCTGCCTCCTCTCAACTGAACCAACATCAATTGAAGAAATAGCCCAGAAGATCTGCAACAAACAATTTATTTTTACTCTTTCAGTTAGAACAAAGACCTTCTGTGGAATTGCACGCTTAAAGGTTGTAATTGTGATGGTTGAAAACATTTAATAGACAATTTCATGTGGACATTCAAATACATAAGTTGTTTCAACTTGATACTTAAACATTCTTTATTGTCTCTAATGAATTTTCTCAGTTCTTAGATTTTTTTCCCGCTTTCATGCTTAAACATAGCAAGGTTCCCAATATGCAATCGATTAACATTTTCTTTATATCTTTTGTTTTACATCCATAAAATTTTCACTTAATACATATAGAAATGTGTCCCTCTCACCAATGAAAGCTTCTAAGTCTTTAACAAGTTTACGCTTTTGTTTGATTGGGTGACTTTGAATATAATTGCTTCTTTTAGTTGCCCATCTTCACCAACACTATTATATGTAATTGAAAGTAATAGCTCATACTTGTGATTCTTGTCTGAGATATAAATTCAAAAATGAATAGTTGATGAGTTGAGTGAGTTCGCTTGGTTTAATGTGGAAACTTGTACCAATGACCAAAGGTTGATAGAACCATGTAGTAAGAGTGAAATATCATATTCAATTAGAAGAGTCTCCATAACGTGATGGTTGTTCTTTCTCATGGAATGAAATAGGGAATGAAAAAAAAAACAAAAAACAAAATTGAAAATTATTCAAAGTGAAACAACTCGTGCCTTGACAATGTGGACTGCATGTTTTTCAAGCGGTTATGTTAATTGTTTTGTATGGACATGCTTATTGATATCTGTTTTCCTCTACTGTCAACTATATGAAAGATAAGAATAGTTTCCCCTGGTAGAGTAAATATGATGTTTTAGAACTACTCTTACCCATTCCAAAATAACATTTACATATAGTTTGCAAAATGAAACTCTCAATTTGAAAATATATAACCAACTTGTAAGTAAATACTAAAGTTTTAAACATTCAAGATTATATCTCAACTGAATCAACATCAATTATTGAAATAGCCAAGAAGGTCAGAAACAAACAATTTCTTTTTACTCTTTCACTTAGAACAAAGATCATCTGTGGAATTGGATGCCTAAAGGTTGTAACTACGATGGTAAAAACAATTTATTCGACAATTTCAGTTGGACATTCAAATACATATGTCTTTAACAAGTCTACACTTTTCTTTTAGGTATCATGTCGAATCATGACAATGAACAAGCCAATGCACGAAGAAGACTTGTATATGCACAAAGCAGAGATCAAAACAACAAGAAACAATGTCTTCTTTATAGAGCTTCTCGTCAAGCTGTGGATATGTCTTCTTCCTTTTCTCTTGGCCAACCTTTTGACACACCATCCCTTCCATCCCCCATGCTAAATCCATCCAACACTCGCCTTGATGATGCACATCAAGGATTTTGTAAAAAAATGGACCAACTAACTGATATGAATTTTTGCTCGATTTGCAATGAATGTTACCTTGGTGTGCCAACAAAAAAATTCCATGGTGCATACAAGTGTTCTCGTTGTATTCTAGAAAGAAAAGGAAATCGCTTTTCATTGGAAAACAATATGGACCAAGGCATACAACCACATGTCCTTGGAGTACTTACACAAGTTGAAGAAATGCTCATTAGTCGCGCCAACCCAATCTTACAAGTCACACATGCCCATGGTGGTCAATATAAATATTTTTCCATACTATTTGCTTCCCCCAAGACATTTCCAATATTACCACATCCTTACCCCATTTCATATCATACCTTGAAATCCTTGTTGTTCGCAAATGCAACTCTACAAACAATCCATATGAACTTTTTGTTAGTCGAACATGTGTTCTTATTGCTCTTGAAAACAAAATGGCACATGATCTGTACTACAAGGATGTATGAGTCAACCCAATTGCATTAGCTTCTTTTCCCCTTGTTTCAACAGACATTTCACATTTGATTCCCCATGTTAATAGCAATGATACATTATCTCATCAACAAATCTTGTCCTCTACAACTCGACCACCAAATTCATTTGAACCCTGTGAATTTGAATCATCCTCATTTATTTCAACACAAAATAATGCTAGAACTGAGGTTGAAGAAATTATACGTTTCATATGCACGCAAAATATCCCACTACCACCTTCCATTGATTTCCCCCCTATAGACAAATCCCCTATCAATGAGTACAACACAAAAGGCCTTCTTTCCATGGATTTTCCAACCTTGTTCTCCACAGGTGCAACAATGCTAACACAACCACACATTCATCAAGTTGAGATGCACGAATATGCACTTCACCTCATTCACTATCATGACAATATATTTGGGAAACACTCTCGCTTCCGGTACTATATATACACTGTAATTATGCGTCATCAGAGTAATGCTACTGCTTTTGTTTTTGTCAAAATTAACCTTGAAGATACACCACCTCCCACAATACTTGAGCTTGTTAACCAATTGCAAGACATGCCTAATGATAAAATTGGTGAAAGGGTCTCCCGAATTGTGTCTACATTGCATGGAACATGCTCATATTGGAACAAAAGTAGAGTTGAGCTCGCAAATATGATCAATCAACAAGGTACAAGAACATTCTTCTTCACCCTTAGTGCAACTGACACAAAATAGCCAGATTTGCATGCTCTAATGCCTGGTGAACGCCTTACTGGTTTAGATCAACAACATCAATGGAATATTCACAACATCATATCAAATCCACATATTACATCACAATACATGCACAATAGATTCAAAATATTCTTTGAAGAGGTGCTTCAAAAAGGATTTCACATAACAGATTCTTGGTGTAGGTGTTTTACTATCTTTTCCTCTTATCATTTTATTCATGTTTCTCACTTTATAAGATTTATTTCTAATATATTCCTTTTCCTCCCATGTAGGTATGAATGGAAGCATAGGGAATCCACACACATTTATGGTTTTATTTGGTTGGAAGATGCACCAAATATGGACACCTTATATTGGGAATATGTTGTTGCAGTTGAAGCTGCAAAACACTTTTTTGACACATATGTTACAGCTTAGAATCCTCGTCATGCCCACTTGTCCACTTTTGGGTTACATCATTCTACTACAAATGATGCATGCAGTCTTGCATCACCATCCATATTTGCATCAAACTATTCAGTTGACTTTGAATAACTTATAAATTGTGTTTAAAGGCACACTAGATGTTTAGAATCAACTTTCCTTCGCAAAAAAGGAACACCTGTTCAATGTCTCTATGGTTTTCCCTATGACCTACAAGCTACTTATTCCTTATTCATTGATGCAAATGGACATAAAACCTACAATCCTACAAGAAAAGTTTCCCTTCTAAATATCCACAACCTAACCATGCTTTCAATATGGAGGGCTAATGTTTATTGCCAACCTGTTCTTTCTAGACATGTTGTGCTCAAATACATTTCAAAATATGCATCAAAAGTAGAGCCAAAATCAGAAATCTACCATGATATTCTCTCTCTCCTTGCACATGCAGCACCAAGTGATGGCCCCATTCTTTAGCCAATCAAGCGATTCCTTGCACAAACAGTTGCAAAACGAGACATTGGTGCATAAGAGACATGTCACATGCTCTAAAAGCTCCCTCTTTGTGCTTTGCAGCCATCACTTTTTTCCCTAAATGTGAGCCAAAGTGTCTTTCTCCATGTTTGTAATGACACTACTAACACCCCTACCCCCCCCCCCCCCCCCTTTCATATTTGCAAAAATACCCCTTGCTCTTGAGCATGTAACCCTACTTGAAGCTGCTCATTCTTGGTATTTCTCACCTAAAAGGAAAAAAAAAATCCATGGAAAGCAAACTTGCATCAAAAGATTGTTAGAGTCTTTCCACAATTCACTTTCATTCCTCCCTTTGATTCTTCAAATTTTGAACCATTTTGTTGAAGCAAACTTCTTCTATACAAACCTTTTCGTGCCCTCCTTAAGGATATTGGAACAACAAATTTTGAACTTATTTCTCATTGGCATGACATTAAAGGCACATATGTTGTGTGGCACATTGAACGTGTACAAGAAAATCCCTCTACACATTCATCTAATAATTCAAACTTCGATCCAATTCCTTTTCCCTTGTCCCATCCGATAGATGAATGGGAACTTCTCTCTCAAATGTGACCAAGAAACAACGTCCATATTGGTGACCTTGAAATGCTAGGACATCGTGATTTTGACAAAAAACACAATTGGACACATAACAATATAGCCACCGATTTGCATGAAACAACAATATCATCACTGATCTCAATCACTTGTCCACTCAACTACATGAAGACACCACCTCGTTATCTATTTCACTTGATACACAATGCATAGCCTTTGATGTTGTCATTTCCCATTTTAGAAACACTACACCTGCTCAACCACTCACAATGGTCATTCAAGGCGCCACATGCACCATAAAATCTTACCTCATATCTTGCTTGAAATCTGCACTCCAACCTATATCTAGACAAATTGCATCCCCACTACTTCTCCTAGCTCGAACCGATGTTGCAACCTTTAACATACATGCACTTACAATACATTCTGTTCTTCGAATACCCATTATTGAAATGCAACCTCTTGAAGGCCAATGTCTTTCAAAGCTTCAAGAAGAACTCCAACATATTCATTATATTCTCATCGATGAAATGAGATTTATTGGCCCAAAAATGTTAACTCAAATTGATGCATGCTTATGTTAAGCTTTCCCCTTGCATTGTACAATCTCATTTGGTGGTTGTTCCATGATTCTTCTTGGTGACTTCAGGAAATTTCCTCCATTAAAGGACATCCCCATCTATGGAGGCTCATCCCTTGGAACTGCTCTCTAGCGTACATTTGATAATTTTGTCACGCCGAATACCATTTTCCGAAAACAAGGAGATAACACTTCTCAAATTTCCTTTATCCAACTCTTACTAAACCTTCGAAACACAACACCAACTCTTGAGAAAAAGAAAAACCTCATCCGTTTGACATGTAGAAAAAATGTTCATTTGAACAGTCTACCCATTTGTATGCCACTAATAGCTTTGTTGCACTGCACAACAAACACATGCTCAAACACCTCAATATGCCAATTGCACATTGCCTTGCAGAACAAAGGAACATACATGCCCGCCAATCCATAGATGATGAACAGTTACCATTAGAGGTCCTTCTTGTTATTGGTCAACAAGTAATGTTAACTGCTAATTTATGGCTTGGAGCAGGACTTGTTAATGACTCACTTGGAAAAGTCATTGACATTGTATACAACTCCAATGAAAATCCTCCTACCTTACCATCCTTTGTTGTTGTCGAATTCCTCCACTACAAAGGAGCCTTATGGGATACTTCTAATCCTACTTATGTTCCCATCTCTCCCACAACAAGAGGAACACGTAGGAAACTACCACTTCGTATGGCATGGGTTTTAACAATTCATAAAACACAAGGTATGACCCTACAAAATGCAACAATTGATATTGGAAATATTGATAGACAATGGCTTACATTCACTACAATATCAAGAGTTAAATCTCTATCAGGCCTTCACATTTCTCCATCTTTCTCCTTTTCTAGATACTCTCGCATGCAATACAATCCACATGTCCAACGTAGGAAAAAGGAGGAAAGCTTAATTGCTTCAAACTCTTTAAAACCAAATTCTTCTTGAACCTTTTCATTGTTTCCTCTATAGATGTACTGCTTTTCCTCTAAACACATGTATGCAATTATAATACTTCTTCTATTGGTTAGACTTATCTTCTTCCCATTATTTAATGTATTGTTACAATTGCAAAGTAAATAGAATATGCTTCTTCTTGAGATGGATCGCTTATATGTTTCCCCATTTATTGGTTCAATTCAACAAAGCAAATAATCACTTGATCACATATTTATTTGTTAGGATCAAATTCAATTTTCTTTCATGGTGGTAACCAACATAATTGAAAATAAGACCACTTAAAATAATTAATGTAAAATTAAATAAGAAACATTATCTATGCTTGACAGTTAGGTCATTGTAGTTCAGTAATGACTATGACATTGCAACCAATCCTTGAACCTATCAAATAACATAACCAAGCCTTTATGTTTGCATTAACATTTAGATAGAAAATAAAATCATAGATAAAAAGAAAAAACCCAAAATGTACCATGGGAATGAGTATACTTGAATAGTTAACTTGTAACAGTGGCATACACAATAGACATGTACATCCCACAACCCGCATATGCGGATTGCAGAAGTCAAAATTTTCTTTCAATAAAAGTTTGTCTTTTCGCAACCTGCAAACTTATTACAGAATGCGGATTATGAAAAAAATTTCTTTTCGCTCCCGCATTCTGCAACCCGCAATGCGGATTGCGGAAAGTGGAAAAGTCTATTGCAGTGTCTTTTCTATTTTCCTTTCCGCATTCGCAACTTGCAATGCAGATTACAGAAATCAGAAATTCTATTTTTTGCATCTATTTTTGTTTGCCTTTCCGCAACCCGCAAAATTTTGCGGTTTGCGGAAACTCAATAAAAATCAAAGTTGCAACATTGCGCACCTGCAACTTGTAAATTCTTGCGGATTGTGGAACTTAACATTTTTTACATGATCGATAGTTTCCTTCCGCATCCCACAACTTGCATTGTGGATTGCGGAAAACATTAGATCTTAAGTTTTTCGGGTCTTTTCACTTCCACATTTTAGTTTCTCGCCTTAATATGAGCCGTCCATTTTTTGCAAGATCTACGGTTTAGATATGTTTTTTCATTGAAGGTTGGATTATTTAATTCTTTTGAATTTTACGAATTCTTCACCATTTTACTTGTCATTTTTACTGCGAGTTTCTCTAGTTTAAGCTCATCAACCCTTTGGTCTCTAGGATTTTACCAGTAAGTCTCCTACCTTTCACGACTGCTTTTTTCTGTTATTTTTCGAACTGTGGTATATTTTGACCATGGTCGCTAAATTTTTACCAGATTTCACTTCCAAGATGTCTATGAAAACTAGGTCAAAGACTGCTCTCCAGGAGCAGAAGAGTAAGGGCCATAATTCTAGAATCTTTACTGACACCACTATGCGGGTTGATGAAAAACTTCACCTGGATTGGTCCAGAATTTATTCCATATTCGATAATGATGATTTATATACAATTTCTCATAACTAGCCTGCATACGCCATAATTCAAAACTCTCAACTCCATTCCATTGCAGCGTTACCTCCGTTCATGCCCTACACAGATCCAATCAAATGGGAATTGGATTATCCAAACCCTAAGGAACTCTCCTTTGGCGACAATACTCAACACCAGGTCGCGTCTTTCGTTCCAGATGTTTTCTCTAGAGGTTATGCTCTTCGCCCCCCTCAACAACTTCTAAGTTCCAAATTCCTCAATGCAGCTATCTTCCAATTCAATTATGAAGAAGTAGTCAAATCCTGGATGGAAAACCCAGCTGAATATATCCCTAAGGCAACAAAGTCTTACCCTGTCTCCTGGGTCAGGGAAACTTATTCTTTGCTTGAGGCTATGTTTTTTCGGTTATACAGATTAGCAAATTGTTTCGTGTTCAAAGCCGAATGGGTTTCTATATCCCACCATATATTTCTCACAGGTGACTCTTTCAACTGGGCACTGATTTTATCTATGAATTTTAAAGAGGAAATTGAAAAATATCAAAAAACAACAACCTCCAGGAAGCTGACTTTCTACATGTTGGGTTATGTTATGGATGCATTTTGCGCAACTTCTGTGCTTTCGGACATGGGATGGAATTAGACCAAAACCTCACTGCCAGTGCATATTTATTGTTTGGATATGTGGGAGGACAATTTCATCACCAGGGTTTATTAAATCTACGACCTTTTCTTATGTTCGATGTATCAAAACATATTCAAGGAAGACGCTCCAGCCTTCTCTAAAAGAGTTAGAGCTTTGATTAGCCTACATGTAGATTGGTATGTGGGTGAATATTTCTCCTACATTTGCATTTGGGGTAGCAAGACAGTCCACCTGCTGCCAATAATAGTTCCTGACCAAATGGTTCTACAAGAGATTGCATACCAGACAATGATCGATGGATTTTTTCATAAACTTGCATCGTCCAAAAGGAAGTCTTGGCCCAAGTTTCCCTTGAACTTGGAATTTATCGTCCTACAAAACTCGACTCATGCATCCATCTTAGGTAAAGCGATTGCTGATATGAACTTTGGAGAAGCGCCAAAGAGGAAGCATGACCCTAAGTCACACTTGTCCAGTCACTTGGTGCAGGAGCATTCCAAAATTCAATATACTCATGAGAATGAACATGATGACTCAATTTATAGAGAAACTATTGATTTTCAGGATGTTTTGAGTAGGATTACTAATCCTAATGTCAAAGCTTGTATTTTCAAATACCAAAAGGATATGAAGATTGCTGTGCTCCATTTCAGACAATTAAAACTAGTAGTGGAAGAGAATATTCAAAATCAAAATATGGAAAAGGAGGTCAAATGCCAAGCACCTAGATCCTCTTCTTCTCTTGCAAGTAAATAGAAAGACAAGGGGAAAGTTGTTCTTGAATGTCCTATAAGAACTCATCCTTCCTTGATGATAGAAACTCTCCACAAAGGAGAAGAGTTCAAGAAGACTCTTTCCAAGATTAGCTCTCAGATAGAGGTACAAACAGAATTGGCTGAGCCTCAACCTAAGAAGCAGAAGACTAAAGTGGTTCCACCATAGGTATAGGTATAAGTACAAGAAGGACCAGCTATTCATCCACATCCAATTCTTCAAGAGGTGCATAGGGAAGAACACTCATTACCATTACTACAACTTGCTCAACAAGAACAAGTAGTTATTCAAGTTCCTCCAATTCAATAGGTAGAACCTCTCCCTCAAGCAAATGTTGAGATTCATGAAAAACATAGTGACCTATATGAGGAAAAATACACTTCCATATGCCCTGCTAATGTTTATACTTACATGACATCTTTCATTCCTACTACCCAGTTATCTGCAAGTATCATTGATTCATCATTTCCCCAACTTTCTTTTTTCGAGCTCAATTTATCTCGAAATCCTTTAGCTACCACTAGCACTCCTTCTATATTAGTAGATGTTCCTACCTTTATCTCACCTTCTACTTCAACTATTCTTTCCACCTCCACAACAGCTCACATTACCCCAACATCACCACCTTTTGTTTTTCCACCACTAGATATCCCTTCCATCCCTACAACATCTTCTCCTGAAATTGCTACACCTCTCCCCACTTCTATTCCCTCATCCCTTGCACCTACTATTCCTTCTCCTCCCATTATTATTCCACCTATTAGGGTGGAAATCCCCATTTCCCAATCCCAACCCGACCCTTTAGTTATTGTTCAAGAGGGAACCATCTCAACTACAGAGGAGATGGCAGGTTTTGGTGAAGATGCAGTAGTTTCTCTTGGGAAATATTTTTGGATTAGGAAAGAGAACATTGTAGTTAATAAGGGAGCTGAAAGGAAAAGAGAAGGTACAGTAAAAAACGTGCCTACCCATATCATTTGGAAAAGAAATTCCTTCAACACCAAACAAGACGCTCTGGAGACAACAACTGCCATGGGATCCTTCGCTGGGGAAAATTATGATTCAATATCCCAGTTGAATAAATAATTTCAAGATATAGAATAGGAGCTACAAAAGGCCAAGCAAGATCTACTGCAAAATGAGGAACACCACAACCAGGAAATTCAACTTCTCAAGCAAGAGTATGAAGACAAATTAAAGCAGCTGCAAAGTCGGAATAATTATCTTAAACGATAGCTTTAGAAGGCATATCTCCTAACTGAGAAGCATGCAAACAAAATTTCTGCATTTGAACAACAACTCAAGAACCTACATCATACATCTTCTACCTCTTCTTTCTCTAAATTTACAGAGGAGGAGTTTAA
>LPNX010020860.1:16273-56273 GCA_001517045.1 Pseudotsuga menziesii | reverse complement strand
GGATGAGCATGACAAGGATGATGATGGTGGTGATGAAGATGTTGTTTTTGTTGTTGTTGATGATGATGATGATGGCGGCGGCGATGGTGGTGGTGGCGATGAAGATGATGAACATGATGAAGTTGATGATGATGATGGTGGTGGTGATGAAGATGATGATGAGGGTGATGATGAAAATGATGATGATGATGATGATGAAGATGTTGATTAGGAAGAGGGAGATGACGATGACGATGACGATGACGATAATGATGATAATGATGATGATGACAATGATGACAATGATGATGATGATGATGATGATGACAATGACGATGACGATGACGATGCTGCTGCTGCTGCTGATGATAATGATGATGACGATGATGATGATGATGATGACGATGATGAGGATGAGGACGATGATGACAAAAATGATGATGATGATGAAGATGACAATTATGACGATCATGATGATGAGGATGAGGATGAGGATGAGAATGAGCATGACAAGGATGATGATGATGATGGTGGTGGTGGTGGTGGTGATGATGATGACAACGACAACGATGATGATGGTGGTCATGATGAAGATGATGAAGATGATGATGAGGGCGATGATGAGGATGATGAGGATGATGATGATGACTAGGATGATGAATATGAAGATCATGATTATAATGATGATGATTAGGATGAGGATGATGATGATGATGATGATGATGATGAAGAAGAAGATGATGATGGTGATTATGATGATGATGAAGATGAAGATGATGGTGATGGTGATGGTGATGATGATGAATATGCTGATGATGATGAATATGTGATGACAAGATCTTTACCTTGATCTTCACTAAATTGTTCTGAGCTTCGCCAACATTATAATAGAATGGTTATGAGTGATTATTCACTCCTATAAAGAATGCACTTTATGGAACTACCAAACTTCTAAGTTTGGATCTTCCTCTTTTAAGACACTGGACTAGCTCCATAAGTCTTGATTCTTCATGTGCACAAATCTAAGAACACGAGGCTTCTCAGGGACCAAAAAATTGTTTTTTTTTACTACTTCCTCGGATCATATTGAATTGTCATATTAGTCCTTAGAATGGGTGTTAATAGGAGCAATCCTTAATTTTTCACTCAAATGGATGCTCCCCCAATCATGTAGACATCTTCACTGAGCCCCCCCCTAAAATTCAGATGACAAAGATGATGATGATGATGCAACACCCCGGTTTTGACCCCATTTGCATTTAAATAAATGATGTAAATAATCATGGTGTGGAGCTAGGCAAAAGCCCTACCATTGATTTAGTGTTTATGTTTCGACAATTAAGGTTGAGTCGATGGTATTTTATGCTAGCCAAACATTTAAAAGCTGGACATCATGTTAAATTTGCAATTTTAATTAAAAACCCACAACCGGCTATGTCAACGCAACTAAATGAGATGGGGGCATGATTTTTCCTAAGGATGAGGGAGTGGGGGATTGGAAGAGGGGGAAGAAATTTGAAATGGGTAGAGCAACATTTTTGGAAAAACGTTTTTAAATTTTCTTGGGCAAGAAAACACAAAAAATGGCCACCTTTCCCTCATGCGGTAGCGTTTCACCTTCCCTCATGATTTTAGAATGGAAAAACATTTTGGGAAAACCAATTTGGCATTCACGCAGCAACAAGCAAGCAAAAATGATTCCAAGTCAGAACCTTTCAGGAATTTCTCCTATCTAGCGATCTAGATCCTTCACGTTTTGGGTTTTCCCTATGTGGATTGTTTCTCTCCATGTTTTCTCATGTTTGCTAGTCGTTTTCCTGAACCCGATTGCCCAGAATTCGATTTTGTGTCTTTGATTTTGATTAACCAGCAAACGTTTTTGTTTTGGTAATTTACAGTAGTCAGTCTAGCACCGACAATGTTCAGAAATTCGTAAATTTCTGTGTGTGTATGTAATCCCTGGCGTTTACTATGTTTTGGTAAATCCCAGGACTAAGATCAGGGTGTGTGCATCCATGTTTGGCATCTGAATTGATTGAAGGAATGGAAATAGAGTCTAGACTTGCTTGATAAACCTAGTGTGTGAAATAACCTCACGAACCAATCTAGAAGGCTAGTTTTCTTCTTTGCATGCCATGAATAGCACTGGAAGGAAAGGCATGGCTTGAGGGACTGTGTAGCAGAGAAGGGAATGCTTCCTTGTGTTGGGTGTGTAATTATTTAGAAATCAGGCTAGATCCAGTGTGGGTGTTCATAGTTATGGGGTTGAGCTCACTAGCTTAGCAGTTAGTCCTTCCACCTCCTTGACAGCCTGATAAACCCAACTGGAAGGATGGCTTGGTTGGTAGCTTGATAAACCCATATGTTGGCTTGGGTATGTCTCATGTGAATTTGTCTAAGTGTAAACCACTGCTTGTGTAAGTCTAATAAACCCAACTGTGTTGGCTTGACTAAATTTTATTGTATCCTTGGCTATGGGGAAAGTCTGCTAGTGTTCCTTATTCCTTGGGGAAAATCATGCCCAGCTCGGGGGTGGCGGTGTTGCTGAGAGATTAAAGAGCACATTGGACTATGGTTTTGTGGAATGTTGCAGTGACATAGCTGGTTGCGAGACAAGATTCTCCATAGATAAGTATTCTTGTTTATTTAAGTTCTGCAATTGTATTTGCTTATGAATTATTATGAAATTATCATGAACATGTTGAGTGCATGAATGTGTTCAATGAATGATTTGCTTTCGCTGTATATATCATGTACATTTTATTATGCATATGTGTATTTATATGCTTTAAGTTCAATGCATTTTTATATATGTATTATGTTCATGGGGACCTAGATTGCCCGGGTTGATAGATGTTAGTCGCGTTCTCTCCACCAAGTAAGGGTTGGGGACGTGACAGATGATGATGAAGATGATGACGATGATAATGAAAATGATGATGATGATGATGATGAAGATGATTATCATGACAATGGATATGCTGATGAATTGAATGACGATGATGTTGATGATGAATATGATGATGAAGATGAAGATGCTGATGATGATGACGATGAATATGATGATGACGATGAAGATGATGATGGTGATAATGAAGATGTTGATGATGAAGATGATGATGATGATAAGGAAGAAGATGATGATGATGAAGATCATGATGACGATGAAGATCATGATGATGATGAATATCATGATGACGACGACGACGACGACGATGATGATTATGAAGATGATGATGACGATATTGATGAAGACGACGAAGACGATGGTGATGACGATGACAAGGATGATGATGAGGATAATGATGATGATTATCATTGTCATTGTTTTTGTCATCACCATCATCTTCATTGTCTTCATTGTCATCATGATCATCATGATCATGATCATGATCATCATGATCATCATCATCATCATCGTGTTCGTCCTTGAAGGGACTTGTGTATAGGATCTCACTATAAGCAATACAACCAATAAAAATTATGAAAAAAACCTAGTTAAATTAAATTAAATTAAATTAAACTACACTAAATTAAAAACATAGAGTTGTTTAACTATAATTAATTTAAAATGCAACAAAATGTAAAATATGCAAATAAAACAAACCTAAGATAAACTAAACAAAATATAAATATGCAAAATAAAAAAACAAAAAAAAACACAAAATATAAAATATGCAAATAAACAAACAAAAAAACGTAGAATTCAAAAACACCCGCACACTAGCTCATTAGCATTCAAAAACACCCGCGCAGGATCTGCTCTGGCTCCCATTTGTGGGTTTTCGATTTTGAACTTTCACTGAAGGCTCAAGAATAGGCTATGATGTTTTTTTTTATAGGAAGGGCGGGCGAAGGACTTTTCCTATTAGTGCATCATCCACTCCCTTTGCATGTGAGCCCATGCTTCTAGGACCACCTGCCCCACCTCTAGAATGTCAGCAATGTTTAGACCTTCAGGTTTGTTTCCTTCTATGTTTTTCTTGATTACCTATTGTGTTTTTATCTTATTCATGGTTTTTTTCATTGTTGTGGACGTGGTGGAGATGAAATGACTCAAATCTCCTTGCAAGCATGAATCACGAGCTGTCCAGGTGAACTTGGGAAACTCAATGTGAGAAATAAAACCAACAGTTATCAAGGAAAAGAAAGAAGGAAATGAGATATTTTAATGTTGCCATGCCTGTGTTTGTTTGTTGTAATTTCACCTTTGGGGGGTAATTGATCACTGCACGGTGTTGTTGTTGCTCATTGCATTCCACAAAGGATGTGGGGATAACATGTTTGTTGTTCCCATTCCTCTTGTTCTTAATGATGCAAGGAGAGTGTTTGACAATATGCCTAAGTGGAATGTGGTGGTTTTGTGGAGCTATATGATTGCAGGGTATGCTCTGAATGGGAAAGATGAAGAGGCTCTCAAGATGCGTTGGAAAGTGCTGATGATGGGGATGAGGGTATATGATTGCAGGGTATGTCAAAATTCCCATGAATTGATAGTTCAAAGCTAGACTGTGAATGATTTTAATAGGATATGTAAGTGGCTATTGTGTTAATTATAATACAATAACTGGTGCTCTATGGACTCTAAAACCCATTTCTCTTAGGTGCCAAGATAACTCCATGCCATGTTTTTCTTTAAAGGGCCACCAGGTATTCTATTTGAGAGGAATCTATGTTGGTTGTTACCATTTCAACAACCATTTCAAAAAAAGGCTGTAACAGCCCTATATCAACACACTTCCACCTACTGCCTATAATCTGCAATAAACTACAAACTGTCAAAATTTGACAACCCTCCCTACCTACAACTACAGTAAACACTGAACTGAATCAAAGGTTAACTATTAGTTGGATGGTGATATTGTTTAAGAGAGGTAAACAAAGTCTGAAAATTTAAATTATTTGCAATATGGCTACAAGTCTAGAACATGCATTTGGTGGTTGTCCTATATTGCTAAGAATAGTGTTCAAGGTTTGGAGTGGTGTGGTTTACATTAAATGCAAAACTAAAACTCTTATACACCTTACATTGGTAACCTTCACTGTTGCTATAAAATTTCCATAATTAGAACCGTCATACTATATTATTGCTGCTATATTTATATGAGTCCTCATACTTGAATGGAAGATTATTGGTTGGTTAAATACTGCAATTGAATTGTATATGGTTACACAACTAATGATCTCTTGTATGCTAAAGTGCTACTAAACGAACTTGCTACTAATTCCATATATTTTGAATTGAATACATTGACTTGATATCATTTACATTTGCATCTATAAGCACTAAATCAACTTAGTATGTCTTCTTCATTCATAGAAGTGATTGATTGAAAGGCACTGGTCACTAATACAATTGTGTAGAAGATATAGTTGTTTGTCCTTGTAATTAAATAGAAAGAAGGTTCCCTGCAACCAAATGCATTTTCCATGGCACTAGATTCCATGGCTAAGTTGCCGAAAAGACCAGAATAGGTGCCGTTCCATGAACATTTTGGTACATAAATGTGTGGTAGAGACTAGAAATGTGTTACTAGTTACCACTACCAGCCATAAAGACAGGTCCAATGGAAACATGTTTCTACAACTGGAAAATAATTTCCATGCCATACCAATGTCCATACAACATGTTTTCTTCTCTAAATCCACCTATTTTGACTTGGTTTGACTCAGTTTTTTAGTAGACTTGACCAAAAATGCTGGTAAAAGTTGACATTTCCTCCATCTTTCCTTTTCTATCCTTTTACTTAAATTTTTAACATTACCACTAGCTGTTCCAGTATGTTTGAGAAAGTTTCCAACCTCATCAGACTTCATACGGAGAAAGTAGAATTTCATACTCCATTCAAAATTCAACAGACTTAACAATTTAAAGGATTTCAGGATTGGTAAGATTACAATCGTTTGATTGGATTCTATCATGTATCAAGGAGTGGGATTGACATTTAATCAAGAGGCCCAAGCCCTTTATGTAACCCGATGTTGGTGCCATTGATTGTTGAATTCCTCTATCATGGCCTTAGCAAAAATGTACCCTTCACTCAAGGAAAAATCATTGATTAGGCATGAGCTTTTTCTATGATATTTTAAGGCTTGTATTAGGTAGTTTCATCAGAATTGAATGGTGTTAATCGATGTCCCTAGAGGATTGAGGTAGAGCCAAAGGCTAGATGAGGAGAGAGAGGGTGATACTAATGGTGAGTATCACAATATAAGTGATGGTGGAACTTTGCTTGTCATTTAAATGTTCTTCCTTATTTATTCATAATACTCTCTTTCAAAGTTCCAAGATAATGTGGTATTTATAAATGAGTGGTCACATTTCCAGTGTGTTTCAGTTTTGGAAACACATACCTGTTTCCCCGTATCGTGTAACTTAGGTCCACAACCGTAAATGGAATTGATTTAACTTCATTGCAATTAAATTTGTGGCACTGCTATGAAATTCCCTAGACATTATTTGACTAGAATTCAATAAACCCTTCTTCAAAGCTAATATTAAATGTCAAACTGTAAGCAAGGGAATACTCAATGTAAAGGGCAATGTGCAGTAATAGGAAGAAGATATATATTACCAACAAAGGACATACCAAGGAATCTTATAGTCAAACAAAAAAGATGTTGAGAGAGAAACTAACCATAGTGAGTTCTGCTTGTGAGTGATCAACTACAGGAGATGTAGATCCAGTAGGGGAAGCATGACCATTTACAACATTATTGATAGCGACATCTGTAGAAGGATCGACTGTGTTTCCACCATCCTTATTTTTTCCAGTTTCCATAAGCTCCACCTCCTCTTCTTCTATCAACTGAACCATAAGAGGTTAGCATACACAGATATGCCTACAAATTCATACATCTCGAATGCAGTGGATTACTAATATAAATGCCTTCATAACAACCAACCGAAATATCTAATTGTGGTAAAAAATAAGCAGAAGTTGTGAAGAGAATTCTTATACTATTGTTTAGTACTCTTATTTGATGCTTATGGATGGTTGATTGGATGTATTTGATACTTGATGCTTGTTCAATGGATATCATCTTCAATTATCTCTTGATAATAAATTATAATCAGGTAAGACCTTTCTCTATTATATTGGATGCTTGTCATTGAAAAGTTTAATAGTGTGCATGTTTCTCAAATTTGGTTGTGTTGCTATTAACCCTTGTTATGTCACCGCAAGCGGTGATATATATGGATGGGTTATGTCTATTAATCCAACCAACCGTACATTGTTTAATTTTTCATGGTTGTAAAGTTTTTTAAAGTTTTTAAATTTTTTATATTAAATAGAATTATTTAAAATTATTTATTTGATTGTTGATTGGGCTATGTTTCAATGACGTAGGTTTTGATATCGTCTCCTCCAGCGTTGGCAGCGTATCAGACGTCATAGGTGTCAGCTGGATGTACTGCAAATCAATTACACCCTGAGTACGGTTGTTAGTTTTTCTTTGATAATGGCAACTTTTTGGAGTTTGAAGCCCGAATGTTCTATAGAAAACTGTTTTTATTTGCTCAGAGTGGTTTTGAGGCTATTAAGCGGAGATTTGTAACAATTGTGGAATGCCAGAGCTTGTCTTGAGTTGTACATGTATAATTGCTTTGATTAATTAATGAGACATCGACCCCAGCCATAGCATTGTTTGTATAAACTAACAAAATCCCATTGCATGCTTCAATTCTTGCAAATTCTAAGTGTAGGCAAGCGTTGCGATAGAAGAACATAATATTCCCTCTGCGGTTTGTCGTTTCTTGTGTCTAAGATGGCAGAATATTATACTAGGAGGAAAAGAAGCAACAATGAGTGCTAACTTGGAGTGCTTCCTAAGAAGAAACCCAAGCCTAAACCCGAGGAGAAAAAAATCATGTTCAAGTTTTTGCTTCTTAATGGTTTGAATTTAACTTTTCAGTTGGAGGATTCCGTTGAAAAGATGTCGGTCGCCGAGTTTGTAAGGACTGTTAGGAGAAAAGATGAGAAATAAATAATAGAAAAGCGGTCAAGAAATATCCACTAGGGTCCCCAATTTTATGTGGAAGATGCAATGGGAGAACGAATAAAGATGGAAACATCATATGCAATGATTCTCACAACAAGCCCATGCTGGTAGCTCTGCAGGTTCATCCTTGAACTTCCTCCCCTAATATTTTATATTAAATAGAATTATTTTAATATTATTTATTTGATTGTTGATTGGGCTATGTTTCAGTGACGTAGGTTTTGATATCGGATCCTCCAGCGTTGGCGATGTATTAGACGTCATAGGTGTCAGTTGGATGTACTGCAATTCAATTAAACCCTGAGTACAGTTATTAGTGTTTCTTTGATAATGGAAACTTTTTGGAGTTTGAAATCCGAATGTTCTATAGAAAACTGTTTTTGTTTGCTCAGAGTGGTTTTGAGGCTACTGAGCGGAGATTTGTAGAAATTGTGGAATGCCAGAGCTTGTCTTGAGTTGTACATGCATAATTGCTTTAAGTAATTAGTGAGACATTGACCCCAGCCATAGCATTCTCTGTATAAACCAATGAAAGCCCATTGCATGCATCAATTTTTGGAAATTCTAAGTGTAGGAAAGCGTTGCGATAGAAGAACACAATATTCCCTCTGCGGTTTTCCGTTCCTTGTGTCCAAGATGGCAGAATCTTCTACTAGGAGGAAAAGAAGCAGCAATGATGGCTACCTTGGAGTGCTTCCTAATAAGAAACCCAAGCCTGAACCTAAGCAGAACAAATTCATGTTCAGGGTTTTTCTTCTTAATGGTTTGAATTTAACTCTGTAGTTGGAGGATTCCATTGAAGAGATGTCAGTCACTGAGTTTGTAAGGACTATTAGGAGAAAAGCTGAGAAATAAATAATAGAAAAGGGGTCAAGAAAGATCCACTGGGGTCCCCAAGTCTACGTGGAAGATGCAATGGGAGAACGAATAAAGATGGAAACATCATATGCAATGATTCTTGCAACAAGCCCATGCTCGTAGCTCTGAAGGTTCATCCCTAAAATTCCTCCCCTAACATTTTATATTAAATAGAATTATTTTAATATTATTTCTTTGATTGTTGATTGGGCTATCTTTCAGTGACGTAGGTTTTGATATCGGCTCCTCCAGCGTTGGCAGTGTATCAGACGTCATAGGTGTTAGCTGGATGTACTGCAATTCAATTAAACCCTGAGTATGGTTGTTAGTGTTTATTTGATAATGGAAAATTTTTGGAGTTTGAAGCCCGAATGTTCTATAGCAAACTGTTTTTATTTGCTTAGAGTGGTTTTGAGGCTGCTGAGCGGAGCTTTGTAGCAATTGTGGAACTCCAGAGCTTGTCTTGAGTTGTACATGCATAATTGCTTTGAGTAATTAGTGAGACATTGACCCCGGCCATAGCATTCTCTGTATAAAATAACAAAATCTCGATGCATGCATCAATTCTTGCAAATTCTAAGTGTAGGCAAGCGTTGTGATAGAAGAACACAATATTCCCTATGCGGTTTTCCATTTCTTGTGTCCAAGATGGCAGAATATTCTACCAGGAGGAAAAGAAGCAACAATGAGGGCTACCTTGGAGTGCTTCCTAAGACGAAACCCAAGCCTGAACCTGAGGAGAACAAATTCATGTTCAGGGTTTTTCTTCTTAATGGTTTGAATTTAACTCTGCAGTTGGAGGATGCCGTTGAAAAGATGTCAGTCGCCGAGTTTGTAAGGACTGTTAGGAGAAAAGATGAGAAATAAATAATAGAAAAGGGGTCAAGAAAGATCCACTGGGGTCCCCAAGTCTATGTGGAATATGCAATGGGAGAACGAATAACGATAGAAACATCATATGCAATGATTCTCACAACAAGCCCATGCTCGTAGCTCTGTAGGTTCATCCCTGAACTTCCTCCCCTAAACTATTTCTTTAGTTTTTTTTATAAGTCAACAAAAATGTATTTATATGTGTGCTACAAAAGCATTCCATGAGCTCCTCAAAGTGCATTATGTTAGAAAAAATATTTCCATATATAAATATTATTTACTGGAATTTTTTTTTTAGTAACTAGGGGAATCAGCAACTGGAGCTGGGATGGTACTCATGTGACACGGGGTCCAGGGATCCATTCTCGCTACCACTATACCCCTAGGTGCCCCACACCCGTCGCAAGACATGGACACAGGTAAAAATAGGTGGGATTTGATCTCGTGACCTCCAATTTACAACAAGTGACTTCATAACAACTAAACCGCCAATGAGCCACACCTGTGTGGGATATTATTTACTGGAAAGTTAACATTTCATAGATAACAAAGATTTATCCAGATAATTTAGTAACGATTTATTCATATAGTAAGACAACATGACTCTTTCCTCTGTTTTTTGTTTTATATTGTTTGATAGGATGGTGGTATTAACAGTGTCCACACATTTCCAGTAAAAACCTATTTATATGTGTATTTAATATATTTTTGTCTTAAAATTTAAATTTTGTGTGTTGTTTTCATTTTAATACAATGGTTAAAGAAATCTTGTCGAATACAAACACAAGTTTCCACATCAGTGAGGAAACGGTATTGTAATATAGCATTTAAATGTGAGTTGATATTCTGGTGGAAAATGTGTGTTGGATAGATTGATTGTTGATTTCCTTCGCAGGACATGTGGAATGTGACTCCAGAACCACATATCTTGGTGGAATTACCCTAAGAACACACTTTCCAGACAACATTAGCTGATTTAATTGTATGCCCATTTGTATTTCATAGAGTATTTTGATATTTTCCATGCCTAACAAAATGACCACTTGTGTATAGGTGTAGGAATGGATTGTTTATTGAATTTATAAATTTAATTGCCAGCCAACACAATGTTTTTTCTGTTTATTAGGACAACTCTTTGCAAGCGGTATGGGCCAATGGACCTGGTGAAAGGCGATTGATAAGGTAAGGGTTCTTGCATTGCCTACATTCTCCCTAAGCATTAATATTTTATATGACTTGCTTGTACCTATCGTATAATATAACTTTGCTATTTTCATTTCTACCCTCTTCATCATGTTTCCTATCCAATGTTTGTATAGAAACATAAGAATATTAGACTTAATTGTCTGTGTTGTGTTCTTGCTGTACCATTCCCTGCTTTTAGCACTCTTATGTTCTCTCTGTGCATTGCCCACCTCTGTTTTTAACCACTTTCCCTCTATCAAAACTGTTTGTTTTCATCTTTTGTCTCCATTTCTTCATCGTTTCTTTAAATTACTTTTCAAAATTGTGTTTTATTTTTCATTTTCTACCAAAAGCTTGGAATTTTTTGTTTCCATTTATTTTCTACCAAACCAAAATATTGCACGAGAAACCTTTTTTGGGTGAAAATGGAGGTGCTTTTCCTGTCGTCCAAGCTTCTTCCAACCTTCTCATGGGGAAGAGGAGTATCGAGTTTTAAAACCTAGTAAGATAAATTATCCTTTATCCTCCATCTCTGAAGCTACCATTTGTAGTTATATTACAAGTGTATTATGATAGATTTCTTGGTTTGGCATGTGAAGCTTTGTTGGGGTTGAAATAGAGGTATATTGCCATTCTATAGCATTTGTCTTGTAGTGATAATATTTAGGAATTGCGGTGATATTTCCACCTCGTGGCTCTTGTTTGACAAATATCTAATGTCTAGCTTAGGATTTTCCTATTGAAGATTTCTGAAGTGGATCTAGTTATTAAGGAGCAAATTGGGTTTGAACCATTCAACCCTATCTACTCTTTAATCACTAAAGCCTCCATGAGATCCTCAATTGACCCCATCTGCCTAACTTGGATTTGTTAGGCACTAATCACAAATTTTATGCCATTTTAAATCTTAATTCATCTTTCATTTTCTGTTTAATAAGATTTGAAATTTTTTGTCATTTACATGTATTAAACTCATCCCTAAAACATCAAATCGCATGGTAGGTTTTCCCTAGTTTGTGGCTTGGAATTACCTTCTAGAAATCTACTCTGTAGCACTAATTAAATCTAGTCTAAAACATAATTAAAAGGTCCACGAGATTGGACATCAATCACAAGCACTTATTGAAGATCCAAAACCGTGGAAAGGAATGTGCCTTTCCACCGTTTTTAAATTTTTTTTAAACCTCTAGGTTTCATCGCAATATCGACGAACTTTCATCACGGGTATTACACAACCGTCGAAACCTCGGGTGGATTTCCACGAATAGTGTCGCTATAGCGATGCAGTTTCATGGAAAAATTACCGTTCAACTTGTAGATTTCGTAGATAGAGATTGGTTTTCCACAGTTTTGCGTGGAATAAATTTATGTTCAAATTCCAGAATTTGTCGATAGAGAGAAAAATGTTCGTCGAAACTGTTCCACGGTTTTGCTTACAATGGAAGCAAAACATATCAATCAACATTCATGCATATATAGATCAGCATTTAACATGTATATCCTAATTCATCAATGGTGAATATATAATTGTAGACACAAGTTGGGAAAGAGTACTTATATTTATAGAGAACTTGTTCCGCAACCAGCTACATCGCTGCAACGTTCCACCCAACCATAGGCCTGCGTGCTCCTTAATCTCTCAGCAACGCTGCCACCCCCGAGTCGGGCATGATTCCCCAAGGAATAAGGAACTAACATGCTTACACGTAGCCGAGAATAACAACACCACTAGGGTACACAGTTCAGCCAAGCCAACATAGTTGGGTTTATAAGGCGAACAATAGATTAGCCAAGCCAACAAGGTTGGGTTTATCAGGCCATCTAGGATCTGGGAAAGGCTAATGCTAAGCTGGTGCATCGACACCAGAACCAGACTGGCTTCTAGAACACCCACACACACCCAACACAAGTAAATCAGTCCTTTCTTTGCAACGTAGTCCCTCAGACCCTGATCTCCCTTCCAGTGCTATTCAGCGGTTGTGGAGAAGAAAACCAGCTCAGTGGCTCTATCTGTGTGGTTCTCAACCACCAAGTTTATTAAGCATCTCAGGCCCTCATTCCCACTCTAAGGAAATCCGTGGCCAAAATCGTTGCATGCAAGTAGCCAAGCAACTAGACAAGCTTTACAGGGAAAACACAGCCAATCATTCATGGACAACCAGCAGTCCGCAACACTATGAACCCTCAACACCGATTCTTAATACAATCGCTGGAGTAACTGCACAGACTAGAAAATGGGAAGAGAAAAAAACTCCCAAACTATGAGGGATGGAAAAAGACACAACGAAACAAAATGTGGAAGAAAATTACGGTCACGACACAGCAATAGAGTAGCAGTCTTTAGCTCATGATTCAACGATGGAAATGACAAAACATTATGCAGCCTGGAAATGGTGGAAAAGACACAGACTCTACATGAATAGAGGAAAGAAATCGATCCGCAAGCCTTCAAATTCGTGAGGCCAAACTAGCATGCTCGCAAGTCAATAATCAGTCAGGTAGAAAGGGATCGAACCCCCACAATGGAATGTGGAACCGTTTTATCTCAGCCCGTGTGAGAGGAGAACGAATAGACTCGCAATCTGGTGAGTGGAAAGATCAACAGATGCGTCGTGGGGAGAGAGTGAGCGACGTGGTCGTGGTGGTGGTTTTCCTACTAGCCAATTGCTGTCCCAACTAACAACAAGAACAAACAGGGTGGTGGTGACACATGGCTTTCCCCCATGACTCAATGCTCAACATTCCCCTTTCCTTATCCTTTGGAATCATGCCCCTTCTCAATTTAGTTGCCGCGAAAATAGCTGGTTGCATTATTCAATTAAAATGCGTGTTTACATGATGCCATAATTAAATATATGCCGTATGTCCCGATATACCATCGATGACCATTCCCAAAACAAAAACACAACATAACCAAATCGATGGTGGGGCATTGGAATTTAGCTCCGCACCAAGATTGTTTACAATATGTGTATCATGTATTTTTAATGCAAGCGGGGTTAAAACCGGGGTATTACAATTAAGCATACCAGGACTGCGTTCTAATTTTTTATGTTGTAATGTTTTGCAAGTTGAATAAAATTACATTGTTATTTGAGTTATGTTCTTTGGATATTCATCAAATGTCTTTCATGAATTCTAATTTGTTAAGTTCTATGTGGATTGTTGAAATGGGTTTATGCTACAGTTTACAAATTACAAATGGATTGTTAAGATGAGCCTGTACTACAATTACAATTTTGAATTATGATTTGTTGATTTAGGGTTTAATTTGCATTATATATATATTTGGGTATATAAAATTTAATCTTTCATGATTAAAATGTACAATAATTTTTTGTTTATGTTATCTTATTTTTAATTTGTTTGAAACTTAAAACTATCATGAATCCCTTGAGAATTAGAGGATGATTGAATGTACCTATATGACGCACTGGTTTAAGTGATACCCACATTCATTCAGTCTATTCACCTTCTTTGGAGTAACTTCTCTCCCATTTCACTCTTGGAAATGCTTAGACATCCAAGATTTAATGGATGCTTATGCCACGTGGTGTTCCATCCTTGCCAAGTAATAAAAACTGAAATATCTTGTAATCTACTTCCTTTCTTTGTAAATTTTGTAATATTATTAAGCATACCAGGAATGCATTCTAATTTTTGATGTTGTAATGTTTTGCCAGTTGAATAAAATTACATTGTTATTTGAGTTATGTTCTTTGGATATTTATCAAATGTCTTTCATGAATTCCAATCGGTTAAGTTTTATGTGGATTGTTGAAATGGGTTTATGCTATAGTTTACAAATTATAAATGGATTGTTAAGATAAGCCTATACTGCAGTTTTAATTTTGAGTTATGATTTGTTTTGTTTTGTTTTTTTTACTAGGGGAATCATCAACTGGGGACGAGCTGGTACTCACGTGACACGGGGTCCAGTGATCCAATCCCGCTACCACTATAACCCTAGGTGCAACCACAGGGCCCGAACCATGGCGCACAGGTAAATTTGGGGGGATTTGAACACGAGATCTTCCATTTACAAACAATTCCACTTTACCACTTGCTCTGCCCCCCATGGGCTTGAGTTATGATTTGTTGATTTAGGGTTTAATTTGCATTTTATATATATTTGGGTATATAAAATTTAATATTTCATGATTATAATGTACAATGAATTTTTGTTTATTTTATTTTATTTTTAATTATTTTGAAACTTAAAACTACCATAATCCCTTGAGAATTAAAGGATGATTGAATGTACCTATATGATACACGGGTTCAAGTGATACCCGCATTCATTCAGTCTATTGAACTTCTTTGGAGTAAATTCTCTCCCATTTCATTCTTGCAAATGCTTAGACTGAAATTAAAGTTTGGGGGTATGTGTTTTTATGGGCATGTGTTTTTTTGGGTACACTTCGAAGGGAAACGAGGCTTCAACAACACGATGAAACCAAAAGGTGCATTTTCATTTTATATTATGCATGTGTACATGAAAATATAGTTATGCCATAAAGGTAGTTGTTATTTTTGTGCATGACAAATGTAGATGATTAAGGTGTGTTTTGAGAATAAAATAGTTATTTATTTTGGATTATATTTCAAATAAAATAGTTTCTATCATTAAGGAAATAGTTTCTATTTCAATATTGTATCGCATCATTTAACAAGTTAATATCTTTGCATAATTTTTGTTTTATTCTATTTGCAAGTTTCTTCAATTATTTGATATAAAATCAATTCTTTCATAAGTATTATAGTTTAAACATTGATATAAAACTGATATTTAATAAATAGAAAAAAAACTATATACTTTAATAAATATAGAAATATAAGAAATGACAAATGGAAATGATTAAGGTGTGTTTTGAGAATAAAATAGTTATTTATTTTGGATTATGTTTCAAATTAAATAGTTTATATGATTAAGGAAATAGTTTCTATTTCAATATTGTAATGCATCATTTAACAAGTTAATATCTTTGCCTAATTTGTGTTTTACAATTTTCAACATTCTTCAATTATGTTATATAAAATCAATTCTTCAAAAAATATTACATTTAAACATTTATATAAAACTGATATTTAATAAATACAAAAAAAATCTAAATACTTTAATAAATATAAAAATATAATAATTGTACACGCCATACATATTTATGTATTATGTTTGCGTACTACGTTATATTTCAGAAATCTTGGAAACTAGAGGATTTGTGAGGTTGAGCGAGAAAAATACGCCGTAAAAATCTCAGATGCAGTAAAAAATGCAAGTAAATACGGTCAATTCTCATGGTAAAATCGAATGAATTAAATAAACCAAGGCTCAACGACAAAATTGATTTGAGTTGTAGATCTTGCAGAAATGGACGGTTGAGATCAAGGCAGGAAAATAAAATGCAGAAGTGAAAAGACCCAAAAAACCTAAGATCTTATGGTTTCCATAATCCGCAATGCAGATTGCAGAACCGCAAAATTAAAATTTTATTTTTGATCATGTCAAAATTGTTAAAGTTCCGAATTCCGTAATCCGCAAGAATTTTCGGGTTGCAGGTGAGCAATGTTGCAAGTGTGATTTTTATTGAGTTTTCGCAATCCACAACGCGTATTACGGTTAGCAGAAAAGTCTATTTTTGCATCTTTTTTTTTTCCTTTCTACAACCTGCAACTCCCAATGCAGACTGCGGAACCGAAAAATTAAAATTTTATTTTGAAAAGTATTTCCACAAATGTTTCGCGGATTGCAGATTCCAGATTGCAGAACTTTTACATTTTTATCATGATCACTAATATCATCCCGCATTCCGCAAGCCGCAAATGCGGATTGCGGATTGCGAAAATGAGAAGATCTAGAGTTTTTGGTTGTTTTTCATCTTCGTATTTTAGTTTGCTGCTTCAATCTCAATCGTCCATTTTTTGTAGGTTGCGAGTTGTGGACAAACACCTATCAACTCTTGATGAACACTTGATGAACACTTGATGAACTCTTGATGAACACCTATCAATAAATTTGGTTCACATCAAAATGTGTAGTGCACCTTGTGAATATACATGGTGCATTAGAAATGTTGCATTACATTGAAAAACAAGGTGCAATTTCATCATTGCATTCTTGTTTTAACAAACACACTACAAAAAAAACTTGTCACTAGAGCACCTTTTAGCTTCCTTTTTAGCTTCCATTTATGAAAAGTCGAAGTTATTTCAAAGGATGGCGCTAAAGTCTACATTATTTCCTACACCAATTTTAGCGCCAAATTTAGTGCCAGATTTAGTGTCAAGTTTATTTTTAACACCAGGTTTAGCGCCGGGCTTCCCAAGTGACAAAATAAAAGCGATGTAAACTTTAAAAAAAAAAAAACTAAGTAATGTCAAAGGTTAAAAATAAGCCACTTGTCTCAATCCTCATGAGTTGGGAACGATTTCAATTATTTTGATTAAGGCCCCTAATTTTCCCTCATAAAAGCCCCTCAATACCTAATCTTTCATTCTTTTCTCATTTGCTCTCTATCCCTCTTCTCTTCTCCATCCTATTCTTTTCTAGACCTTAAGGTTTCCTCTCGTAGAATTTCATTCTCATGGAGGATAGGGTTTTGGTTTCATGGAGGAACCTACATTTTGAATATAATGTGTTCTCCTTCCCTTTTCCTCCTTCCTTCCTCTTTTTTTTCCTTCAATGGTTTACTAATGTTTATTTTTGTTTTGTTCTTGTAGGTTTACGATTTCATGTATGCAGGAGAAGGTTTCATCAAAGATCCTCCATAATGAAGGTAATGACTTCTCCCTTCCTTTCTCTTCCTTCCTATTTTATTTTTATTTTTATTTATTAATTTTAAAATGTTTATTGTTATTTTTTTGTTGCAAATTTAGGATTTCATGCATGGAGGCTAGGGTTCCATGGTGGAACCTATATAAGGAAGGTAATGGCTTTTTCCTTACCTTCTCATTTTTCCTTCTTCTTTTGCTTTGCTTTTTCTTTATTCATTTTCTAGTGTTTACTATTTTTTGTTCATGCATATTTAATGGAGAAAGAAGAAAAAATGACATTTTGGGGTTTTTCTTTAATGCATAGATCTAGTTCATGGGTATTTCTTAAGGCATGTCGTTGCATTAATGTAAGGCGATCTAGGTTCAAATCCTTGCACCCATCCATCTATTATTACCTGATCCAGATTTATGCGTGAACGAAATGAAAGAACATATACAGAATCATAATAACAGACATTTTGCAAAGATAATAGAGATACAGTAAACACATATTTTATTAAATGGCAGAAATAGAACAGACTGTAATATAATTGCTAGAATGGTGGTAGCTATCTATGAGAAGAGATGTGGCTGCTACGCTCATTCGTGCTAAGCTTCATACAAAATGAGGCCAAATGGGCCTATTTATAATAAGAATGAGGCGATAACCCCAAAAGTCACAAAACGTAACCCTAGAAGATGAACCGTCATAAATTTTGCGGCCCCAAGGTGGTAAGTGGAACAGTCAACTTTTCGAGGTCATAACTTTTGCATACGATCTCCGAATTGGGCGTTCGATAGCTCGTTGGAAAGGTCTGTCTAAGATTTACAACTTTTGGTTGGCCAAATGCATGCCAATCACTACTATTTGGCCCCGAATCTCCAAAAAACGTCGTTTATGGCCTCAAAACGGCCCTAGAAGTTTAGGACTCAAAAAACTGCCGAAAAATAACTAGGAAACTGCCACAACGGACAATTGTTTTGAGCTAGTGGAATAGGTGGGTGGCCACCGATCTCCATCTAGATCAATCCTCCCTCCTTAGGAAGCAATGGTATCCATTGCGTCGAATCCTGTATCATATCTCGAACTCTGTGTTGAGTTGATCTCCTGGTGCGACATTTGTTGAAGTGAAGAGGCTGCTTTTCTTTGGCATCCCGAGAGGGCTGTAATTGTTGTCTGGACGATTTGTTTCTAGATGAGCACCTTGAATGAGTGGCCTTGCATCGTAGAGGTACTCGGATAGATGAGGAAACAATGGCTCTATCTTCTTCTTGTGTCTGATGAGCAGAGACACCCTGTGCAGAGGGTGTGGAGGTCTCTGTGATCTTATGTTCTCCTTCAGACGCAATTGTGAAGAGGAATAACTTTCTGGTGTGGGAGCTTATCTTCCTACCCTACGAGACTGTAGCAGGTGCAACTATCTCTGGGATCCGGTAGAGTTGTCCTCCCAAAGTGACAATGACACTGCGAGGCTGTGACTCATATACAGCATGACGCTTCCACATATATGGTTGTCCTAAAATAACATCACAAACTTCAAGTGGGGCCACATCACACAATACCTCGTCTTGGAAGGGCTTGATGCCATATGGTAGGAGGCATTGCTGAGTAATGCGGATACCGCGTCCTTGGCTTAGCCAACCGATTTTGTAAGGTTGCGGGTGTGGTGTTGTTGGAAGCTCCAATCTCTTGACGACTTCTGCTGAGATTAGGTTATTTTGGCTGCCGTTGTCAACAACAAAATGTAGAGGCATTCCCTTCACCCACATCTGCGAATGGAATAAGCGCTCCTTTGCCTCTGACTCTTCAGGATCGTTTAGTTGAATCTGTGCAGTAGAAACAGTGGTAGTGGGGTCTGCATCTATGATCTGCCTCCCATTGTCTGCGGCTGTGGCATAGGGTTCAGAATCAGAATCGGGATCTGATTCTAAAGATTTGATCTCGGCCGCTAATGACTGCTTTGAGCGACATTCATTAGTGTTGTGCCAAGGGCTTTTATGAAATTCGCACCACTTACCAGTGTCCTTCTTTGTCTTTCGATCTCCCTTCTTTGCTTGTGGTGGGGACTGGTGGTCGTTTTCTTTTGTGGTGTTCTGCGGGCTAGGGTTTCGCTTGCCTTGCTTCTGCGGTGGATTCGCAGGTCCAAAGTCTCGCTTGTTCTTTTGTCGAAATTTCTCCTCGATTTTGACAGCATACCGATAGGCGGATCCAAGTGAAGAGATGTCGAGGAAGTCCATCTCAGTTCGGATGTACCGATGTAGACCACTGCGATTTTTCAGTTTTAGGTGTTGCTCGGAGTCTTTGATACTCAGCTTTGTCCGTAGGGTATGAAAGTTATTGGTGTACTCCGACACCGTCTGGTCCCTTTCTTGATGCAGAATGGTCCATTTTGTGTACTGGTCATCATAGTTTCACATAGGGTAATACTGTTCCCTAATGGCATCTATGAAAGAATCCCAAGTGGGATTTGTTTCAAACATTCCAGACTCGTCTGATGAGTTTTGCTCACAATAAGTACCCCACCAATTTTGGACATGGGGGACTGCCTTAAGGAGCGCAAAGGTGATCTTTTCTCTGTCGAAAAAATTGTGGATAGAGAAATACCCTTCTAGAACATTCAACCAATTATCCAAGGCATCTGCATCAATATTGCCTTCAAATAAAGGAATATCAAAGTTAACTTGTACCTTAAAGGGAGTTGCATCCTCGAACTGACTACTCGTTGAAGATGCACTTGCCATTGCCGACATTCGCTGAAGGATTTGGGCGAAACTGTCCATCATCTCGTTCCTCTGTCGGTCGAGGGCTTCCTCGAGCAACGACTTGATAGGATCTCCTGCTCCATCGTCTCTCTTTTCTTTCGCCATGGGAGGTCATTTGGGACGGCGAGAATGATCAAGTGAAAATAGTTCAAGACCAAACTCTCTGTACTCGGACCTCGTCAGGGACATGCGCTGAGAAACAATCAAAGAGCAGATTGCTCTGATACCACTGATCCGGATTTATGCGTGAACGAAATGAAAGAACATATACATAATCATAATAACAGACATTTTACAAAGATAACAGAGATATAGTAAACACATATTCTATTAAATGGCAGAAATAGAACAGACTGTAATACAATTGCTAGAATGGTGGTAGCTATCTCTGAGAAGAGATGTGGCTGCTACGCTCATTCGTGCTAAGCTTCATACAAAATGAGGCCAAAGGGGCCTATTTATAATAAGAATGAGGTGATAACCCCAAAAGTCCCAAAAGGTAACCCTAGAAGATGAACCGTCATAAAGTTTGCGGCCCCAAGGTGGTAAGTTGAACAGTCAACTTCCCGGGGTCATAACTTTTGCATACGATCTCCGATTTGGGCGTTCGATAGCTCGTTGGAAAGGTCTGTCTAAGATTTACAACTTTTGGTCGGCCAATTGCATGCCGATGGCAACCATTTGGCCCCGAATCTCCAAAAAACGCCGTTTAAGGCCTCAAAACGGCCCCAATAGTTTAGGACTTGAAAAACTGCCGAAAAATAACTAGGAAACTGCCACAATGGACAATTGTTTTGAGCCAGTGGAATAGGTGGGTGGCCACCGATCTCCATATGGATCAATCCTCCATCCTTAGGAAGCAATGGTCTCCATTGGGTCGAATCCTGTATCATATCTCGAACTGTGTGTTGAGTTGATCTCCTGGTGCGACATTTGTTGAAGTGAAGAGGCTGCTTTTCTTTGGCATCCCGAGAGGGCTGTAATTGTTGTTTGGACGATTTGTTTATGGATGAGAACCTTGAATGCATGGCCTTGCATCGCAGAGGTACTCGAATAGATGAGGAAACAATGGCTCTATCTTCTTCTTGTGTCTGATGAGCAGAGACACCCTGTGCAGAGGGTGTGGAGGTCTCTGTGATCTTATGTTCTCCTTCTGACGCAATTGTGAAGAGGAATAATTTTCCGGTGTGGGAGCTTATCTTCCTACCCTACGAGACTGTAGCAGGTGCAACTATCTCTGGGATCTGGTAGAGTTGTCCTCCCAAAGTGACAATGACACTGCGAGGCCGTGACTCATATACAGCATGACGCTTCCACATATATGGTTGTCCTAAAAGAACATCACAAACTTCAAGTGGGGCCACATCACACAATACCTCGTCTTGGAAGGGCTTGATGCCATATGGTAGGAGGCATTGCTGAGTAATGCAGATACCGCATCCTTGGCTTAGCCAACCGATTTTGTAAGGTTGCGGGTGTCGTGTTGTTGGAAGCTCCAATCTCTTGACAACTTCTACTGAGATCAGGTTCTTTTGGCTGCCGTTGTCAACAACAAAATGTAGAGGCATCCCCTTCACCCACATCTGCGAGTGGAATAAGCGCTCCTCTGCCTCTGACTCTTCAGGCTCGTTTAGTTGAATCTGTGTGGTAGCAACAGTGGTAGTGGGGTCTGCCTCTATGATCTGCCTCCCATTGTCTACGGCTGTGGCATTGGGTTCAGAATCAGAATCATGATCTGATTCTGAAGATTTGATCTTGGCCACTAATGACTGCTTTGAGCGACATTCATCAGTGTTGTGCCAAGGGATTTTATGAAATTTGCACCACTTACCAGTGTCCTTCTTTGTCTTTCGATCTCCCTTCTTAGCTTGTGGTGGGGACTGGTGGTCGTTTTCTTTTGCGGTGTTCTGCGGGCCAAGGTTTCCCTTGCCTTGCTTCTGCGGTGGATTCGTAGGTACAAAGTCTCGCTTGTTCTTTTGTCAAAATTTCTCCTCGATTTTGACAGCATACCGATAGGAGGATCCAAGTGAAGAGATGTCGAGGAAGTCCATCTCAGTTCAGATGTACCAATGTAGACCACTGCGATATTTCAGGATTAGGTGCCGCTTGGAGTCTTTGATACTCAGCTTTGTCCGCAGGGTATGAAAGTTATTGGTGTACTCCGACACCGTCTGGTCCCTTTCTTGATGCAGAATGGTCCATTTTGTGTGCTGGTCATCATAGTTTCCCATAGGGTAATACTGTTCCTTGACAGCATCTATGAAAGAAGCCCAAGTGGGATTTGTTTCAAACATTCCAGACTCGTCTGCTGAGTTTTGCTCACAATAAGTACCCCACCAATTTTGGACATGGGGGACTGCCTTAAGGAGCGTAAAGGTGATCTTTTCTCTGTCGAAAAAATTGTGGACAGAGAAATACCCTTCTAGAACATTCAACCAATTATCCAGGGAATCTGCATCAATATTGCCTTCAAATAAAGGAATATCAAAGTTAACTTGTACCTTAAAGGGAGTTGCATCCATGAACCGACTGCTCATTGAAGATGCACTTGCCATTGCCAGCATTCGCTGAAGGATTTGGGGGAAACTGTCCATCATCTCGTTTCTCTGTCGGTCGAGGGCTTCCTCGAGCAGCGACTTGATAGGATCTCCTGCTCCGTCGTCTCTCTTTTATTCCACCATGGGAGGTCGTTTGGGACGGCGAGAATGATCAAGTGAAAATAGTTCAAGACCAAACTCTCTGTACTCGGACCTCGTCGGGGACATGCGCTGAGAAACAATCAAAGAGCAGATTGCTCTGATACCACTGATCCGGATTTATGCGTGAACGAAATGAAAGAACATATACAGAATCATAATAACAGACATTTTGCAAAGATAACAGAGATATAGTAAACACATTCTATTAAATGGCAGAAATAGAACAGACTGTAATACAATTGCTAGAATGGTGGTAGCTATCTCTGAGAAGAGATGTGGCTGCTACGCTCATTCGTACTAGGCTTCATACAAAATGAGGCCAAAGAGGCCTATTTATAACAAGAATGAGGCGATAACCCCAAAAGTCCCAAAACGTAACCCTAGAAGATGAACCGTCATAAAGTTTGTGGCCCTAAGGTGGTAAGTTGAACAGTCAACTTCCCGGGGTCATAACTTTTGCATACGATCTCCGATTTGGGCGTTCGATAGCTCGTTGGAAAGGTTTGTCTAAGCTTTACAACTTTTGGTCAACCAAAGGCATTTTGATGGCAACCATTTTGCCCCGAATCTCCAAAAAACGTCGTTTAAGGCCTCAAAACGGCCCCAGAAGTTTAGGACTCTAAAAACTGCCGAAAAATAACTAGGAAACTGCCACAATGGACAATTGTTTTGAGCCAGTGGAATAGGTGGGTGGCCACCGATCTCCATCTGGATCATTACCTTTCCATTTGTATTCACTTGTTTGCATGTATATGCTAGGTTATTTTAATTAATATGTGCACTTTTAAAGGTATATATTTGTGAGAATGTAGCTCAAGTAAAGTTCTTTCCTTTTGCAAATTTATTTGGGTTCAAATCCCAGCATTCCCCTAACATTTTCTATTTCTATTTTTATTTTTTACCATTTTCCATTTATGTTTTTGTAAATTCTTATTTGCACTAGGCTAGTTTAGTTTCAATTCAAATTTTCACTTCTAATCATATTTTTTGTGGAACATAGCTCAAGTATAGCTCTTTCCTGTTGGCTATTGATATGGGTTTAAATCTTAACATTTTGTAACAATTTTTTTCTTTTTTTACCATTTCCCATTTCCATTTTCATAAATTTAATTTACATATAGTTGGTGATAAATTGGGCACTAATCTTGGTGCTTTAAAAATGTAGTTTCACACTAAATTTAGTGTCATATTTTCCAACTCAACTAGAAAAAAATACACAAAAGATGCTAAATTAGGTGTTAACTGTTTGTTTTGTTGTAGTAACACCAATAAACAAAGATATTAAAAACTCCACATGTTTATCCAATGCAATTTATAATATAAAGAAGCACCCTTAATGATGCTTCATACTATTAGAAACAAATTTGACACTTATAGAGGCACCTATGAGGGTGTGTCCATATATGTCAACCACACCGCTAGTATACATTATTCAACAAATTTTTTGAACTAATCGGTGTGGTTCGGATTGTAGGAACCCTTCATATGTAGTGCGCTTATTTATGCGAGATGTACTGGTACACGGGGATCTTATAAACCTCATGCATTTATCTAGTGCACTTTATAATATAAGAAAGCACTCTTAGAGAGCACCTGAGTGGGCCTAATGGTTAAGAACATGTGTTATCTCCTTGGAGGTTACAGGTTCAAAACTGACAGGAGGTAGGGTGGCTCATTTGGCCTATTGTGGAAAGGCTTGAAGGGTAGGCGACCCCACCGGGACATCTCGGCCCTTGCTAAGTCATGATTTATTGGTATATATGGCTTGTAGGCTGTTGGATATACTCTTGGGAGGTTGTTGTTCCCATGGCTTAAAAAAAATATAAGAAAGCACTCTTAACGATGCTTCCTACTATTATAAGTGCATATATAAAACCTAGAACTATGTAACTATGTCATACACACATGGTTCTGAGGTGTGTTTTATGATATATATATATATTGCATATGGTGTACATCGTCATTATAAATGCACCATTCACAATGTTTTGTGTGTGCTCAAATATATGAATGCACTTTGACATGTATGAAGGAACTAATGACGATGTGTCCGTATATATTAAGCACATTTGTGTTCACAATGTGCATCATTATGGTGCACCAAACATCAATTATAATGCACTAGATATGTTTTTCAACACTGTTAATGATGCATTCCATTTTTAAAGGTGCATCGGTAGTGTTAGTTTTTTCTTTCTTCGTGCCAAAAACTAAAGTCAATTTATAATAAATAAATATGGTCATTTAATCAAAATTTTAATGTTTTATATGTCCATTTATCTTTGTATGTTCCTATTGAAAGTTGTATGTGAACCATAGATGACGACGGTAACGATAACAACAACAACATCTACCAAAACGGGCTGACTTATACAACTTTTTACAAGAGTGGAGGGCATAACATAGGGAGAGAGAGAGTTGTACCTAGAATTTTTTTTAAGAATCTGATTTTTTCTTAAAGTGTATAAATGTTGACAAACCTTACTGATTATCAAATTTCCAACCATAAAATGTTTGATGGTATTTTTTTTAAATATTCACAATTCTAAGAGTTTTACATAGTTTTTTTGACAATTTTGGCGATTTTTAGAGTAAAATTTTTTAATCCTATAGAATTTGGGCGAATCATAGTAGAAAAAATGGAAAATGGTGAATATTTTGTGGAAAAAGTCTAAAAAATTATCCCATGGACTAAATTTCATCCCTAAAATTCTACCTAGTTGTACTCTTATCCTATTACGACACAACCATCTCCTTTGGAGGAATTTTGGACTCATTAAGTTTTATGCGGAGGTCACATCTCTCATGGGGAACATGGTTCTATTAAGGAAGTTCATCCATTCCTGGGATTGTGCTAATCCATAGAGGAGGACATATACTTCATTACTAGGTTTTCTAGGAGTATGGAGTATTTTCCCCAATTCCTTGATCTCCCACATAGCATTGCGAGAGATGGTTAGCTCGCATATGTCTAGAGATATGCCAGTGAGCACATCATTGAACTTGTTCAATGCCAGGTTGCTAGTATCTAGTTGGATTTACATTTGTTCAGTGTAGAGGATTTTAGGTGCCTCTTTCTTTTGGTCTAATAGTGGCGCATTACAACATTGATGGGAAACATATTAGTTTCCCCCTATTATACTATGTAGATTATTTAGTGCAAAGTCTTATATATATTAGGAGGTATACCATTTTTTGCCATATTTTCATAAGATACGGATCAATGTTGTTCTATGTTTGATAGGAGGAGGAGATTCCCATTTGGTTTAGAGTTATTTTTTTTTCTTGAGAGGTTCTTGACCACTAAGTTGTCATTTGACTTCCATCCATCATAGGCCAAGGATCGTTGTGTATATGTACATTTGGGGATAGATGTTTACCGAGAGGGGCCAACAAAAGCTCCCATGTAGGATCACTCTAGAGGTATTGTAGATGATTTCTAGTGAGGATGAGCATACCTCAGATCTTGTGTAGTACTCATATGCAAGTTTCCTATATTGTGAGCATGTCTAAACATCCTATTTACCCAATATGAGCCACCGGGTTCTAGAGGTAATATCAATGTTATGTTTTGATTAATCTAGTTGCATTTTTTCTTATTTAATGCACATGTAGTTTATTTTAACATTTTTTCAAATTATGCAACTATTGTTGTTTATTATTTTGCACATATTCTGATGTAAATTAGGAAGGTTCCTCCCAACATGATGAGGACATGGAAGAGGTAGATGATCTATATCATATACAAAGACTTAGTTTGCAATGCAAGGTAGATTGTAGATGCTGCTAGGAGCTAGTGGATTAGTTATGTGCAGTAATCGCCTAACACAAAGTGTTCCATGTATGAGTGACCTAGATCATACAATAGAGATAACTAGTATATGGGTGACCTTTCCACATGATATGATGTTATTTATGCATGATGTTTGGTTTTTTAAGGCTAATCGATAGGAGGAGGGATCACCATCACCATTTTACTTCTTCTTCTTATACATATGATGAGGATGGCAATCCTCCAAATCCTATTCTCCCTCCTTCTCCTCCTCATTCACTAGTTGACTGACCACCCTCAACTCTTCCATAAAACAACCAACCACCCTCTCATCCTCCACAACCCAATTGACCACATTCTGTACTCACTAAACCTATGGACTACCACCTCCACCTCCACTAGATATTGACCACTATCTCCTCATCCATGTGCTAACCAACCACTCTCTCCTCCTCCATAGGTTGACAAACCACCATCTCCTCCTCCATAGATTGAAATACCACCCTCTCCTCATTTAGTGACTGAAATACCACCCTCTTGTCCTCACTTAGACAATCGAACAATCTCCTCCTCCACTGCTTGAATAACAATTGTCTCCTCCTCCTCTAGTATATGATCAACTAGATACAACACACACTACACTACGTAGTATCATAGACAATATAGTCACATTAGGTGATATAAATTCTAGTACTGGAAAGATATACTAGCTACTTCATTCTATATTTTTATCGGGTGGAGGTATTTATGCCTATGGCTTGTGTTGGACTTGTTAGCTCATATCAGTTATTGATCACATGTATTTACTTTATTGTTTCAATATATATTATAAATATATATTTGACTTGATATGTGTGCTTGACTTATATATTAATCATAATATTAACCTTCAAATATAATATTCATTTTTATACCATGTTGATGTTCATGTTGTTTTATTTATAAAATATATTGTATGTATGTTAATGATTTCTCCATTTTTAAAGTAAATTTGAGATGTATCACTCATTCAAATTTAAGATATTGGAATATTTGAGATGTTTGAGATGTATATCTGACATATATACTGATTTTGATATTGGTGTTCATGTATATTATGTCTTTTCATATCACATTGATGTTGATCATATCATTGAAATGTAGTGTGTATGTTAATGATTAACATAATTAGTTATTTCTTTACTTCAAAATCAAATTTGAGATGCATCAATGATGTAACATATCATTGCAATGTAGTGTGTATGTTAATGATTAACACAATTCGTTATTTCTTTATTTCAAAATCAAATTTGAGATGCATTAGTGATTTAAATAAGGGATGCCATGTATTATTTAACTGTGTGATTATTCAAGTTTTTATCCATACTCATCATTATTGCGGTCATTAAAGTTCACTTGATTGTGAAAATAATGAATGAGAAGCTATTGTGATTACCAGAGTTTATATTCATATCATTTATGTTAATCAAATACTTTTTAAGTTAATCTCTTCCTTCGTTAATTTAGTAAAAATATGTCAAATTTTAATCAAAATTTTAATTTTATCAAAATAATTATAATATTTAGTTTTTTCAAAATGTCTCACAAGATTAGATTTATACATAATAAGTTCATTGTAAATACTTCCAATTTGAATGACAAATTTGATAGTCAATGGAATGAACTTTGTCAAAATACTTTTTACATATCAAACCCTAGGATCATGGAAAATTTTACGGATGAAATTTAGCCCATGGATAACTTTTGACTATTTTTCCTAAAAAAATATTAGTTTTTTTTTTCGAAATTGATTTGCCTATATTCTATAGGACAAAAAAATTACTCTAAAAATTGTGTAGAAACTATATAAAATCCTTAGAATTTCAATTATTTTTCGCAACCTATTTAATAGTTGGAAATTAAGAATTGGTAAGATTCACCAAGGTGTTTACACTAAGAAAATTATGAATAATTGAAATTTTCCTGCCCAAGATAAAATGAAGAGGTTGCTCTTCAACTAAATTAAATTACTTTTCAATCAACCCTTCCATACAATCACAAAATGCTAGATATTAAACACATTACACATTAAATTGATTCTTTACCCACTAAAATGTTTAAAAAATCATCAAAAATATTATTAGCTATAACCTTACAAATGATTATTTGTAATATTTCATGAAAGATTTTGATGGAACATAAAAATATTTAGGAAATAATGCTAAATGAGATTTTAACAAGCACGACTAAAAATCTTTATATTTTTTTTTCAGGAAGAAAAAATCAGTCCTTGTTATTCTTATTAAGAATCAAAGGGCCTTGATAATAGCCGCCCAAAAAAGGGAATACATCAGCAATGAATACATCTAGACAATAATGAAACACGTCCAGTCGCAGCTAGGGGGAATGGAGAGCAATAGCAAGTGATCCCATTAGAAATCTGTCTCATCAAGTAAATGATCTAACTCCATCATTCCTATCTATCGAGAAACAAAGGACCAGAGCTGCAGTCCAAAGGAGACACTCAGTCTACGTACAGTAAATGTCCAAACAAAAAAGGGGGGGATCCCCAAAACAAGCTCAATGGAGCTGGAAGGAATCACTTGTGACCAAATGGTCATCGAAAAATTCATGAAAACATCCAAAACCTGGAGAGAAAGTGAGTGCTTGTTTTGAAAGACGGTCTGCAATCCCATTGTATTCCCGATAGATGTGACTGATGGAAAGATCTTGGAAGCTTTTAAGAAGCTTTTGTGATTCCCTGCACCAGTGAAGGAGCTTTGGTGGGGAGAGAGTAGTAATACCTTTAGCCCAATTGATAATGACCTGTGAGTCACCGTAAATACAGGCTAAAGGGATTCCCATCATTTGGGATGAGTGCAGAAGTGCCCAGAGGCCTAGAAGTTCCGCCTTAGTATTGGATCCATGTCCAACCCCCAGCGCAAATTCTAGACGGTGATTCTCATTAAGATACAAGCAAAACGTAATTCTTGCTGCTGAAGAAGTAGATGCTCCATCGAAAAAACCACATGGGAAATTCATGAGTGGTCTAGGCCTGATCTGTCTGTCTGATTTTTTTTTCTTCCCTTAGTGATAGGCCGAGAGGAAGAAATATGTGCAGCATTTAAAATTTGGTTCATAACAACCAAAATATTAACCTTATTACCATCAAATACAGCTCTGTTACGAGCTTTCCAAATGGCCCATATCGCAAAATGAGGGATGAATAAAAGATTCGGGCTGCGGTGATAGGTGGATACCCAAGCTTAAAAAAAAACTGATAAAGAGTCAGCTATAGGAGGTAAGCTCAGCTGCAGCTGTTCACAAACAATCCCCAATATACTTCTCCATATCGGACAGCAAGAGAAAATGTGGAGGACAGTTTCTTTGTTTGTATAACACATGGAGCAAATACCTGACCCGATTTTCCCTCTTTTCTGTAAATTGTCCCAGGTAAGAATTTTATTTTTCAAGACTAGCCATGTAAAACATCCAATCTTCCTTGGTAGGAGGCTCGACCAAAGTGAAATGTATAGCCGGCTGCCTAGTTCTGGTCTGTATGAATTGACAATGCAATCATAGACTTTATCAACAACGATCATACCATTAACTTTATTATATTCCCATATCAGCAAGTCAATTTTAGTATATAAGCGAATGCCATTCAGATCCAGGTTCCTGGTAAACGAGTTCCAAATATTTTTCCAATCACCTTCCAGATATAATTCTTCAGCAGTGTACCAGTAGTGAAGAGCATCTGGTAAGTAATTACGGGCCCGAGCAAGAGTTTTTATTCCCAGATCCTCAAGATATGTTCTAAGTTCTTCAGGAAAGTGGATAGAAGCAGGATTGCCAATCACAGGATCTGTACCAATCAGTATATCATTACCATTCCCTACTTGCTAAGCAAGATGGGATCCCATCCAGGGGAGAGTTTGAATAAAACCCCTCCAAATAGCTGATACGCCCCTTGTATTGAACTTTTTCTCTTGGAACCAAGTAATTATAGTGGTATGCCTCAGATATTTTGAGATAAGAACTCGATGCCAAAGACTATCACTGAAGAGGACTCTCCAAAAAATCTTAAGACGGAGAGCAGTGCTGAACCAATGAAGATTTTTGATACCCCATCCTTCAAATTTCTTTGGCCAAGATAAGTCCGACCAACAAGCAAGGTGATATTTTTGAGTATGCCCTGATGATCCCCATAAGAAAGAAAAGGTAATGCTTCTGAGCTTGTGCAGAATAGAGACTGGTAATGGTGCTAATCCCATCCAATAGAAAGGGATGCTTTAGAGAACTAATTGTACAAGTACCAGTCTGCCTCCTAAAGAAAGTAACTTGTGTGTCCACAGACTTATCTTCTTTTCGAATCTTTGTACTAGCCAAAGCCAATCCTTGGATCTGTATCCCAGGGGTTTGATAAAGAACCCAAGATACTTAAAGCCCATAGTGAGGGGGAGCAATTTATAAGGGATAGCTCTGGTAAGATTAATGAGTTCCGGGTCAGGAATATTGTTATGAAGAAGGACAGATTTTTCCAGACTGATAGACATACCTGATGCTTTACAAAAGGTCTCTAGTATGACATCAAAAGCAGCCCATTCTTGAAGAGTCCCAGTGCCCAAGAGGATAACATCGTCAACAAAGAGCAGGTGTGTCAAGGCGAGAGAAGAGGTAATTTTGATTCCTCGAATTAGACCATGGCTACGGGCATCAACAATTAACAGACTAAAGCCTTCAATGAAAAGGATGAAGAGCAGGGGAGAAAGAGGGCATCCTTGACGAATGCCACGCGAGGCAGGGAAAAAGTTAGAGGGGGTGCCATTAATAAGTACAGCAAAGGTTGCAGAGGAGATACAGCCCATAATCCAGTTGACAGTTTGCCAATCTGAATCAAGATGAGGCAGATAAAGGTCCAATTAACCCTGTCAAAGGATTTTATGAGATCAAGCTTAAGGATGAAAGCACAAAGATTTTTAGATTTTATAGAGTGAAGAGATTCCTGTACAATACCAATGGGATCAACAATCTGGCGATTTTTGAGAAACCCATATTGTTCCTGAGATATGCTGGTGTCCAGGAAAGGCTTGAATCTGACCGCAATAACTTTTGTGATGAGTTTGTACAGAATATTGCATAAGGAAATGGGCCTAAAGTCAGCAAAGGTCTGCGGCTTCTCCTTTTTGGGAATAAGGGAAATAAAGGTAGAGTTTAGAGATCTAGGGATGTTACCCATAATTCTAGTCAAGTCAACAACTGATAATAGATCCGTCCCCAAGAGATCGAAGAAATGCAGGTAGAACTCTACAGGCCAACCATCCGGGCCTGTGATTTTATCTTTTTTGAAAGAATTTAGAGCATGTTCAACTTCCCCCAGAGTAACCTGACAGGTAAGAGCTGTGGCATTCTCAGTAGGTATCATCCTGTGATAAAGGAGAACTACCTTTAGTTGGTGATAAAGACTCGTGCCCCTATCATCTTTGAAGATATTGGCGAAATGAGATTCACCAAGGTCTTTTAGTGAGGCCTCATCCTCGAAGGTAGAACCTGCCTCATTTGAAAGAGACCAAATAGTGTTCTGGTTCCTCCGACCTGATGCTAGCATATGAAAGTACTTCGTATTCGAATCACCCTGCAGATCCCATTTTGTTCTACTTTTCAGTTGCCAAGTGAGAAGAGAATGATTCAGAATCAATTTCCTCTTTGATCTGAGAAGGGTGAGTTGAGCCATATCGCTCGAAGATAAGATACCACTGTAAGAGCTAGCAAGGAGGGAGGAAATGGCCTGTTCAATTTTGTATAAGTCCTCATCCATCCGAGTCTGTCTTTTCTTGATCCACAGTTTGGCTTCAAGTTTTAGAGTGCGAAGCTTGAGGTGGAGAGAGTCAATAACAGGATCAGAGTCTAGCAGAGAGAGGAGAGGCCACTTTGCAGATACCCAGTCTGAAAAATCTTGATCATTGAGCCAAGACCGGTTAAACTTGAAAGGGTAGTTAAAAGAGGATCTATGCTTGTACCACTCCAGAAGACTAAAAATCTTTATATTAAAAAAGAAGGGTTGCAGGTTTTCGCCATGTAGCAGAATTAGACTAAAAATATTTATATTAAAACCCCATGAAAACATTAAAACCACTTGTCCCTTGGGGATTAAAGATCACCCCTTCCGCACCGGTTGCCCCTTGAATGTTTTTATTTTTAACATATAATGTAAACGGCAACAAATTTTTTAAATGTCTTTAAAATCACATAAAAAAAACCTAAACTTATAGGTAATTATAGTTACAATACTTTAAGTTAATTATAATTTATATGATATTAAATCACAATGATTAATGAAATAGGATTATAAGTTATTGAGAACAAAACTTTATACTAACTTTAATTGACTTATATCTCTAATTATTTGTTGTTTAACTTGGCTGGAATTATAATAAGCATATGTAATTATGGATAAAATAAATAAATTTTTTCATAAGAGATGATTAAATTTAAATTTTACTTGACCTTTTAAGGATCTTCAGCTTTTGAATGATGACATTTTATGTGGTAATAATCTAATGTTGTTGTTAGATCATGTTTACCATTTTTCAATGTGAATTCTTTCTTGTGCAAGAAGTTAAACTATATAGATCAAACACATTTACAAACTTGAGTAAATGAATAAAAATGGTTTACATGTTTCTTGGATTAAATTATATTTTTTTAATTTTTTTTTATTTTTTTAACTATTGTTTTCAATTATTTGATCAAATTAAAATTATTATAGTTACACAAATTTTTTATTTCTCCAATTATTTTATATAGTGATAAATCATGCATATTAAATTATGAAAATGATTCTAACTAAATATTTGGTTGATTTTTTACATCAATTTAGGGGCAATAGGTGTGGGGTATCTTATTGGATCCCAATGGAAACTCAATAACCACATACAAATAGGGTATATGACTAACAAAAAATAATCAAGCAATGTGATATGCCTTGTTTATGAGATTATATATCATTGTCTCCCTTGACATCCAACAAGTCATAATCTTGTGTGACTTCCTTATTGTCATCTCTCAGAAAAGGAAGAAGCTTAACATAATGGATGTGATCATAAGGAAACTTCAACTCAGAATCATGGAGCTCATGTAGTGGATCAAAGAACTAAATGTTTTGCACATTCGACGTCATAATAACTAAATGGAAGATGATCTATCCAACTAAGAAATACACTTAGAAAGGAGGTATGTGAGGCAAATTGGGGTCCACCCATATCAATGATGGATCCCCTAGGTATTAAGTATGGCACGATCCTTGAGAAAACAAGACATATATTTGCATGTGTGCACCTAGTGTTAGCATAAACCACTAAGTACAACTACTAAACTTCACTCATCCTCCCACATCAGAGAGCTATCTTGAGATATCACAAGTGCCACATAACTAAACTAAAAATGACCACATAACAATTGGTCATTTATTTGGTCATTTTTAGTTGTGTCACTCCGACAATGGAAAATTACAATTTTGACAATGGATTTGTACAATTTACTAAATTTTAACATCGTAGATGGATTTAGAGACCCCTTAAGGGATATCTAAATCCATATACAATGTTAAAATTTTGTCATTGTAGACCCCTTCATGGATTCACTTGGTTATTCATATACGAACTGCCATGATCTTGAAAGTATTAGGGGAATGCCAATTCAAGGTTTAATACTATCACACCCAATATAGGAATGAAGATCCAATGCTTCCAATAACACACAATGCACCCACTGCTATATTGGTCCCATGGTTGGTCCCACACAGGCTTAGTTAAGAGACCTCCCCCCAAGGTTTGAACATGAGTATTCTAAAGAGAGATGCCTTCAACAGGATGACATGTTCATTTGAGCCTAGATCCCCCATGAAGGGGAACACCAATTCAAGGTTTAACACCACCAAACCAATCAGGGACTAAGAGTTGGCTCTTCTAATCACATACAACACACCCACTACCCTCCTTACCTCATGAAGGGGCCACGTGTTTGGTCAATAGAGCTACCTAAGGTTTGAACATGAATAAAATAATGTTTTATGCCCCATCTCTTTCAATCACACACAATGCACCAACTACCACACTGACCTCATGATGGGGCCCACCTAGATTTTGTTAAAAGACCTCCCTAAGGGTCGAACATGATTATTTTAATATACTATGCCTTTATTGAAACATAATGTCAACTTGAACCAACACTCCCACTTGAAAGAGAAATCCCATTCAAAATTTAATACCATCACCTCCAATTTCATACCAAACATCGAATCTTCAAATTACTCAAAACGTACCCATTGCTCAACTATCCTATGACGGGTTTCCCTTAGTTTTCAACTAATAGAATTCCCAAAAGTTTGAACATAAATATTTTAATTGATTATGCAACCAAGATATCATGTAACTTGAGAAAATGTTCTTGAAAGAGAATGCAAATTCAAGGTTTAATACTATCAGTTCCCAACTGGAAGAAACCATGCACTAACTCTTCCAATCAATACACTCATTAGCGACCTTGCCATGATGGGGTCGGCCCAAGTTTGGTCAAAGAGACCTCCCATGTTCTGACATGAATCTTTGGGCTAGTCTTACTTGACGACATGTACATTGGATTGGAAGGGAACCCCTACCTTGGCCAGGTCTAATATCTTCAACATTTTTTAATGACTACTGGTGAGGTGAAAATTCAATATCAATAGCGGTAGTAATAGGAGAGATGGGAACTCATGGATAATCTCAAGTGCTTGCACCATATTGGAAGGGTGCCTCTAATCACCCTAAAATTCATAACTCATCCTCATAGTTTCAATTCTTGCAATATACACTCAAACAATATCTGCTCATTTGTTAGTCATCTGAGTGTAGGATGCACCAAGGGATCTGTCACAATCAGTGCAGATTTAAGTTCATTTGATACCCAGAAGCAATTGAAGGACATTCTATCACAAGGAATTTGGGTAGAACACAATATCCATGTTCATTTGTCATATTTTTGCATTGATTTGAAAGCTTTGACATAAGGCAAGTTGGTCCACGATCACTTGGTGAGTACTGGAAATGAAACTGATGTTTTCCTTTGTAATGTTCTATTCTAATGTTTTCTTAGCGACGATGAATTTCATTTTGCTATGTAAAATTAGTATTTCTAACCACATGTTTGTTTTCCTCTTTTCGTTCTTAGAAGACAAAAATTGTTGTGAGGAACAACAACCTTAATCCATGTTGGGGTCAAGATCTCACAGTCATTATAAACAATATTATAAGCAATATTACTTCTCATCAGTATCATTTCTTATTCATTACAGTATATTTTTCTTTTAATCTAAATTTGATTCCTTCTAGAGAATATTTTACTCTTATAGTCATGTGATGACATGAGCGAACCATTGGTTTGGGTTTCGCAGGAGGTGCAAGATAAAGATAGATTCCCGAAGTCAAAAGAGGTGCCTTCATGGGAGTAGTTGAAACTAACATAAATCCTCCTCTTCAAGAATCAAATCCCATGGAAAATGGTAAGAAACCACTGGCTCAATCCAATAATAACTATCTGGCTAAAGATAACTACATTGCTCAATAGAAACATGGCCATCTAGTTCAGGAAGTGCATAATTTTGGAGGATGTGCGCAATATGTTTGATAAAATGTCTGAATGAAACATAGTCTCTTGGACTGTCATCATAGGATATGTACAAAATTGATATGGCGAGGAAGCTTTGAAACTATTTTACCAAATGTATAGGGAAGGATTAAATCCCAACTAATTAAGATTCTTTAGTATACTAAAGGAAATTGTGAGTTTTTTAGGCTTGGAATAGGCTAACAAACTCCATTCCTAGAGAGGATAAGAAACTCCATGCCCAACAAAAGAGTTCAAAATAATCGGTAACATTTCAAGCAACTAGGCAAACATCTATCTATTCACATTATGTGACTTGACAATAGTGGTCATTGATTGTATGGGACCTCTACACATATATTATCCAATGCTTTTTGAAGCTAGTAACAAAGTATTATAAGTTTGGAAAGTTCTAATGACCCCCCTGGGTCCCTCCCCTGCAAAAAATTGCCAATATCGTACATTTTGGAAAGAAAAAAATATCCTCAATTTTTTTTGTAAAAATCCCTTCATTCTCATCTCCTTGAATAATAATAATATTTATTCCCTTGGACTTCTTAACCCCTTTGCTTTCCATTTCCCATTTAAATTACGAAATTATCAAAAACCATTATTTTCCCTATATTCCTATTAATATTCCCTTTTTGAGGCCCTCTCTCTCTCTCACATACATATATTAACAAATTAAAAAAAAATAATATAAACAAAAAATATAATAATGAGAGGCAAACTAAATAAATAAAAAATAAAAAAGAGGGAAAATAGAAAATGGGAGGGAAAATATAAAATTAGAAAAGAGATTAGGAGCAGGGATGATTTAAGGAACCATACTTATTTAAAAGTGTAAAAATGTTGGCGAATCTTACCAATTCTTAAAACGTCAACTATAAAATATCTGGCGAATTTTTTTATAAAAATATTTCAGTTTCTAAGGATTTTATATCGTTTATATAATAATTTGGTGATTTTTAGGTCGAAAAAAATTCATCCCATCAAAATTGAGCGAAATAGGGCTTCAAAAAATGCAAATTGGCAAATCTTTTTTTGGAGAAAAACATGGAAAAATAGCTCATGGGCTGAATTTCACCCCTAAAATTATCCTTGATTAGGAGGGAAATTAGGGGAAAATAAAGAAAACTCCAATAGATCCGAGGGCACGAATTGCAACACTGTCACCAAGAGGAAGCATTAGCATTAATATGCTCAGTAAGAGGAAGATTTGAATTCCTTTACTTTGTTCCGTTCATTAATCGGTAATCTATCTCCAAAACTTTTATTATTTTTTCTTTTTGTGTATGGTGTTCTATGTTTTTTTGTGTGTATGGCATTCCAAGTACAAACTTATATACATGTATATGTCTACAGCCCGAAAATCCCAAATTTGACCAATTTGGTAAAGTATCATTTTGTTTTACTTCATATTTGTGAATCTTCAAACCCTAGTAGGTGGGTTGTGGCCTCAATGGAGCAATAGTCTTGTTGGGGTAGGGCTAAATCCTAGTTTTTGGAATTTTGATCAACTTTTTCTACTACGGAATTGAAGCCAACAAGGTGGATTTTGTTATAGTTTGTGAAAGACTAGTTTCTAAGATCGTAGATCGAGTATCTTCAAGGGTTTTTTTATTTAGAGTTGGAGGTGAATCCAAAATTGAACCAAGGCTAGATGTGTTCTACATGGGCAAATCCATATAGATGTTATAGCTAGAGTCCTATTTATTGTTATTTTGTTATTTGTTAGTGGCTGTAATGGGATTTATTTACCTAGAATCTATTTGCATACTTACCCTAAAGGTGGATAATTTAGCCTTGAAGATGAACTTTTTGACATCAATAGAGACTGAAATGCCCTTTAGATATTACAATCTACCCTAGTGTCAACCCCCCAAAGCCCCCCAAAAAAGTGAAGAGAATTTGGGTGAGCTTCTCATGGGTGACCATTTCAAGCCCTCCCCTTATATTTCATATTTCATATGAACTAGTCTATTTATCTTTGCACTACTAAGCCCTTAAATGAACAACAAGTAAAGGTCTTAAAGCAAAGGATTGGTTATCTATACTAGGCCAATATGATTCTTGACAATCTCCTAGTCATGAGGTACACTCAATAGAATGACATAGGGATTACATGGACCAGGTTCCAATGGGTGGTTATGACCAAGATAAGAACCAATACATAATAAATCACCTAAAATTTAAGGAGTTGGTCCATGAGTATGAGGATTTCGGGTTCAATTCTTTAATTGATTTTGGTGATGAGGGAATGACAAGTATTGTAGCAAAGGAGAATGTCAATCAAAAATCTAGGTTTGAAGGTGTTGGATTCGAGGTTGTTCCATGCATCACGAGATCCGACTGTGATGACAAAGTATAATATGTATGATACAATCCCTCCTGCTCAATGTGGTCAGGAAATGCAATAGGTGATTAAGGAGCACGGACAGATCTCTTTCACTTATGAGGTGGTGTTTCATAAATCTGAGATTAAATAGCCTTCACGTTGGGATGCATAGTTGAATATGGATGGGTTACGAGTGCACCAGTTTTTTATCTTGAATTCGCTCATGGTGATCTCATTTTTGGCTAGAATCGTGTTTGTTATCTTTCTTAGAACTGTGAGAAGAGAGATGACCAGGTATGAAGAACAAAGAATTGGAAAAGGAACCACAAGCATAGTTAGTAGCGGAGCTCTTTGGATGGAAACTTGTAGTTGGTGATGTCTTTAGAGCTCCTAATCATTCAAATCTTCTTTGTGTGATGGTGTGCAAATGACAAGAATGGAAGTTGTCACACTACTTACTTCAACAGCTTGTTCTCATAAAATCATCATAGTGCACTAGCATTTTCTATGTGACATGTAGTGACTAGTTCGATGTTCCTTAACCATTTAAAGAAAATAAACACTCAAAGAGAAGATCTTCTCGAACAAATTAAGCAATGGATTCACTTCATGTAATATCTTTTCCATGGTGTTACACTTTCTCCAATGTCCCTTTGCTTTCCATTGGAGAAATGACACAGTGCTTCATTCCACGTCTTTACCCTCTGTGTGTAACCACTGTTTGTTCTCTATGGTCAGATTCATGGTTAATGGTCCCTTCATCATGGCGTGATCTTTGGCCCTCTTGTTCCCTCAACGTATGCATTCGACTCGAACTTGCCCATTCCACCACGTCATGAAAACCTCTCTTTTAGATCATAAACGATGACTCGAACTTGTTTGTTTAAACGGTGACTAATGACCATGTAGACTTTATCCTAGTGACGAGTGTGTTGGAGTGGGAAGACATCCAATCTTTTTTTTTTTTTTTTAATTACAAAAATTCCATCTTAGGGTAATAAGATGATTACGGAATGAGGGGGATTACGCCTTAAGGCTTTATAGTGTAAGCATTTAAATAATGTGGAAGGGACTTTAGGAAGGGGACAAAAGTCTTGGGAGAAGGGCCCTTTAAGTTTTTTTTGGAAAATAGTGAACTCGAGGAATAAGAAATAA